>JAEQBH010003963.1:0-400575 GCA_016808115.1 Tetrastigma voinierianum
TTCCCACAAGGATTGATTAGAAAATTTAAAGATTAATTACCCACACTACTCAAGATCCTCTATATTTGTTTAATTTTCAGGATAGTTAACTTCTAAAGTAAAAGTGAATCAAAGAAATAATGAAATTCTATAATACATGATTAGAGAGTTCACTGGACTAAAAAAACATTTGGAATGAAAACGAGTGTTGCTTGACCATCACTTTCCAGTTCAAATAAAATATAAAAATATAGGATATGAACCTTGGAATTGTCGAAACAAATTAATGTAGCAATGGATTTCTCCTAACACCACACATTTCTTTCCAACACCACACTTTTATCTAAACAATGGGTGAGGAGCTACTTGCATAGATGGTCTCTTTTAAGATACGTGTTTTCTTTTTGATTACTTCTGACCATCTCTTAGGCTGGAAATTCCTTACCCCCATAGACGGGATAATGCAAGCCCTCTCCAAAATAAGTGGCATCTCAGCCATCAATTAAACAAGAATTCCCTCTCCCCTTGATTAGAATCTCTACTAACACAAGGTTGAGATTGTTCTTCTCAAGCGAGTGAAACCTCTCAAAAATTATTGCTAGATCATGAAGTGGATGAGCTGCCTCGGGAACACACTCCCTCATCACCCGTAGGGGAACCTTGAAGTTAGAGTTAGATGATCTGATGATATATCGAAGTAATCCTAAAAGCGCATTAGTTCAAATAATATCCTTGTAATTTACCTCCAAAATGCTTCGCTCTTTGCTCTCAGTGATCCATCTCTGTGTCACTCGAAGATTCAAGGAAATCGAGCAATAATCTGACTCTTTTAAGGTACCAAGCACTGATATTCAAAACAGTTCAATGTAAAAGTAATACCAATTAAATCACTCCAGTTTTCATACCCAAAACATCATTAAAATATTACAATCTATAATCCCAACAACAAATTCTTCCCAGAGGGAGCTTAGCCTTTCAAATCTAGATCACAAATGACAATGACTAGTTGATCAAACAAATTCATTGAAATTGTAATCAAAACTGAAGAAAAATGAATTTCAAAAAATTTTCCAGATTCCATTGAAGTTCAGACATAAATTTAAGCTTGATTTGTTCATCCCGGCTAGAGATCTTAGTTCGGATCACTACGATAAAAGAAAACTAAATCCAAAACAAACTAAAATAAAATAAAAGGGAAAATACAAAAATACAATATATAAATATATATATATATATATATACACACACACACACAATGAGACTTGACTCTCAAAGCAAACTTGATGAAAAGTGGCTGGAAGCTATGTACTACTCCCCATGAGCTTCTATTTATAAGCTTAGGTCTTTTGCCCTAAAATCAAGGCTACAATTACCGCGTAAAGCCCAAGAAAAATCACGCTTCTTGCTAGCGCCATTGGCGATGTCATAACATTATCGACATCGAAATTCTTTCATTACGATCGCCAATTGATGTAGGCATTGCTAACCTAGTGTCGCTACATTGGTTAGTTAAGTTCATCTTGACCACCTTAAGTTGATGTCACGACATTGCTATGATGTCGCGACATTGTTGGTCCGATGTCGCGACATTGATAATTTTTGCTCTTACAGTCTTACTCTGATGTCGCAACATTGCTTGTTAGTCTTGTTGTCGATGTCGCGACATTACATTGATGTCTCAACAATGTCGTGGCAATGTCAGGCATTAGTCGGGTCGCTTCACCTCGAGTACATTTCATCGATGTCGCGACATTACTCAACTAATAATACCACTAGACAATCCTTGTTTGAACATTCCAATTCTTCTCACTGTAGCAAATGTCGAAGCCGTGTCGTGGCAATGTCTCAACATTGGATGTCTGATGTAGCTTGACTATTGAGGCTGCTTCTGATGTCGCGACATTGAGTTGTGATGTCGCGACATTGGTTTGGTGTCGCAACATTGTCGTGATGATTTCACGACATTGGTTTGGTGTCGCAACAATGTCGTGATGATGTCGCGACATTGTAGTAGTGCCAAGACCTTCTCCACAGAGTATCGCGACATTGGAAATCTAATGTGACATTAACCCTGCACTGCAATATTGATTTACGCTCTTTTTCTACTAAATTCTGCTTCTTTTCCTTAATTTCCTACAAAACATAAATCTAAGTGAAAGCTCCATAATTTTACATTAAACTGAACTTTTAAGTCTGAAATATACTTCAAAAATGGGCTTAAAAATATATGAGTTTTAGACTCATCAAATGGGCCCACTAATGTCGGGTTAATAGTTGTCTACCCCGTGTAACACCCCCCTCACTTGACGAGGCCAGGGGAAGGGGTGTTACAATATTACAACTATCCTATACTTAGACTTATTTGTGGATATTAAGGAAAAATATGTATGGTGCAAAACAGAAAAATGTCCTTAAAAATAAAAGTTGAATTGTTTGAGGACAAACAAAATTTTCTTCTCTTTGCTTAGGGACAAGCAAAACTTTAAGTTTAAAGGAGTTTGATGAGTCCAAAACTCATCCATTTTTAAGCCCATTTTGTATGCATATTTGAGAGTTTAAGGTCCAATTCAATGATGAATTATGGAATCTTCACCCAGATTTATGTTTTGCAGGGTTTTAATGCAAAAGAAACTAAAAGAGTGGAAAAACAGCAAAAATGGCTAAGGCGGGAAAATAGAAAATATCACGACATAATTTTATAATGTCGCGAGAAAATCCTAAGGCAATTTGCAAAATTTGGTTGCAACAAACAAAAGCGTAATGCTTATGAAGACAAAGTAAGTGCAAGATAGCCCAGTCAGATTGTATGACATTTTCATAACTGTCGCAACTTAATATGGGAAGAAACCTTTGAAAAATGTTCATGACACATAAATGAATACTCGCAGCAACAAAATTGAGGATGGGAAGGCAAGAAGAATATTGCAACACTGATCCCACTCTGCGACAAAGAATAGAGAAAATGGCAGAAAAACTTTGTATCTACGTTTAAAACTCTATCACGACAAATGAAAAGAAATCAATGAAGACACATTTCAAAACTATGTCGCGACATATAGTTCAGAGGCTAACACTACAAGGTATGGAAATTATGTCGCGACATTTCAAAACTTTGTCGCGACAATGACTCAAGAGGAATACAAGGCAGGAATGTTGCGACAAACTCACAACAAGGTTTAAAACCTAAGAAAATGCACTTATGTCGCGACATTCATAAACTGTGCCACTACAAACTTGACAAAAGGCAGATATTGAAGACATGGCAAAAATGTTGCGACAAAGCCAGTATAAAGCTTGAAGACACACAAGTGAGGCTACAATGTCACGACAAAGACACTCACTGGGCCTGCATGGCAATCCACTTTTTCAGCCTCGAATTCAAGCCCAGCATTCAATAACCCTATAAATAGAAAATCTTAAGGTATAATGCGCAGCTTTTCAACGAAGCCTAAACATTCCGGGGAAGGACTAAAGCCTCATTGTATATATTTTATTTGTTTTTTTTTTTTTTACTTTTATTTTCTTATAGAATCAGAGTAATTGATCTTATGTGAATCATGGACCTCAGATTAATGTTTATCTAGTTTTCAATTATGTCTGAATTTTAATGTAATCTGAAATTTTTCTGGAATTCATTTTATTCCAGTTTTGATTGCAATTTCGATGAATTTGTTTGATCAACTAGTCATTGTGATTTATGATCCAGATTTGAAAGGCTAAGCTTCCTCTAGGAAGGAATTTTGTTTTTGAGTATCATTTGTGTTATTTATTGAATTTGTGAGTATGAACACTGGATTGATCTAATTGGTATTGATCTTGTATTGAGTTGTTCTGAATATCATTGGTTTATACCCAGCAAGAGTTGTATCCTTATTCTGATTTCCATAATCCCTCTAAGTGACACAGAGATGGATTACCTGAGAGTAAAAAGAGCAGTCTCCTGGGGGTATTTTGCATTGATATTCAATGAACTAATATACTCTAAGTATAATTTTGATACTTCACAATTGTTATTCCTACCTCTGTAAGACTATTTGCTAAAACATCATCTTTCACCCTTAAAGGTTTCATCTCATTTTGGAAAAATGATCTTAATCCCGTGTTAGCTTAGATTCTAATCAAGGAGAAGGAACATTTTAATGAATCGCAGACTGAGGTACCAATTGCATTGAGAAATGCTTGTGCTACCATGTCTATGGGGACAACCAGATTCCAGTCCTAAGAAATGGTTGTGAAGTACTGGAAAGGAAAAACAACCGGATCTTAAAGAGGGTCAATTCATAAAAGTAACTAATTATAACCATTTACCAGGTTTAGGAATATGGTCTCTTAATTAGTGAAATGTATAATTAATGTCGAAGGGTTCAGGCTATACTATTACGTTTCTTGGACAAGTCCGAGATTCAGAACCATAACTAATTTGTTTTTGTTGAACCTTTTGCAACTTGATAATCAGAACACGTGTCGCGATTAGGTGTCGAAGCGTATTGGCGTGTCGTGACCATGTGTCGTCAGTATTTCTTTGCGCGCCGTATCAGCGCATAACGTATGCCATTCGCCTTACGGGTGCGTGTCGCTGATGCCTCGGGCCCGTATCGTGGCTCCACTGCGTAACTGTCACACTTATCTGCGCCAATACAACCCGGCCAAGCCGTGTGATCCGCGACCCACAAGGCCACCTCCCAGCCGCAATACAATTTGTATCGTGACTCTCCCTGGCCAGTCCACGCTCCTGTCACGATACAAACGATTGTATCGTGACACACCTCAACGGCCAGGCCGCTCTCCTGTCACGATACAATTGATTGTATCGTGACCCATCGAGCCAGTCATGCCCTTGCTCCTGTCCCGCGTCTGATGGCACATGTCATTGACACTCACCCCAACGGCTAGGCCATGCGCGCTCACATACGCCCGGCCGGCCGTGTCGTAACACCCGATGGCCGTGTCGTGGCGCAGGCTCGACGTGTCTTGGCCATGTCGTAGCCCCCTGGCTACGCCCAAGCCAGCCTTCCCAACTTCTATGTCATGATACAAATTGTTGTATCGTATTGTCTATCTTGAAAATGGGTAGTAGCCCGACTGCCAGCGTTTCCCTTTTTTTTTTTTTTTCACATCAATTTTTTTCTCATTTCCAACCTCTTGGAAAACCACCCAAAAAAAAAAAAAAAAAAAAAAAAAAAAATATATATATATATATATATATATATATATATATATATATATATATATATATATATATATATATATATATATATATATATATATATATATATATATATTTTCATTTTCCAGTAAACCAAATAAATTTATTAAATTTTATTTTATTTATTTTTCTTCCAGTTTTACACACTGTAAAACCTCGAAAAAAAAATTTCTTCACATCATTTTTTTTTTCGTTTAATTCTGGACTATTTGTCCAAAATTTCTCAAACACCTAAAAGTTACATTTCGACCTAGTGTTCCAACATTTTCCTATGCTATTCACGAGCATACAATTCACACAATTCACAACGATCACACAGTCACATAAAACACAGTGCATGTAGTGTTTTAATCTTGTCTCGTGACTTCCTAGGTAATCACATATAAACACAACGTGGTATGCAGCTTGTGATGTTCTTTATACCTCAATGACCATGGCCTAGAAAGCCCAGTCCCTCGATCCTAGGTTTTCATTTACCTAGAAGCTCTACACTTAGAGGCTCCCAAGGTAATCGTTTACCTTAGCTCTAATACCAAGCTATGATACCCCAAAACCGGGGTTTCTCATTGACAACCCATCGACACACGGAATATTCGGTCGTGTCGGGTAACATGAACACCACTCATAATCGGCGAGTCTCCTTTACATGCCGGGCTCTGCCCCGAATCTGGCGTGTCTGAAGCAGTTTACAATGACCACCAGGGTCCACATGCGAAGTAAAATAGGTAGCCACTTGGGCTACCATCAAATACTCACAAATACATCAACTATAATTACCATAATTCAAGGTGATACATTACTCTTAATACAAACATATATTAAAATTATAATATTCCTAATACATGTTATCTGACAACATCAAAGCCACAACTTAGGCTTTTCTTCTAAAACGACCTCTAATGAGTGTCGCCTTCCCAATCGCTCCCTGTACCTGAAATAGTGATCCCTCGACAAAGTGAGCAAAGCCCAGTAGAGATAATTTCCTACATGGGTTACTCCCCACCTAAGTGCACATGCCATGGCAAACAATCACATCCAAGCGATTACATGAACTGCTCGAGATGCCTTGACCAATCCCGTATCAGATTTCTCACCAGGCTCCTCACATATGCCTAAGCCGAATGCGAGTAAAATATCAATTTTCAAAACAAAGCTTTTGTTCTCGAAAGCCTCTAGTATTTCGGTAAATACATTAGACTACCCTCAGGCGAATTCTTTGGATATTTCTCGAAGCAGTCATGGAGTGCCTCAGGGAATGAATTGTTGGACAACTCTCCAAGGCAATTCTTCGAAAAATATTCCATCGAAATTCCTTTCACAAACATTTTCGTTTTTCTTTCAATTTCATGTCATGTACTCACTCCTAATATTCTAGGGTGCCCTAGTGCATATAGAATGCATTATGTCAATTCCAAATAATTTATGCTAATACAATTCACATGCATATATTAACATAATTAAATCACATAAATCATGTTATGCAAATTCACCATCAATAACACCAAAATTAGCTCACATGGGCTAATTAACAAATACAAGCAATTCATTTTGAATCACTTACAAAACACATTTTCACACCAAGAAAATCATGTCACTATTCACGTGAACAGTGAAACCCTTGGGTTCTTGTTCACGACCATAAATTGGGATTTTCTCCACTCGGTTCAGCTTTTGAGGCCAAGTTTGCGGCTAAATCAAGCCTTAGAATATCTGACCATAAACATGGCTCCTTAGCCAAAATAAACCAAGTAGGAAAATATCCACACCTCTTGGGGTTGTCGAAACTCCTCCCAATTCGATTGTCGAGCGTGGCCCTCGTAGCGTGGGAACAGCTTTACTTCTTGCTCGTCGAGGCGGCGGTCAGATCAGCGAAAATCTGGAAGGCACACGCTTCTCTCTCTAAAACTACAAAACCGACTCTTTGCGTAACGTTCTTCCTGTTTTGGTCCCCTTTTTGTTTGAGAAGACAACTATTCCAAGTTTTGTCTTATTCATTAAACTTTCCTATAATACCCATTGTGTCCCTTTTCTTGATTTTTGACACTTGGCACAATCTAGGTCATCCATTTCATCCTCTCTCTACTCATGCAATATGTGTCACATGAGCACATGTAGTAGGTGACATTTGGCACATCACATGTCTCTCAAACCCGTTTTACGACACCCGACACCCGGTGCCTCGAAAAACATGAAATTCCGACTATCTCGAAATTCGACGTGGTAGCTAGATTTCGCGAGACGATTCCAACGGTGAAGTCCGTTTCGTCATCCAAGATCTAGAAAAATTTCGGTTTTTTACCGAAATTACCGTTTTATCCTTTTTTAGAAAATTGGGATTTTCTCGGGTCTTACATTACCGACTCCCACTGTACCCGAGTCTTTACCGACTCCCACTGTACCCAAGTCTTTACCGACTCCCAATGATCATTTTCAAACAAAATTCATTTGTTTATAAACCAAAAGTTTTTTGGATGTTAAACCTCAAATGATCATTTCTTATACAAAACCATGTGTCTATTATAGGCAACGAATTCTCGGGATCTCTTGTGGAAGCCATTATGCCTTCGACACACAGACTTTCAGTTTAAGTGTACGAGACGATCAGGTCTTTCACAGAGATATCTGGCCATTCTTGCTATACTAAACCTGAGTTTTTACCATTTTATTCAAAAGTGTGACTCTGTTGGGCTTCACCCAACTGATCACAGGAAGACCTCATCAATCACCAGTGAGGTGATTGATTTTAATCATGCACTCACGCCATATGTAATCACGGTTTCATGTGCATAATGCAATGTGATGCACCATTGCATGTCTATGTCATGCCACATATGTGATGAATGTCATATGAACAATTTTTCTCATGCATTTAACCATGCATCATGGATAATTATATTACATGTGTATAATTTCCATCACAACATTCATTTCAATGTCAATATATAAGCACACATATATCAACATTCACTAATAACAATCAATCAAATCAAGTTATTACAAAATCAAGTAATAACCACTTTAACCTCTAAATAATTGTGGCATGTCTGATGCCCACGAGCTTGACCCTAAGTAGCTGGCTTGGCTCTTAAACAGGCTATGAAGTCGGCTAAAACAAACCTTTAAATAGGCCAGCTTGATCCGAACAACTGTAAACGGGACCTCTCGGTCGCCTAGGCAAAGGAATCGCTCACCCTAGGCAAACTTCAGTGCTACATAAAGGCTTTGCTTATCCCACACCCTCTGACGAACCTCTTGCGCTGGCGAAAGAGCCAAACTTCCTATAGAAGATACATGTCTTCGCCTAGGCGAAAAACATTGAGTTGGAACTTGAAACTCCCATTTTCTGCCCAAAAAGTGAAGAATAAACCAAAGGTGGAAGAATCTAACCTCTTGATCAGTAAAATTGGGCCTCTCTGTGGTTCGTGGTTCGTATCTCTGTTGGATTAATGATGTGTTTCCTTTGTTGTTTGGCGTGACCTCGTTAGACCAGACAACATTCCCGCTTTTAGCTGGGGACGTTAAACCAGAGCGGAACTCGAGGATCGAAGAGAGAAGCTTGGATGTTTTCTTTCTCTCCTCTCTCTCTCTCTCTCATAAAAAGAAAAATAGAAAAAGGAAAATGAGATCTTTTTCCTTTTGTTCCCCAAAGCCCCTAACTTAAGTTTAAGTGGGTGGCTCACGTTGCGCCGCGTGTCTACAACCTATCCGAGTCCATTTTTATCCCGAAACGATTTATTTGATCCCGATCTAAGTTCAAATTATTTTCGATGAACTATATCCGATTTATTTACCAATTTTCAAGATTTTCTCAAAAATCTCATTTTTTGGGTTTACCAGACACTCTTCGCCCAAAAAATCATGAAAAATCCTACTATCTTAGAATTTGACGAAATTAGTCTAGATAACTAGATTTCGCGAGACGAATCGAACGGTGAGGTCCGTTTCATCATCTAAGATCTAAAAAATTTCAAGTCTGCAGCATATACAAAAACGGCAATTTACTATTTTATCTTTTTTCGAAAAATTCAAATTTACCCTGGTTTTATAGCTCTAATGGGCACCTCTTCAAGCTACTTACACACTCAAGTTCCAAGCTCAATCACGCTTGATTACACTTGGATTATGGCTCCAATTGACTCTTCACAAATCCTTCAAGCTATACGAACTTGAAACTTTCTAATTAAAGAACCATGAGACACTCTCTCAAGTGTAATCAAGCTTGGGATTGGAGCTTGGAACATTAAGTGTGTATAGCTTGAAGAGGGCCATTGGAGCCATAATTCAAGTGTAAAGAAGCTCGGGTTGGAGCTTACCACTAGTGGAACCCTCACCGATTGAAGGTTGAGGAGAAGTGGACGTAGGTAAGGAAGTGTTGAACCACTATAAATTCGGGTTTTGTTTTCTCTATCCTTATCTCTTTAATTTATTGTCATTGCATTAAATTAAAGATTTGTTGTTGTGCAAAAAGTTTTTGAGAAAACAAATTCACCCCCTCTTGGTTAGGTTGCTAAGTCATATTGACTTTCAAATACAATATGAGGTTTACACTTTCGTGTCTCCCCTCAATTTCTCACACCAACTCCCTATTCTCTTTTCAGTCCATCTAGGTCATTAAATGTTATACTTTTACGAGCGATTCTTTCCTCGAATCTAATGATCACCTCTCTCAGGTCCATACAATAAGACTACCCGAACTATGCTCAGATCGATCACCTCTTGGTCCATACGATCCTCACAAAATGTTGGAAGGTGCGTCTCCTAATAAAATCCATTTAGTACTAGTCTTTACTGATTTCCTAAACTTCTGATTAGGTTAATTCGAATCTCGATTAACTAATTCACACCTTAAGAGAATCGAAACTAGATTTTTATGGCGTAATCCAAGCGTCACCAAGGATGCCCTAGTAAGAAGATCAAAGATTCGATTCTCAGCATGTATCGATTAACCAAGACCATAATAATCTAAGGTTTACACCAACCAACATCAACAAAAGAAGACATTCACAAAACCATTCTAGAAGATATATAAATCAAACATCAATTTAAACAATCAACCCTAAAGGAAAGTTTAGTTACTCATTACAACCCACAAATCTATCAAAATCATGTCTATTACATCCATAATAATGAAAAAGATGAGAAGAGAGTGAGAGTTAGGGATACAAAACGAATATGAGATGAGAAATGCTCCAAACTCAACTCCAAGGTTGTAGGAGGTCCTCTAGTTGATGGATTATTCAATATTACACTAAATCCAAAGTAAAAATGAATAAAATCACAAACCCTAAAGTGATTTAAGAAGAAGAGAGGAGAAACCCTAAGGAGAGTGTTCTCCCTTAAAATCCGAACCCTCAAAATGTCTAAAGAACAAGTATTTATAAGTCTTAGAAAATGGGCCAATGATAGGCTCAAAAATCAAAGTTTGCTACTCCAGCCAGTCGTTCTTTGCTATTACGAAGACACGTGTCGTCATGTTGCATAATCTTCCTTTGCCTTAGCGAAGACTGGCTTCGCCTTGGAGAACATTTTCGCTACGATGAAGGATGGCTTCGCTAAGGCGAACCAAAAGTCAATCTTAAGATGTGTCTCCTTCTTCGCTGCAGCAAGTCTTTTGCTTCGCAGAGGCGAATTCCTTTGTCTCAACGAGCATATTCCTTCGTTATGGCAAACCCAAGGTTGTTGTATTTCTTAACTTGAGCTTTGTTGTGGCAAAGCACTCCTTCGTAGTGGCGAACCTCTTCGCCGTAGCAAAGAGTAGCAAACTGCTATAGATCAGCAACTTCCTCTTCACTTGATTAGATTTTTGCCCTTTCTTTGATTGATTTTCTTCCAATGCCTACAAAATATCAACAAATGAGGGATTAGTGTAATCTTTACAAAAATGGGCGTGAATCTAGCATTTAGATTACATAAACACATGAAAAACACGCTATAAATGCTAATATGATTTACACCTATCAATGATTGAACATCGTTGGTCATGATAGTGGAGGGAGGGGAAGGATTTGATTCATTTATGAATTTGTAGAAATTATAACCAATAAGGAGGGCTTCAACTTGAAGTTTTCACGATAGATAATTGGTAGAGGTGAATTTGACTATTGGAATGGGATAAGCTACAACGTACGTGACATTGGTGTGGGTGACTCAAACATTCATGTAAGTGACCCGAACCTATTCACGTAACAGTCATGTGAGTGACCCGAGATCAACAGGCAGGAAGATCGGGCATGACCCCCAGCTCAACCACCTCGTGCATCGAGGTGGATGGGATCGGATACTCGAGCAAACAAGTCGCCTTGGGCATGGGAGATAAAGCAAACGGAGCATATGTTGTTGTTCACCTCGACAGGCATTATGACGTAGTTAATGTATAACAATTAATGTATAAATTAATGGGTAACGTAAGGACATTGAGGGTCACGCATAAACGCTCATCTCATAACCGTCCACCATGTAACCCCCCATGATGGGTATATAATGTATGGGAATATACCCGGAAAAGGGATCCGATTCTTTTTTGGAAAAGTAATAAACATTCTTTTGGAAGGACACGAAACCTTTCCAACTATGTTATTGGTATTGATGATAACAAGGGCTTTTATGGGCTCTAGAAAGTTTAAGATTATGACTTGTTTGCTTTTGACAGTCATGGATAGGGTGAGATTGATGTGGAGATAAAAAAAAGAAAAAATAGGATCTCACACACACACATGAAGGACACCTTTGATGCTATTGTAAAAGTAAATACAATTACAAACTATCCATATATACAATGAGAAAAAATCAAACAATATAAAAATAGATCAAATCAATTAAGGGAAGCCTCATGAGAGATAAATTATTTTATTTCATTGACTTTCCTTTATTATGAGAATGAATCAATTAAAAGGAGATTGATTGAAAAGAAGTATCTCCTAATATTAACTTTTCCTTTATCACACCCAACCCTTAACCGTTAAGTATTTTTTAAAAAATAAAAAATTATTGTAAAATATTGCATTGCAAGAATATAATAGAGAGAATAGAGAGAGAATAAGAAGAGAAAGTAGATAAGCATCAAAGATGGTAGAAAGTCGGAAGGAGAAATTTTATTTTTTGTTGTATATTTTTCCTCTTTCATTCTCTTCTTACATTATATTTTCTTACAATGACCAAAACTGAAAGCCTATTAATAAGAACACAGGATGCACATATCATTGTCGATGTATTGAACATATATGTTGATGTATGATACTGGATACGGAATGGGCGTTATGCGATAGAATATAGATTCTGAATGTGTCATAATAGGTACATTGAATATTCATTGATGTATATAAGGTTCTGAATGTGGCATAATAGGTACGGTGAATATAATGAATATTCATTCATGTATTTCATACTTGCTCCCCTTGAATATTCATTGTATTCATGAATGTGCATTGAATGATACTGCCTCATTAAAAACCTTAAGCCGAGAAAAACCCAGTGGGACAAAAAACCGGACAAAAGGGAAAAAGAGTACAGTGCATAAATTTTTATGATGATCTCCCTTTATGGATGCATTAATTGTCTCATTAAAACCTTAAGCCGAAAAACCCAATGGGACAAAAAAACCGACAAAGGGAAAAAGAGTGCAATGCATAGTTCATAATATCTCCCTCACTCAGCTATAGCCACCGTCAGCTAGTTAATCTTGCATCTTATGAACTCGCCACATACTAATGCTATATACTAATTTCTCAAAAAGTTGATATGGCAATGATTTAAAAAAGATTCAAGATTATTTATGGATTGAATCTATTTAACATCAATTAGTCACTTTCGGAGTTCGTGAATATAGAAAATTTCGCGATATGCTTACCCTATCACCTTTGATATATCCTCCTTAACTTGTGCAACACAAGCAAGATTATCTTCATAAATTATATGGGAGAATTTGTAACCTGTTAAGCAAATAAGAATTGTGAATATGTGTTATAATGGATCTTAACCAACACACTCTCTTCCAGCTTCATATAAAGCAATGATCTCGTGAAAGGTTGTAAGAATGTAGCTTACTACCGATCGCTTCAGAACGCAAGAAATGATATACATTATAACAAAATAAATAAATCCAGCTTTGAGAGTCGAGCTTTATGTGATCATATCTATATCCAGATCGGGACATCCAACTAAACCAGAGGTAGTAGATTCCTTAGAATAATATAATCTAAAATCTATGGTTCCTCGGAGATAACGAAAAATATGTTTAATTCCATTCCAATGTCTCTGAGTTGGCTTATAACTAAAACGTGCCAATAAATTTACTGCAAAAGCGATGTCTCGGTCTCGCATTGTTGCATCAAAGCCCCAATTGCATTGAGATATGGTACTGTGACCTCAAGTATCTCTTCATCGATTCTCTAGACGAACCGATCCCTTGGGGATCTAGAGACCTTACAACCATAGGGGTGCTCAACGGGTGAGCTCTGTCCATGTTGAAGCCGCTTTAAGTAATCTTTCAATGTATGATGATTGATGGACGATTATTCCATTTGCTTTGATGCTTCAAAATATAATTAAGACAAAGTTTGGTTTTACCCAAATCTTTAACTTCACCCTTTTCAAATACTCAACGCTTTAGCTAACTCTTCCGAGTAATTAAATTTATATCGTCGATATAAACCGGCTACAATAGCAAACTGCTTCGATTTCTTAATAAACACGCATGTAAGGTATAGAACTATTCTTAAAAAGTAGAATCTTCCTTAATTAGGTACTCACTTAGGCGTTTGATACCACATACCGGATTGCTTTAACCCGCATAAAGATCTTTGCAATTTTATTGAGAATAAGTTATGGGAGTACATGCATCGTGCATTTTGAATCCCTAGAATTTTCATATAAATATCCGAAGTCTAATGAGCCATATAGATATATGCCGCCACAATGTCCATAGACGATTTCCAATTTTTCAAAGAGTACCGTAATTAATGAAAAACGAAATGTAATCATATCCATCACAGTGAATATGTCTCATCATAATAAATCCTGTGTCTCTCGAGAACTGGCAACGAGTCGAGCTTTATACCCGACAACCTCGCTTTTCTCGTCGCTCGAACAAATACCCATTTATATCCAACGGGTTTTACATTATCTGGGATGCGAAGAGTGGGTCCAAAACCTCTCATTTGGCTGGGGGAAGCTAATTCAAATTTTTAATTGCTTCCTCCCACTTAGACCAATCTTACTTTGATGGCATTCAATAATAGATTACTGCCACAATCATCATCCATAATTTTATGAGCAATCGAGAATGCAAAAATATCATCAATGATGATTTTATTTCGATCCCAAATCCATTATAATATGTACTGAATTTCGCATTCCTAGGTTGGTGATCTTTCATGGGTTTGTGCGCTCAAGGGCATTAAGCTCTTTAGAAGTGTTACATCCAGCTCTCCGGAGTGGATTCTTGATTCTTTCCCTTCGGCTCGAGGAACAAGGTCTTTTGATCCTATCGGGTCTACCACGCTTCAACCGCTGGGATTTTCATCCATTTTATTTGTCCTAGAACAACTATCCTAGCCGGGAGCATTCATGCCTGGATTATGAGATTTCATTACCTTAGTAGCATCATTAAGCATCGTGAAGTCTATTGGCTATAGCCTCGTAAATGGATTTTATGCGCCGCACCTCGCTTTTCACTGTGAGTTCTTGCCTAATTGAGATAAATTTTTTTCTCATTCCGTAGAAAACCTTAATCGGTTTTCGTCAGCAGCCTATTTCTAATTTTAGGTGTCCCAATCAATGAACATAGTCTCATTGAAATGACACCGCGAACTGGGCAAGAAAAGATCACCAGTAGTCGGTTCCAAGAACCTAATGATGGACGGTGAATTAAACCCAACATAAATGCCCAAACGGCGTTGGGGACCCATTTTCGTTCTTTTTAGTGGTGCAATAGGCACCTGTACTGCACAACCAAAAAGGAATGTGAAATAATGTGTTCATAACCAAGAACCATTTGAAGGGAGATTGTAGGAGACTAGCAAGGGGGCTTAATCTTATTGTATATGTCAAAGATGTGAATACATATCTATGCTTTATCGTTGAGATTCGCTCAATAATAGAGTGCGGGTAATGATTGTGATATGTTTAATCAAGGATTCTAATCCATTTTGAGTATGAAATATGCGACCGGTGCTCAACCTCGATTCTCGAGTGAAGCGCAATATGTATCAAAATCCTTTGATGTAATTCACCAAAGATTATCCATCCCTTATACCTTTAATCGATAATCGTGGAATCAGGCCCGGCTTTATAATCACAAGCAAGTAAACGTAGCGACATTGCGCTGTAGATAATAGACAAACATGGACCATCTACGTGGATGCTATCCACTAGTACCATAAAATATCGAAATGGTCCACTGGTGGTTGTATCGTCCACAAATATCACCCTCAATTCTTGCAAGAATAAAGGGATTCAAGATCAACCTTTGTTATAGAAGGTTTGATAATGAGTTTTCTTGTGAACAAGCTTCACTATAATATTTGGACAACAATACCTTTGTGTCCTTTAAAGGGTGCCCTTTTGTATTCTAGATTATTCTACACATCATTGAAGCGCCAGGGTGACCAAGGCGATCATGCCATAATCCAAACTGATCAGGATTTACCAATCTCCAAGATATGGTGGAGTAGGTTTCAACGGCCTTAATCATGACACAATCCAAACTCCATAGAAGAAGTTTAGTTTCTCATGGATGGTCTTCGTGCCTCCATCTTATAAGAGGTAATGTCAATATATTCTTTAGTTTTGCTCATAAATAGTCTCAACATGGTACCCATTACTTTTTATTAATCTTTGAAGCTAAGTAGATTCCTTGATCTACGCTTAGAAATGCATTTCAATATGCAGATGGTACCTTTGCAAAACAATCAGGCACTTTAAACCATCAATAATCGAAATAAGACTAGATATTGTATGGACATGTAGTCTTACGAATGTCATATTCGAGAAAAGTGTCTACTAATTTAAATATATATAAAGGCTGATGCACTATCACAAACAAACATCTTCCTTTTTCTGTTTTCCATTCAGATTTATTGTTGACAACTTCAGGTGTCAAGTATCATAAAATTTTCATATTAGTTATAGGGTCAAATAATATTTCAAAATAATAAATATTATATCAAGTTCATAAGCATTTCATTGCATAACCATATTAAAGAACAATAAAAGGTAATACATTTAAAGAAAAACAACTAGAAAAGAAATTATTAGAATCATAAAATTCAAATCTAAGATGTCATCCACCAATCCTGATAATACCAAGTAATCAAAAGTCCTCAAACAAATCGTAGACATCCAAAGGATGCATTTGGTTACTCAGGAGCAACAGAGTCCACAAACAGAGATATTGTCGGGGTTTCCAAATAAAGGTTATGGCAAAGAGAATTAATTTCAATGGCGTGAGATTCACCACGTCAGCCTCGTATTTTTAAAGATGTCCGGTATGGGATCAACAAAGTGCTTTCACAGATGTATAAGTACGTGACTGTCCACCATACAACGATGGCAAATACTTTCATTAGTCACCTTCTTTGGCTTCTTTTCTTTGTCATGATTCGGGCCAAAGTTAGATTTCCTAGGGCGGTTAAATTTTCTGCCACCCCTTCGAGGATTATATTCTTGCTCGCAATAGAGCTTTAAATGGCCAATAATTTTCGTGAGTTTGCATGTGCTTCAAAAAGGTTTTCAGAGCCGCCACAGGTCTAAGATCATGATTTTTTAGCAGCAATTCATTAGTTTGCTCAGCAATGAGGAGCACATAAATTAAATCAGAGTATGTGGCAAATTGACGTTGCCGGTATTGTTGTTGCAATACAATATTCGAAGCATGGAAGGTGGAGAAAGTTTTCTAACACCCGTGATCGCTGAGCTTGATACCGCATAACTCAAGCCGGTAAACAATATCAGTCAAAGCCGGATTTATAGTCGATTAATCGATTTAAACTTTTAGTTTGAGATTTTGCTACCATATTGTGCTTTTGAGGCAGATAATAAATTTTAAGATGATCATACTTCCATCCTTCAACCTCTTCCATATGGGCTCGTGGTCTAACGGATAAATATCAATCAGCAGTGCTCATGCAAATGAAGACGAATAAAAATCAGTGTATTTGATTTATCTTTTGCATTGGAGGTTCCGCCTTCCTCGTAATCGCTAGCCAGCATCTTGCCCCTTGAGGCATTTCCATGTCAAGGCAATTCAGGATGATAATTATTTCCACTCACTTATACGCGGAATTTGGGCTTTTCAATATTGCCATAATTTTGCAAAAACAAATGAATCCTTAAATTAATTAAGGATTTTCAAATATCCACCGCCACTTCAGAGCGTAAGGATACTTTTAGTTGGAAATTTGGCTTGTGCCAAGAAAAAAAAAAAAATTGATAGAAGAAGATGAAGTATAAGTTGATTAATAAAAATAAAAAGAATACTCACCTTGTAAAAATATTTACTCAATCGGGTAGATTCGTGCCGATAACGTATTGTAAAATATTGCGTCAGTGTTAATATACTGTAGGGTAATGTATAAAGATTAGCAATAGAAGAGCAAGCGACCAAAAGATTTGGGTATAGGAAGTCGCAGGAGAAATTTTATTTTCACATCAGATATTTTCCTTTCATTTCTTCTGTTATATTTTCACACATACGACTCAAACCAAGCCTTCTATTTATGTGCTAACACAAGACACATATCACACGTCGATTATCAATATATACATTGGACAGGAGATGGGCATTCATACTCTATAGAATGTATATACGAATGCTGCCATAATAGGTACATCAATATCATCGACGTGATATAAAGTACGAACGTTGCCATAATACATCAATATAATGAATATATTCATTCAGCGACTTCCTATAACAAAAAATAATAATAATAAATTATTTAAAATTATAACTATAATTTCTCTTATAGCCCATTTTCCTTAAATTGATGATTTTTTTATCATTCTTACCCTAAAATCAGAAATCAGTCATCTACATCTCTTTATTCATTTTCTTTCTCAATAAAATGATTTCTTCTTTTTATGATTTTATCGTCATATTACAGCATGCGGTTTTGTGTCGTCTTTATACGACGGTTTGTTTTTCGTCATCTTATTACAACATTTACTCATGTGAACGATTCAGACGATTAAGCATATTCGAAAAGATATTGACAATAAATCAAATCATAATCATTAATATGTTACAGAACTGAAATCGTATGTATCATCTTCTATGATTTTTAAGGGATTCCAATTTCAATCACTAAATTATTTCTCTTTAAAAAAAAAAAGAAAATTAAATTGAGATGACATGTTTTTAAGATTTCAATTCTTTTAAGCAATTTTTCAATATAAGTTTCTAAAAACTTAAAATAGAAGAAATGAATCAAACGTACACTAGTTTAGCCTTAACAAGATGACAAATATAATTTTAGAGATAATAATCCAGAATAAGAAAAATAATACAGCCTCGAAATTTACCATAATAGAAACTAGCCATCAAATTCCATTCAATTTCATCATAATCTTGAATTTCATATCAAGACTGCCCCTGGTATGAGTTTTTCAGATTCTTCCACATCCACTTCGCTTTTACCCTTCTCTCCAATCTTCAGACCCTGCAATGCATCCACACATTCCTTCCCTTCCTCCGGCAGCTCAGCTCCCACTGCCTTATCTGAATTCTCCTCCGCCTTTATGGCGTCGGTGACGCCGGCGCCCGCCTCATCTCCCATCACCTCCGGGATACCTCCCCCTTTCCGGTTGCCACAAGCGTCTGGGGTTTCCACCTCCGGCGTGAGCAGAGCGTCGGAGTTGTCTGTGGCGGTGGGCCATGGATCGTTCAGACAGCCATCATCATCGTCCTCCTCATCGTTATCCGCAGTGAGGATCGAGGCGGCGCGTGATCGGACGGCGGTGGCAGCTTTGAGGAAGGCTTCGTTGATGGAGTCAGGAGGGAGGGCGCAGTCTTCCAGACCGGCATCTTCGAGACGCGGTGGTCGGATCGTGTGAAGCAATCCACCGTCTTTTTCTCCTCTTTCAGCTTCCATTTTGATTCCCAAACCCTAACCCTAGAAAGTAGAAACAGAGGAGAGCTCGATCATCCGTGTTGTTGCAGAAATTCAATCGATTAATCCACCTTTTTTGCAGACTGAAATTCCACGTGGCAATCGTATGGATGTTTGCTAGACAATGCGGCAAGGTGTCATAGCCATAGGGATGTTTCGAAGACAGGCGGCAATTTGGCAACAGGCGGCAATTTGGCAACAGGCGAAACGACGCCGTTTCCATTTGGGCTATCCAATTGTGTTCGGGCTAAATAAAATTGGGCCTAAAAACAGCCTACAATGGGCCTTCCTTTGCAAAATTAAACTTTCTTTGGAGGAAATTTAAAATGATTTTTACTTATAGTTTATTATTAAACACATGCAAACCTAACTGCAAATTAGGAGGGGTGTAATCGAGTCAATACCAGCCAAGCTCGACTCGAACTCAATCTGAACTTGATCAAGTTTTTTTCACATGTTCAAAACTCCGAAAATTTTCCAGCTACTCAAAATCGACTCAAGTTTGACTATTAATAAAACGGTAAAGCTCAATTAAACTCGCAAGCAAAGCAGCTCGAGTCAAAAACTCAACTAACTCTGAGTCAAATTCGAGTATTCTATGAGTCAAACTCAAATAACTCTTGAGAAGCCTGACTCCTTTACTTCCTAACAGCAACCGGAAAAAGAGTGACAAGAAAAGTGAGTTCATCTACTAAGCTTACGAAATAGCATTCACAGAGATGAAACCAGGGTACAAGAAAATTTGGAATTCATGCAAGGACGAAAAATACACAACTGGAATAAAAATAAAACAGTATTTCCATCCTTCCCAATCCCCGCCCAGTTATATAATACACATTGCAACTTTCGTAACCCTTAGAAATACTATTATTATTATTACTATTATATTATCGTTACTGCTGCAGAATGAATTAGGGGAGATAATGATGAAAGTTCTCATTCCCAGTCCAGGAAGGGACCTCCTTTTTAGCATTCACATCCTCCTGATGGTCTTTGCTGCCGGCCGCCCACAACATCGATGGTGTCGGGAAGATATCTACATAATCAACCCATCAAAATACCAAACATTGAAGGAAATCAGTTGAAGCTGTAAATCCCCACCAAAATTTATGTATTAAATATTTTAAGATCTTCTAAGGAAAGGTACATCACTACTGACAACTAAATTCTTCAATTAAATAACAGGAGTGCAATTTTAGCAGCTCCAAAGCACCAAAATATGATTCTTCATGATACCACAAGAGCATACATACAGTGGGTTCCAAAACAATATCTACAGAATTCCTTAATGAAGATAGCCTGGCTGCAGTAAGTTATTCACTAAAATTGCACTTCAATTACTTTTTGGGCAGCCAGCATCAATTGGTAAGAAAAAAAATCATGTGCCCTTAGAGGTGGGAGACCATGTTGCTCCATACTAGGGGTATGGGTAATTGAAAAGTTGGATGCGCCCACACAACATCCAGGCAACATGGAACTGGAAATAGATATATCTGATATCTCAACTATATGGTAAGAAAAGGGCACGCTCGCAGCTTTCCCTCCCTGACCCCCCAACAGGAGACACCCCAAGTGCCCTCCCTATCAATAGGAGGACCACCCCACCGCCTGCGCCCCTCCTGAGCAAAAGGGGTGTGGTCCCTTTTAAACACTGCCCTCCTCAAAACTCTAATTAACATACTTTAACCAGAACAAATATTCGTGTGTAATACCTCTCATTATTCATCCTATCAGAAAAAGGTGGAAACAGAAAACTCACATTTCTTCTTCTGGTTCATTCTTGAGAGCATTTTTGGCTATACACTGAAAAGCAGCTTCCACATTAAACCCTTCTTTGGCAGACGTCTCGAAGTAAGGAATATTGCCCTTGGAGGCACACCATGCCTTTGCTTTCTTCTCAGACACCTGAAAACAAAACATAAGATCCACGAGGCCCAAATTTAATGAAAACAGCTACAAATACATCCCCAAAACCAGAGCACTTCCTAGCCTGGGTGACTCTAGGAAGTTGACAAAATTTACAAATAGGGCAACACCATGTCAAAGGGATGAAAGACAATCTTACCACTCGACTATTGCCACCATCAACATCTATCTTGTTACCCAATACAACAAATGGAAAATTTTCGGGGTCAGATGGACTGGCCTGAACAACAAAACCACGAAAGACAAGTTTCAGTCATTAGTTCTATAAAGTGGGGGATTCTCAGAAGCCAATATGAAAGAAAATTACCTGAATCAGAAACTCTTCTCGCCAGTTGTTAAGATTATCAAATGATTTCATCACATTCACATCATACACAAGAACACAGCAGTCTGCACCACGATAAAAAGCCACACCAAGGCTTTGAAACCTTTCTTGTCCAGCAGTGTCCCATATCTGAATGTATATTTAAACAGACTATCATCCCTAAGTAGCTGTAAACAAATCATTTCTGGTAGCTAAATAAAAACATTCAGTTTCTGACAAGTTTCTCTACCATTCAAGGAAAGATATTTGCTCACTCCAACATGGAATTGACAGTTCAAGTATTAGACACCACAAATCAGATAAGTATTTATTGGTGTTGGCCCTAACTTCACATCAATGCTTCCTTGAATTATGGAGATAAAAACATAACTCAAAAATTTAACAATAAAAAAGAAAAAGGCAATTAGAAACTTCTGATCACTCTTCTGCAATAGTGTTCTAAGTCTCATCTCCAAACTATGGTTTTTTTTTATCAAACATTGATATCACAATTCAAGTGAATCCCATGTAAAACATTTGTCATATGCCAGTAGCATCTAGTTAGTTCCATTGGAATACAATCAAGATAACCAAGTACAGGAACACATCAGGTTTTAATGACCTGTTCTCCTTTGATGCTTCTAGACATGAGGTTTACTGCAGTTAAATTTTAAAATTATAACACAATATGATGTTACAAGAAATGGAAAAACCTCATTTAGAAAAAGAAAGACTCATAGTAATGAATTAATTTAATTCTGGTGCAATAGAAGGAAAGTAGTGATGTTCTTTCATCACCAATACACAATAGATCTAATGACATTTAATTTGTGTTATAGTATTGTAGAATTAGAAACTAGTTGGGAAAAGGAAACATGTATTCATGTAGAGTTAGGAAACTTCATATTATTTCCTATTTGGTTAAAATTGTTTTGTATATAAATAGGTTGTTGATGATCAATGAAGAAATACAATTCTTCCTTCAATTATCTCTTATTACATGGTATCAGAGCAAGATTTTGAATTTGCCCTAGAAAAGGCAAATTTTTGAGGGATTTTTCAAAAGAACAGAGGAGTTGTGGGGTGTTTCTTTGAAACACCAACTTCGAGGGGGCATAGGGTGACACCGCCCACCTGAGGAGGAGCGCTGGCCACCAACGACCACCGCCACAAAGTCCGGTGGCCGGAAACACAACGCATGAGCCGCACGCATCAATAATGTGATTTCACTCTATTTCACACACACCAAGCGTGGGGCGTGGAGTTCATTAGGTCTCCGCGACTCCAAATGCGCGCCTTGGTCATGGGAGTTCATTTGTCTGGTTTGTGGTGCCAAAATCCAACTTTTTTTGGTGTTGTAAGTGAAAACCTGCTGCGAGACTAAGGTTTCCTCTAAGAATTGTTGTTTCTTGTCTCTGGCGTACTCTTTTAGTTATTCCAATGAGTGATCCAGACGATAAGAAGCCAGCAAGGCTAAGTGGTTCCAATGATGTCCAAAATCGAACAAACCAATTCGACCACTATTTGGAGTGGAGTAAAACAATTTGCATCTATGTAAGGAGCATTCGTATGGCTGCTGATCTCACTAAGGAGCCACCAACTAATGATTCGAAAGAACAATGAACGCAGGAAGATGCCCGCCTTTATCCATATATTCGTAATTTACTGACAAATGATGCACCGCTTAATTAATCATCGTGTCTTGTTAAAGAATTAATGGATTACTGGAGTTTCTATATTCGAAAGGGAATGTCTCACGACTATTTAAGGTATGCAAGGTTTTTCATCGCCCGAATAACAAGATAAGTTCCATTACTCCACTCTTCATGGAATTCAAGAACTATAGAGAGTTGAATATGTTGTTACTCTTAAAGTCGAGACAAAGTCCAAAGAAAAGTCAAAGAGACCAGATGGTGGTTATGAGTTTTCTAGCTAGTCTTCCTTCAGAATTTGATACGGCCAAATCTCTGATTCTCTCAAGTCCTGAGATTTCCTCGCTACAAGAAACTTTCAGTTGATTATTACTTACAAAGACCTCCCCATCTATCTGTGATGATTAATGCATCGTCGCAGTGTGAGTAATCCAGGAGTCGGTGAAGCGGCAAACCAAGCAGCTGGGATCGGCCTCGGGGCCTTCGCCACTCTCCCTCAAGGGGGAGTATGTTATTATCACATAAGCCAACACATACACGTCTGGGAGTGTAGGAAGCCGCTAAACCCGGGAACTAAAGATTTCAATCCGCTTCACGCTAAGGCCCGTGCGCCACCTTAGAGTGAAGTCGGGCTATGCTTTCTGCGTATGAGTATGCCAAGTTACAAAGCCTATTTCTACTCCCCACTTTACTGGCAGATTCAAAACCCACATGCCTATGTCCTCCTCCTCCAACCGAAAGCCATTGATTCTCGGAGCCACCGACCACATAATGCATTTAATGATTCACCACATTTCGGCGAGTACCCTCTACTTCTATCACACTTAGCCAAGTAGAGCAATCATGTGCTCTTGTCGAGCACAATTAACTTACTCCTCTCATCCCTTTGGACTCTATTCTAAGTTTACCACATTTCTTTTAATTTAATTTTGTGAGTAAACTTACTCGAACACTTAATATTTCGCCTTTCCCGGTTATCAGACATGTTCTCAAGATCTTGACAAGTGAGTTATTGGTAGAGGACAAGAGTTTGGGGGCCTCTACATTCTTGATCCAGAGTTGCCAAAGCCTATTGCAGGTTCTGGGATTGCCAGCCCTCACGTAGCTTCATCACGCCAGTCATCCGATCTTTCTGTCAATAAATTATTTCCTCACTTTTTCTAGTCCGGGCCCTCGTTGAATTGTGAGTTGTGCCATTGCTGCTTCATACGCATTGGAGTCCTAGAGTCAATAAACGACCGCCTGAAAGTTAATTCATTTCAATGTTTAGGTCCTTTGTCAAATTATGTCCTCTAACCTAGCTTTAAATATTTGTTACTTTTATTACGATTTCTCTCATGTGCCTTAGATTTATTTAATGAAAAGTCGTTCTAAGTTATTCATTTCACGCTCAGCCAAATTCAAACTCAATTTCATGTACCTATTCAAATATTAAGGATATAATGCCAGCAATATTTATCTGAACCTTTTTCGATCTTTCATGTTACAACACGGATTCTCCATCAAACCTCTTGTGTGGATACACCCTCTCAGAATAGGGTAGCTAAGAGAAAAAATAGACATCTTCTCGAGACTACATGGGCCCTATTGTTCCAAATGCATGTTCCCAAACACTTTTGGGCTGATGCAATCTCTATCGCCCGTTTCTTAATTAATAGGATGCCATCACTGCCTAACTGTTCTTATCATCAATTGTTTCCTAATAACCTCGTTTCTATCGAGCCTAAGGCTTTGATGCACATGTTTTATCTTGATGTCCGGCCCACAAGTCTCTGGGTCCGATCCAAGTCCTTAAAGTGCATTTCGCATACTATGTTCAAAAAAGGGTATCGATGTTATTGTCCTCCTCTTCAACGATAGTTTGTGTCTATTGATGTTACAATTTTTTAGAGTACCCCTTTTTCCCTCTCTTCTATTGTTACTAGTCAGGGGGGATAATGATTTATTAGTATACACTATTTCCTCTCCTAATTCCTACTCCAATTCTGCTCCTATTCCCTGCCTCGTTAAACCTCCCATTACTCAAGTGTACTCTCAAAGTAGAACCCCAGCCTCTAATCCAACACTAGTTGCTTTGTTATCAGATCCAATTCAAAATGATGATCTTCCGATTGCTCTCCGCAAAGGTAAACGACAGTGTGCTCACCCCATCTCTTCGTTTGTTTCCTATAACCATTTGTCATTTTCCTCTTGTTCCTTTATTGCATCTCTTGATTTTATCTCTCTTCCTAACACTGTCCGTGAAGCTTTATCTGACCCTGGTTAGCGTTGTGCTATGGTAGATGAAATGCAGGCTTTAGATGACAATGGTATGTGGGACTTGGTGTCGTTAACTACTAGCAAGAAGGCTATTGTCGCTGCTGCATGTTTGCGCCATGTAACTCATGGGTCCACGCTAGATCAGCGGCACGCCTTGTTGCTAAGGGCTAGCGCCAAACTTAAGCAGCTTGATTATTCGATACTTTTTCTCTCAGAGCTAAGCTAACATCCGTCATTTATTTATTTCTCTCAAGGCTCTTATGATTAGAACTGTGACGCTTTGATATCAGGAATGTTTTTCTATATGGAGATCTTCAGGAAGAAGTTTACATGGAGCAACCTCCAGGGTTTGTTGCTCAAGAGGAGATGGGGAAGGTGTGTCGTCTTCGGAAATCTTTGTATGGTTTGATACATAGTCCCCATGCTTGGTTTGACAAATTCAGTCAAGCAGTTGAGACATTTGGCATGCAAAAAGTAAGTCCGACCACTGGCCTTCTATGTAACTCTAGTTCTAGTATTATTCTACCGGTAGCGTATGTGGATGATATTGCCGCCGAGTAACTTCAAAGGTATATCTCTAAATCCTTTCTTCACGCGCTCACACAAACATTTAGAATGCTGAAGCATTTCGGGTGTTGAAGTCATGAGAAGTATCCGTGCACTCGTTATCTCAACGAAAAATATGTACTTAATATGTTATCCAGACAGGAACAAGTAATCAAACCACGAGTACTCCCATGGCTCCTAATGTACACTCCATTCAGTGAAGAATTGTATTTTCATTGATCACAACAACTCCATATACAAGACATCTTAAACCAAATAGAAAATATCATGAAGTTTCCTTGTTCTTGTTGCTTAGTCGATATGTTTTCTTTTTCACTAGCTTCTAATTCCACAATATTAACACTCCTGTTGAAGATAGATGCTGATCATGCCCAACTTAGTTACAAAGATAACTAACCCGATCCCCACCAAACACCTGCAAAATATTCCTAATCTGCTTCCGGCCATCGAAACTTCAGTACCAACGAAGCTTTGGTGTGATAACGAAGCTGCCATGCATATAGCATCTAACCCGGGATTTCATGAACGGACCAAACATATTGATATAGATTGTCATTTTGTACGTGAGAAGATTCAGTTAGGGTTGATCTCTACAGGATATGTAAAGACTAAAGAACAATTAGAGAGAGCTACAAACCTTGAGTGGGAATCAGTCATTTATTTTATAACAAGTCAAGTAATGCATCAACATCTATGCTCCAACTTGACGTGGAGTGTTATAGCATTGTAGAATTTGAAACTAGTCGGGAAAAGGAAACATGTATTCATGTAGGCTAGGAAACTTCACATCTTTCCTATTCGGGTTTAGGATTGTCTCAGATATAACAAAGCATGTGATCAACTAAGCAAATACAATTCTTCCTTCAATCATCTCTTATTACAATTTGTGTTCATGTCGTATTTTTATTCATTTTTCCATCTCACATAGTATTGTCCGGGTGTTTATTAAACTTCTACATAATGAAATATAAATAGGAAAAAAATGCATCCACATATGAAACGCGTCTACACTAGAACCATGAAGCATAAATTAATATAACAAATTTCATGATGCATGCTAGGCTATGAAGAACTATATCTTATCATATGAAAACATGGGCCACTAGAGTCCTAAACTAGTTAAACAAATATTAGTTTGATAAATATTGATAAAAAAAAAAATATCAATTTGATGCTAGGTTCCTCAAATAATCCAAAAAAACTTTTGATTTTACCAAATTTAGATCTAGATTCTAACAAGACGTATACAATATATCATGTTGATATGTGTATCTTTATTGTTATCACCACAGTTTCAGTTTTCCATGCTTGTAATTATTCCCTCTCCTGTAAAGAAATTTTTTTTTTTTCTAAAAGTTTCCACTCCACCATTTTCATTGGAGATATTCAAAATCATTAAAATGACATTTCTACCATCGCCATTACAAGAGTGAAATTTACTTTACCTCTATTATTACTTCCTTTTAATCAAAGAGAGAATCTATTAAAAGAGCATGAATGAAAGGGGCCACATCCCAAGTACAAAGGAAGTATACACTTCCAATATTTCACATGCGCCTTTAATAACAAGCACATAGCTTTCTCATGGACTATTGTTTTACATATCTCTTTTCATTGCATGATCAATTTCTACCCTAAAAGTACATTTTGTACAATTGAAATGATAAGTGTTACAAGAAAGAGAAGTTCAAAATTAATTTTTCATTTAGAAAAAGATAAACATAACAAGCCATAAAAGATATAATAATTCTTTTCATTTGTAGTCTCTGCTGTATTTATTTGAAATTTTCCATTTAGCAATGTAAGTGGGATTTTCCCTTTTTTAAATTAAAAAAAAAACATCATACTTCTCTTTCAGAACTAAGCAATAGCATAGTATCAAACTCTTCCAGTTTAAATGCTAGATTCTAGTGAACCTTTTATTCCTTTTCACTATAGAAAACTGCTCATTATCTCTAATAATCCACATGAAGAAAGACAAATGAAGATCCTGGTAGACATTAAAAAAAATTCTCATCCCTCCAAATCAGACAAACCATCTAGCAAACCAGTCACCTAACCTGGAAATCCCCAAAGACTAATAACTGAACGGAAAATCCCAAAAGACTAATAATTGGAAATAGATCACTCACCACCATACGCATGTATCATTGCTACATGCCATCTTTGTACACTTCTCAGAATATAACACTCAAGTATTTCCCTTTTGTATACCTTCAGTGTACTTCTTGGAACCTCTTGGTTCTTTTTTGATCAATATATTGCTTTTTATCAATAAAAAAAAAAAAAACACACTCAAGTATTTCTATAAAGTATATTCCCTCAGATATCTGAATGCAACTTAACAACTAACATTTTACAACCATTAGCTATCACACCTAAAGCAACTACGACTGCAATTTTTTCCCAAAAAAAAGGAACAGATTCTTAGGCTGTATAATGGGCTCACTAATATTTATTTATTTATAATTAAAAAAACACACCAAAATAAATGTAAAATTTCTATTACGTTCTCATTCGCATAAAATTCATATTCACACATTTTTATATACCATTGAATAGACATGAATGATATCATCGGTGAACTGCATGTTTGATGAGGAACTAAAGACATTAACTTATACTAATGGTCAACATGAAACATATACGCCATCATAGATAGAAGAAATCGAGTAAATAAATAAAATGATGAACTTCAAACCCAATCAAAATCTGAATAATACACTACAGCTCACCTGCAGTGTGAACAATCTATCTTCAAACTGAACTTCCTTGTCAGAAAACCAACAATGGTTGCTTTGTACTGATTACTAAATTTTCGATTCACATATCTAAGCACAACAGTTTACAACAGTCAAATATAGCGACTCAAATTAATGTCAAAAGTTTAATACAAAATTGAAGATCTAGAGTTTAGACTTACTGATCTTCATAAGCGATGTCTTCCCAACCCTACAATAAGATCAAACAAGGATACGTCAGCGTGCAAACTATAATAACGAAACAAACAGTGAGGAATAGCAATCACCAAAGTCAGAAGTTCCAAAATTCTCTAACACAGTGATACAGTCCGGTTGCACCAACATTAAGTGAGAAATGATCTGCCTACTTTAGAACACATTTTCAATTTTTTTAGCTGAAAAACAACATGAAACCATAGAAAATCATTTTTTCCTGATCTTTCCCCTCTTTCAAACTGAAATTGATTTTATTCCCGAGCATTAGGTTGTGGCGATCAAAATCCTAAAAATTTTCTGTTTTAGCATCATTTCGCGCCTCATTGTCCACAAAACGAAACGAGACCAAAACAATAAAAAAAATGCAAAAGTCTCTTCCCCTTTCTCTTCAGACCTAGAACAAACAAACAAACCAACCAGATCGGAGAATTGAAAACTCACCCGCTATCACCGAGGATGATGACCTTCAGAAGCATACGCCTACGAGAAGCCATGGAATCAACGGAGAAAATCGAAATTAGGGTTTCGGAGAAGATTCGAGATCAAACCCAAGAAAATTCTCAATTTCTTTGGATTTGAAAAAAAAAATAAAAATAAAAGTTAAAAAAGGGAAAATTGAATTCCCTAGTTTCGTGGAGGCTGAAACAGAGACAAAAGAAACGGGGCGGCCAACAGTATGGTACTATCTGCCCTTTCACAGCCAGAAACATTTAGAATTACGGTTTGACGATTATGCCCTCTTCTTAGATCAAATTTTCGCCTCAATCTGTTGGTTTTGTTGTCCCATAGTTTTAAAGACCGTTAGGTATAATTTGTGTGGTATTGTACTCTACTAGTACTGTTAACAAAATTAAATTAAATTCATTAAATTTTATAAATTTAGATTGAATAATACTAGAGTAATTATCATTTAATTATGTCAATGATACCTGATTTAATGAAGTATATAAGGACAAATAAGACAAGTATAGAGTCTCTAAGTTAAAAGAAAAATCCCAATTATGTTCATATTTGAGAGTCCAGCTTGTTGGGGTGCTTCCCATTTTAATCAATATATTAAAATAAAATCTGAAAAGTGGTATTTAAAACATATCCGTTAGATTTTAAAAATATTTTAAAAATATTATTAACATATAATTATTTTTAAAAACAAATAAAATTATAAAATACAGTAATTTTCATTACTTCAAATTCTTATTATTAAAATGAGCATCCTAGCTAGTGTTGGGGTGGGAAGCTTGGAGTCAAGTCACGTGCTTCAAATATAAAAAAATGAACAAAGTCCAAGGGAAATTAATTATTTTGAAGAAATAAAATACGGGCGTCACATATTACATGGAGGTTAAAATAATAAATACTAACATGTCTCACACATCATATGGATTAGTTACTAATTTAATATAATGACAATCCCCAAACTTAGCTTTCAACCTTAAAGCAAATGCTTGTTTCAAAAAAATAAAAAAATCAATTTTTCCACTAATCGTCTGTTTTCCTTTAAGCAATAAAAATGATTTTGGTGTTATTCTTGATCTAAAATCATCACTTTACACATCTTTTCATAATTTTCTTCTTGAATAAAATGACTATTCCATAATATCTAAATTTTTATTTGTTTATTTCGTATTTTAATCGTTGCTCTCGTGCATATCAAGTTGTTTGTTATCGTCGTAATACAACATTTATTTATGTAAGAACAATTCAAACTAACAAAATATATCCAATCAACGATAATAAATCAAATCAATGATTATCAATATACTGCAAAACTTTAATCATAGATATTCTAATCATAACAATATAAACGATAGAATTTAACTATTAACATATAGCATTTAAGTCGATTCATTATGTCATTAACCTGAATATTATATGGTTTTTAACAATTTTGATTATATGTTTATATCAATATACTGTTAGGTTGAATCAATAAAATTATTTTTATATAAAAAACTGTAAAAGAAATGCTTCAAGCAGAATAAAACAGCCGATTATGTTGGGCTTCAATTAGTAGAACGCTCACTAATTCAAATAAGCACAGGGCAAAAGGAGAATCCTGTGCTCGCGCCATAAGAGAATGCTTTACTACCTGGAATTGCTTCATAAAAAAAATTTTACTACTTTAAAATTAAAGAAAAAAAGAATTAAAATAATACTTATCAGTAGTTAGAAACCAAAAAGTGGTAGTCTCTTTTCTTATCTTCCTAAAATAATAATAAATAATATAATTAAAATAAAAATTACAGTGCTATAAAAGTTGCATCTAATATTAATATTTATATAAATAGAAAACCTTAATGGTAACTCACTTGGTCTGACGTTTGGTTTGCTTCCTAATGATCAAATCCCTTTAGTGCCACGGATTTGATTTACCCAACCATTCAGTAGCAACCCGAATTAGTAAATAAACATATATATATATATATAAAGAGAAAATATCAATACATACAAGAAACTAACTCCACCCTCACCTAAACAGGGATTGTTTTTTCTTCTCTACTGAACTATATATATACCAAATCAATCAGTATATATTATTACAAGATAAATAATCTAGTATCTGGATTTGTGACCACTGTTTAGAGGGTGTGAGCTAGCACAAATATTTTGAAGAAAGAATATGAAAAATCAAATAAACTGGTATCACTCATATATGAAGCTGACTTCTTTGTACATGCAATCTACTGAATTGAAGAAACCTGCTAACACACACTTCTATGGAGCACCCCCTTTTTTTTTCTTTCAGGTTCTACGGTGCTGATGGATCTGAAAATGGGGTTATTCTGTTAAGAGTTTTCACCTGAATTTTGAATGTTTTCCTTTTGTTTCTCCATCTCCACCTCTTTGTAAGTCTGTTGGCCCTCAAAGCTTGAGTCATATGTGCGTGGATCAGATGTGCTCTTCAGCAAAGTGCACGTTCTACTGCCTTGCTCTTGGCTTTCCGATGCCATCTTCCTGAATTTGTTCAGATCCTCACTGTAAGGGCTAGTGTCAGTATCTGAGCTACCATATCGACAGTGAAAAACTGCTGTACCCAGGGGTAAGTCCTTCATTTAGATCATCCAGCGGTAGGTTTCTCCAAGGCTCGGACTACCTGTTTTATGTACTTAAGTGTCAAACGTGAAGCATGTAGGATCAAGGTCCTTGTGTTTTAGAGCCCAAAATGAATTCAACCATGGTGAGCTGCAAGATGCAACAATTGGTGCATGAGGATCCTACAGTTCATAACATATTCAAGTTGGTCCATTCAACTTTATAATCTGGGCTAAACTCACCCAATGGAGAGAGCTTGCAAGCAAAATAAGCCTTCAAGAGTCAAAAGTTGATTTAGAACAAGTACCTGGCTCATTCGTGGGCGTAGACGTGCCAAATAACGCACACAAACAGCAGCACAAGCAACCATTCGAGTCATTTCTTGGTAGTTGTAATCATTCTGCAACCTTGGATCAATGAGAACATCGTACTTACTTTCTTCCAGAGCTTGTGTGAGAAAAGGCCTTGCCTAGAAATTCCATCACCATAACTATTATTTCTCCCAATGTCAATTCAACTTTACAAACAAGCATCTGCCCTCATTTGAGATAATTTTGGAAGAAAGAGAGGAAAGGAAGTTTTGTGTTGGTATTTGTAAAACTAAATTCATACATAGGCTTTTGGATTTGTGTTCTCTAATATGTACTTGTATGTGAAGAAGGTAGGCATCACCATAAAACTTTTTCACACTTCCATTGATAAAGGAAAACTAGAACAATATGAACTGATAGGTTCCACTTTGAAAATGAAAATGCCAAGCTTTAGTGCAATGCTATGATTGAGCTTTTTGATTTCTTTTACTCAAGGAATATTGTTTAAAAGGCAGTATCTAGAAGGCCCGAATTTGAGACCTCTAGTTCATTGATAAAGGCTATGATCTTTGAGAGACACCCTAAAAGGCAAACCAGTTTCTCAAAACTCATTTGTGCTATACTAATATCAGACCAATTTTTTTATGGGTTATTTGACAGAAAATACCATTCTTCTCACCTCTTTCACCAACTTCTCCCCATTGCTAGGTGGCAACTAGTGATTGGAAAAAAATATATATAATTTTTATGATTTCAACTTTTTCCCCTCTAATCATTATTTACCACCTGAGCAACATGGTAACAGTGAGGTAGAGGAGGTGAAAAGAGCAGCAGTTCTCTATTTTTTGTTTTTATTCCACCTGTAATAGAATACTAATGACAACAGTCAAGAAATGAGTCAAATGACCCAATGATACTTGACCACATGGACCATGACAATAGCAAAATTACCGTGAAAGGATATGAAGAATGTGTTTGGATACAAAACAGTTTTTAATTCTTAACAGGAACAACAAAAACATGTTTGACAAATTTTTTTTATTTTTCACTTTAGTTAGTTGTTTGAGAATTTGTTCTGAGAGTATATTGTTTTCTAGAATGAGTTTAGTGTTTTTCAAGAGTTCTTTTTACAGTATTATGAAAAAATTTTGAAATTGTAAAAGAATATTTTAAACACTTTTGCATTATACATGAGAGTATATTGTTTCAATAAATAATAACTCAAGAAAACTAATTTTCATATTTGAATTTCCAAACAAAGTTTGATCTTAAGAACAAATGAGAACTGCTCTAACAAACTGTTCTTGAAAGCTATTTTTAACAATGTAACAAACAAGTCAATAAAATCTTACTGCATAGTAATTGGTACCAGTTTTAAACTAAATTTGGTTTTTCTTTTCTCTGTTTTTTGCATGTTCCACTATCAATCATCTATAATCTGTTAAAAGTCAGAGGCACTTATGCCTCTTCTAAAAGCTTCACTACAAGTGCCAAAAATGAGGTAGAGATCAGCTTTGTACAAAAGATAGACACAATAATCATGATATTGACTATCCGCTCATCAACAGCCTGGAATTTTATTAAACTGCTTATAAATAATTGCACATAGTAATTACATATATCTTGTATATGTTACAGCAATTTTTATATATAGAATTACAGTTAGCATATATGATTACATGTATTGAACTGAGTCAGCTTTCCAAAATTGGTAGTCCAGGACCAGTTATTTTCATGAAACGAAATTTCTGAGAAGAAACTTCGTCCCAGCACAGTTCTAAGTTGGTCAATGAGTCAGGAAAGCAGTTTTTCATCCTTAGTTTTAATCATAATTTGAAAGAGTGAGAATTAATCAAAGATCAGCTTCGAGCAAATTTCATACCATAACTTCCTTAGAACAAAACACCAAAAAGACTAATTACACAAATTCCACTTTAGCTATAAGCAATTGTTGGTTATTGCAAGATATGGCTGTTTCTCTTCTTCCAAATTGTTGGAAAGATTGCTAAATGACATGTAACATGAACTATTTACCAACAATTGCATAAATGATTACTGTTAGAAGAAATTTCACTGGCAAAGAAGGCTAAAACTCACCCAGTCAACAATGCTCTCATTCTCAGTTTTATCAATAGGTTGGCGTCCAGTGATCAACTCCAGAAGTACAACTCCAAAGGAGAAGACATCTGACTTATCAGAGAGTTTCCCACTTGATGCATACTCAGGAGCCAAGTAACTGCATGAGACAATGTATAAACAAAAAGGCACATACTGATTCAAAAAATTCAAAAAAAGAAAAAAAAAAAGAGGAAAACCAACAACAACAAATTGAAAACAAATACATCCAGAACCCATAGCAGCAATTAAGCTGTTTGCAGAACAATAAGAAAGAGGTCTTACCCAAAAGTTCCCATTACCCGGGTGGAGACATGAGTGTCAGTATCAGAAGCAAACTTAGCAAGTCCAAAATCTGCAACCTGGACAGAGGATTCAAGTACAAACATTTCATGACACAAGGTCACAGGAGATTTGAAAATGAACAGAGTAGTCCATATAGCTTTGATTGCATCTCAAATGTGTTTATTACTTCCTGGAGAAATTTGAGTAGAGTCGATTCTTATGCTCATGAATTGCTTTGGATATTCAAAGAGATGTACTTTCATGCATGGTATCATTTTTTTTGGTTGTATAGCACATTCTTTTTAGAATGACACCATCTTGATTTAATGAGTACAACAACATGTTTGTACTTTCAAATGCCATGTAAAACTAAATGAAATGTTTTCATCTAAAGAACCCACAGGTATTTGAAAATGATGCATGACCACAAATTTAAAACATTCCCTTAGAGGTAAGATAAGACACGTTCTTTTATTTTGTTAAACCTGAATGCAAATACTAAGATTGTAATTGTAAACTACCAACTTAACTTAGTCATGAAATGAGTTTCTAAATTTAATTTCTTTGGAAAACACAGTTTGTGTCTAGGGACTTCAATAAATATGATATATTTGAAAACCTTTTTTTTTTATTTTATAGGATATTTGAAAACCAATCAGAATCATACTAAATGAATCTATTTTCTGAATCCCACCTTTGCCTCAAAATTGTAATCAAGAAGAATATTAGCTGCCTTGATGTCACGACATGTAACTTGGGATGACCTGCAGATGAAATTATTTGATAACAAAAGGTTCTCCAACACCATATGCCAAGCCAACTTGGTTTAGAGGAAGGACAGAAGAAGACGACAGTCCTCATGTGGCATGCCAACTTTGCATTTTAAAGCAATCTTAATTCTAGTTGCCCAGTTCATAGTTGGTCTCTCCTTACCTGCAATGTTAACATTCTCAGGTAAGATTGCATTTAAAACAAGAGCGTATGCGAGTAAAATCTTAGGACATGAAGCATGCAGAAATCACGTTCCAATATGCATATGACACCTACAGAGTTAATGATCCATAAAGTGAAAAAAAGGAAAGATGAACTTTTTTTTTTTTTTTTTTTTTTTTGATAGGCTTAATGAAAGGTGAACATCCAGCAGCAGTGCTTGTTCCAGTGAAACATTCACTCGGTGAACAAGCATCCAAGTGCATCATTCAGCTGCACTTGGATTAATTGGAGGAAAATAATTTATTCACTTACAATCATGATGTCATTGATGATAAGGCTATATTGATCAAAATAAGTTTGTGCATTATGAATTTGATGCCTGTACAAGGGGAAAAGTTCAAAATAATATGGGGAAAGAAAGAAAGAAAAGGAAGGAGAATAATGTCTGTTTTCATTTTGGATCTATTTCTTGGGCTCTAAACACAAGTACTGAGAAGTTTTTCACTTCATTTTAGGCTTTCCAATGTTCTTAGTGAAGCAAAAGTCAAAATCCATTTTTTCCCTTTTTCTTTAAACCTACAATGTTTCAGAACAAATGGGTGATTGTTAAAGCAATCAAGTTTAATCAATGCCAGTGCCCACCATGCAAATGGAGTTGCAAGGTGCCATTGGGAACAAACTCATAAACAAGCATTCTCTGAGCCCCAGCAATGCAGTATCCCACCAGTGAAACAAGATGCTTGTGGTGGACGCGGCTAATGATCTCGACCTCTGTCTGAAACTCTCGTTCACCCTGCTTGCTTCCAGCTTTTAAATGCTTAATAGCAACCTCTCTCCCATTTGGAAACACTCCTTTATGGACATACCCAAAACCACCTTGACCAAGGAGGTTGATATCAGAAAAACCATCTGTTGCTATTGCTAATTCTTCATATGTGAATGTGCTCTTTGAGAAACCCAAGGAAATGCCTGGGGATGGTGGTGGGAGTGGCTTCTCAGTCCCCAAAAAGCCCATTGGTGATGGCAAAGTAGGAATATGAAATGGTGACAATTGGGGTTTTGTGACAATGCTCAATAGAGGAGCATGCTTTGGAAGCATTGGATCTGTATTATTTGTTGGCTGATGTATATTCTGCTGCCAGTGCTGAAGTGGGGCAGAAATGTCATCTGAAGAACACAAACAACAGGAAACTGAACTTGCAAATTGGGTCTACGATTATGTTAAATGGAAATTGTACAGGGGAAAGAAACACAACTGAATAATGGACAATGTTAAAAAAACAATTCAAATCATCTAGAAGATCACTGATACTTTTGTGTGCTCAAAAAAAATTAATCAGATAGAAATACATATGAAAATCAGAAAATGCAAGTATACTTTAGCATATATCTCTTCAATAATTTTAACTTGAACATGGAAGTAAATACTAAAATAGTGACTATTGAAGAGGATATGTGTGTGTGTGTGTGTGTGTGAATTCCTTTATGAAATGGGCAGGAGACTTCTAATTATAGAAAACTGACTAGAACACACACACTTCTCTACTGTGCTTTCTGGAGTAGAATATTACATGTCTGTCTGTTTGTGTGTGGTGTAACAAGGCTCTTAACTACAGCCTACATATATAACAATCCGTTTAAGATTAAGTAAGATCTAAGTTAATATCAAACAACATAATCTAGTTAAGATGCCTCCAAAAGCAACCAAAGCCTAACAAAGATAAACGACTTGACACAATCTTAATTTATTTATGACAATTAATTCAAAATAAACAAATCTAATCAAGGTCAAGCCTTCGAATATCAATGCTTTTATACATGTGTGTGGGAGTGTGTGGAAAAGGTAAGGAAAAAATGGTAAATGACAAAATAATTTTACATCCTATCATAAGCACACTCTCTAGCATCGTTTATTATTTTCATATAAGAATAGAAGGACTCATTAGGTAATGGGAATCTATCATAGGCATTTTGTGCATTTTTGTCAAAGCAACTCCCCTTACAAACAAAGACAAAAAGAAATGCCAAGCAACAATCCTACAAGAGAGGCAATCATGTATTGGTGCCATGAAATATATATATATATATATATACACACACACAAAAACACAAATAGGCAGCTCCGCTACTAATTTGTAATCCATTTTAACAACTTATGACCACCTGAGAATGTAACATACTGTAAATTAGTTATCTTTTACCTTGAATTGGACCCCGGTCTAATAGCTTCAAGTTGAACTCATGAATTTTTTGATAACTCAGACAATTCACCCCCAAGTCAACTCGGAATCTTGACCAACTCCACCAAGTTCAAACAATTCATGGTGGAGTCTTTGTTAAACTAGGTATGGGATAGTCGACCCAGTGTAGAAAGGACCAAATTCTACCAAACTCAGCCAAGAGTTGAGCAGTTAAACGTGAAGAAGTATCTTATACATTTCATCATTGATTAATGAATTCATTTGATGGTACCCCTGGTTTATCTTCCTTATAATAAAGGTTTTCTACATAATCCATGAGGAGTTGAATTTGATCATTTTAGTTTCTTATTTTAATTGTACTGTTTGGTTCTTGCTGGGAACCACATATACACAAGGTAAGAAAAAACGGCTTCCAACTTAAAGATAGTCTGTAGTACTCCCAGATTGCTTTCCAAATGCTGAAAAAAGTGGACACGGCCTTCTTGTCCATCAATTTGCGAACCACCCATGTCCTAACCAAACAAGCTACTGGGCCCACAGATTGAAGAAAATTTTCTGAAAGATAAGGAAGGATATTACTGCAGAAAAGGATAATAGAGGAATAAGGAAGAGTAGGTGACAATTGAAATGGCTTCTCCACACTATGAAAGATGAATGATTTTGGAAAAGAAGCAACTTGGCACAAATTGAAGGATACAGAAAGGGAATGGAAAATACCAGAGAGAGCATGGATGGAAGAATTCATTGTATGTTTTGGAAGAATTCTCAGCCTTCTCATAGTTATTAGTACATATCAATGAATTCATTGTTTAAAGAAGAAAACAGAGGTAGTACAAAGAAAAATAACACACCATCTTGGACTGTTGTATATGGCCTTTGACAGGCACATGGGTAATGGGATTTTTTTAAGGGTTAAAGGAATTGACAATTGAACATGGCCATTTATAAAGACAATAATAACTGAGGTTATCACACTATGATTATTCCATCTCAATGAGAGACAAATGAGTTTGCCTCTTGCTGCACTGACATAGAACAGAAACATTCTCATGGCAGCTTACATCATCAGAAATTGGCATTTCTAAGACAATGCTCGGTGCCAAACCCGAACTTCAGCACAAAAAGTTACTCAAGGAAAGTCCAACAAAAGTTAATATTCGGTTATATCACATAGTATTGGATTCCCCATTCTCTTCCACAGATTGTGTCATGGCATGTTTACGCATAACATGGGAACGTCACCAGTCATCCAAACAAATTGAGCTTGAGGCAGCTGATAGAAGTTTCTAAAACGCCTATATTTTGAACAATGATGAAGAAAAACAATTTCGAATTCTACCAAAATAAAAGAAAACAAATGACGACCTAACGTCCGGGATGAAGTTCAATTCACACACATCTTCTAAGAAAACATAAAATTGAGCTACTGCATCAAACGATCATACGCAGAAACCACCATGGCTATCAGGATATGAACTTGAATTTCACAACCAAATTTCAGTCACTGAACACGAAATAGGTAGACTTCACATAATTTCACAACCAAAGTAAACCCTGAAAGAATGTTTTATGGCCATCATCAGACTTAACATCCCTTTCTTTGCTTCTTTGAACTGAATCAGTCGATTATGGCTGAAGCAAGAAAATACCTAAAAGCTCGTGCAAGGATTATAATAAAAAGACCTCACCTCTGGATCCATGGACATTGGTCAACGCGTACCGGTCCCTCCTCTTCTTCCGCCTACAGAAAAATACCAGAACTCCCATACCAATCAGCACAACCAGTCCACCAATCACAATTCCAACAATCAACGCAGGTAGTGTCGAAACGGCACTCCACCTGATTGATCTGGAGGCCCCCATAGAAGAGAAGGCAGAGGGAGCTTGAGTGTCCATTTGTCTGAGGAGGGTGGTGACTATCCAGTTTATGGTCACTGACAGTCGGGATACACACCATGTGGTTAACTGATTTCCAGCTTCTTCCCAGGAGGTTGGTTTCAACACTCAAGGAGCTCTAGCATTGCAAAGATCTTGCTCCGGCCAAGCTGCTTCTAGCTAAATAGCCCAAAAACCCAACAATGTCTGCTCAGAAAACATAACGATTCAGATGCTTAGTGACTTCGCTTCATTGCTCCTTCCATTAGCTGGAGAGAGTTGGAGAAGAAGGACAAGTCTCAGACGTGTCCGACCTAAGAGTTATGAAAAACAAGAAAACAAAAGTTAGATTTGCGTTCTTTTAAAAAAGGCTTATGTTTCTAGCATCAAATCACGTACAGTGCAAAAAAAAAAAAAGTATCAGATAACGCTGACGCTTTTGGAGTATGCTTGTAACCTTAAAAGATACTATTGTCATATAACAGTATTTAAAAGGTTGGTATTTAAGGGGTATGTTTCGTTTCTGTATTTGAAAATCGTTTTTAAGAATAGTTTTTTTTTTGAAAACATAAATAACATTATTTTTTATGTTTTTAAAATTGTTCTTATTATTTAAATTTAATATCGAACTTTAATTATCAAAATAAATAAATAAATAAAAATATAATAACGAACTATCATGTACAAACAACTAGATCATATTATAAAATCACAAGACCAAACAATAAACATACATGCGCATAATGTTATGGTTATTTTATATTTCTCAACAAAACTTTGTAGTATAATACCTTGAGACGTTAACTTCACAATAATATATATGATTACCAATAAATGCAATGAATATGGTATATTTAATTTATGTTTGGTTTGGTAGGATGCCCACCTCAATTATACGAATATGATAATGACTTCAGCCTTTATTTTCTTGATTACTATTAAATTCAATGGGTGAGATAGCTCATAGCAGTGACATTAATTCATAAATTATTATTTTTAGTTTGTTATAAAATATTTAAAGTCAATGGGAAGCAATTTTGGTTGAAAATTGAAGAAAATTAAAAATAATAATATTTTAAATGTTTTTACTAAATAGTAAATAGTAAGATGGATGGTACTAGCCTACTGTGAGATGTATTTATGGAAAGACCGTTCTCGACCGTTGGATGGACTGACAGGTTACCTGAAAAATGCCAGAGATGGAGTAAAGGGTTTGGACTAGATTTAAACCAGAGTCAAGAAGTTCACATTGAAGAGGGATGCCAAAGTCAAGATAGTAAGGGAAAATATCCTATGTGTCCATTTTCAAGAATGTGAAAGTCAACAATACAACATCTCGGATTCTCGCGTTCGCACTCTTTGTCCTTAATGTAAAAGGAGTTTTGGATTAAAATAAATTTTTATTTTTAAAACATTACAAAAATAATATATATTGAAAATTATTGTCCAAAGTTCGATGGGTCATCGGAATTTTTTTTCAGAAAACGCCTCTAGGACTGCGGTATCCGAACATGCTTACGTGCCTGGGTTTTTTTTTTCTTCTTAAAATAATAAGAAATAAAAAAATGAAACAATCTTACCCATATCCAGAACACATGCTGGTTAAACCTGCAAAATGTCTGGCATGGTTGCTACATAGCCATTGCAGATGCCAACTATACCATTCTTTTTCCCTTTTTAACCATTATTTCTTTGAAAAAACTAGCTAGGAGGTACAATATCAATCAGCAACTCTCTAATTTATTATGCATTGGGCATCAAAATAATTGGGTCTATTAACATGCATCATCATTAAACAAACATTGCATTCATAAAAAGGAGAAAAATTAACTTGATGAACTCATGATTTTGTTTCCATTTCAAGTCACAGAACAAGAGCACATGTTCCTCCTCCACTTCAAAGGGACTTTGAACACTCACCACCAAAGCAAACAACAAAGAGAACAAATGTATCATTACACCAAATCACACACATATATATACAGTCTGTTCATATATATATATCTGGAGCTAGTGCAAGCAAGACTCCATATATACATCTTTTTCATATTCTCCAATCTTTCTTCACATCCATCATCTTATTGGTCTGTTGATTTTGTTGTTTTCTGGGATCATCATTTTTAACTACATCAACAGATCGTTGACCCTGTAGGCCACGAACATGGCATGCCCAGGATCACCATAGTTAGAAAACAAAACACAATAACTTAAGAGACTGGCCGATTCGCGCACTGATTTCAATCCATCATGTTTTACGCGAATTAGCGACGATCCACAACACGAACTTCAAGATCTTCCCTATCCCTCGTTAAACACTCACGACGATCGCACTCACGCAGTGAGAAGCCTATATCCTGATGCCAGCCTAAAAACACAGACACAGTGGTAGTGGGAGGACTTGAGCACTATTTATGTAGCCTCGACCACTGCCCTCTCACGTGGCCTGCCGCACTCGCCCACACTAGCCGCCTCCATATTAGACTCGATTAAGAATCCATATATCTCACCTTATTAGACCAACTATTCGCACTTCACCATATAGCCCACATTAAGAAATTCTACATTCTCCCACTTTGGCGAGACATTGAAACGTAACTGTGGAAGACCCTCATATTGGTCTAGAGATTATTCTTAATAGTCAATCCCATCCCATAAAGTCTCGAACACCGAATCATGGCAGAACTCGCACGTATCTCACGCAGAATTCTTCCATAATAATGGCAGCCTTCAACTTTACCGAGCATTCGGGACTAATACGCAGAAATGCTGTCTGGACAATACCTCATAACGAGTGATATCACGCTGCTATCCATTCATACCCAAATTCTCTCTCCTTAAGTGTCACAAAACCTAGTGTGTCACCAAAGAATATCCATCATGGTTCCAACGAACCTGGATATGTCTTACCTTGATAGTTAATTGTACTTTATGTGTAACAAGACATATCAAGGCGCTAACGCATTAACGCTCCCATGCCACGTACTCAAGGTTTACACAATGCCTCGAGATTTTCAACAATTATATGTACTCAACTTGATAAATCTACATTCACAAATACCTCATTGAATGCAAAATGCTTGATACATATTCAAATATTACAAAATGTAATGAAATCGGGAGTACAAACTCATAAAGAGCAAATATAAAACTAAATTAATCCCACTCAATTGAGAGTATCCATGATAATTCCTAAGCCCATGTTAATGACATACAATGATCAAATATACAAGGGCGAAGGCCTTTAGTTAGTTGATCTCGCAATCATATCACACTCGTTGAAATGTGCTCCAATCGCAATGCTCACCTACCCGAACTTTTCTTCCTTTATAGTCGTTACTTGACCTCCATATGTTGACTTTGAGAACTTCCCCGTTGTTGTTAACAAACACCCAGAAGCTATCATTACAATACAATCGTATCGCCTATCCAAAATCAAATACTGGCCAACTCCTTAATGAGGTTTCGGAGCCAAATTGCTTGAGTAGCGGCTAAAAGCATGCTACAAACCCGCTTTCATGGTAGAGGATGCTATTGATTGCTTTCACTTTTCCATGATACCGCACTCTCGCTAACTTAAAGATATAACCCAAGCCAGTTGACTTCTTTTCATCTTGACAGCAAGAAAGTCTCGAACCGAATACCCAACTAGATGTGTCCCTAACATGTTTTGTAAATTAGCATATAGTCTTTGTCCTCTTATACCTTATAACCTTCTTGGCAGCAAACCCAATGATCATATCCCTCGGGATTGAATCACATTCATTTAGAAGTCCTCAAGGTAAAAGCACATCCAACCTAGTACATACTGAAAGCATACATAATACTCCCAAGCGCATTCAGCATAAGGTACATTCTTCATTTGGCTTTCAAATCCGAATGAGGACATTGTGACGCACTCCAACTTATCACCTTACAGACAAGAGCAATTCCCCTCGGTTTACATTGCTTCTGAACGCTTCAAAATACGATCAACATATGCCCTCTGAGATAAACCCAATAGTCCGCGAGAACGATTCCTATGAATCTCAATGCCCAGGACAAAAGATCGCCTCACCAAGGTCCTTCATATCAAAGTTCTTTGACAACATCCGCTTGCCTCATGCAAGAACTGTCACTGCCGCAGCGTATATCATCCACATATATAAGGAAAATGAATTTCCTCCCACCGACCTCGCAAGATAAGGCATTGATCTACTTTGTTCTCAACAAACCATATGAAGTAACAACACCATGAAATTTGGTACCATTGTCTGTGTTTGTTTTCGAGACCATAAATAGACTTTTTCATCTACATACAAGCGTACCTGAATCATTTGCCTCAAAACCTTCGTCAGATCATATGTGACTTCTTCATTGGGCGTCTCCATCGGTTACGCTTTAACATCCATCCGTGTAACTCCATATCGAAATGAGCAACTAATGCCATGATCACTCCGAAAAGAATCTTTAAAAGAGACCGGAGAAAAGGCTGCTTCCATAGTCTACCTCTTCTCTCCGGAAATAAACCTCGCTACCGCCCGCTTTAAACTTCAATCTTTCCTTTTCGGTCCCTTTTTAGTCTTATACACCCATTTGCAACCAATGGGTTCATGACCTTCGTGTAATCCAACAAGTTCCCAAACTCCATTATGCCTCATAGATTGAATTTCATCTCTCATTACATCCAACCACGCTCGACCGAGACAAGATACAAACGCATAAGTCATCGGATCGCCCACATAACCGATATCGTAGTCTCAAGCCTCCTATATAGACTAAATATCCGGACACTAAGTCCCAAGGGTATAGCCGACTGCCTCCCTAATGGATCTCCCACGTGGAGTAGCAATAGCCACATCCCGCACCCGGAGCCTCATTTAACTTCACAGAAACGTTCCTCGATTAACAAGATCCTAACCTCAACAGTTCAATACGGGTGTGTGGGAGTCTCCATAATTATCCTGTATGGGAGTAGATAAAGATGCCATATCACCCACCACTATTATCCCTCACAGTCCTGTGAGCAAATACTCTTCGCTACATCAAACTCTAAAACTCGTCGTCTCGTGATTCCACAATTCTTGTGCCTCCAATGGGATTATAGAACCGATATCCCTTCGAATGTTCCGGGTAAGATACAAAGTAACACCGAGTGGTTCTTGAGTCCAACTTTACTTAATGCGTCGATTATACAACTTCACTTCTGCAAGACATCCCCAATCCTTAAGATGGTTTAAGCTAGGCTTACGCCCAGTCCATAACTCAAAAGGAGTCAACAGAACAGCTTTTGTAGGTACACGATTTAGAATGTACAAAGCTGTTTTCAAAGCTTCACCCCACCGAAAACCAAAGCTAATTGTCCTCATTAATCATACTCCTTACCATTTCCATAAGAAAGGACAAGGCCTTCGGCCACACCATTTTGCTCGGGGACTCCTGTGCATAGCAACCAGCCACTATCCTCTAAGTATTTGGAAAATGGCCCCTGTCGTCCCACTCACGCTTACCATAATACTCCCACCTCGGTCGATCTAACAACCCTTATGACTTTTCCTTAACTCAAGCGACTTCAAATCGAAAATCTCGAACTTGTCAAGAGACTCACTCCCTTTTCTTTAATCAAGCAATGTATAACCATATCGAGAATATCATCAATAAATATGATGAAATAAAATTTAATAAGGTTGCCGTATAAGGTCCACTTATATCTGGTAGAATGCACCTCCAACAAGTCGCATAACTGACTGTTTTCTTCTCCTTATCTTGGCCATTTTAATTTACAACAAAGCCTTCACGTATGTCTCTAAGTCATTTTTAAGAGCAAAGTGTGATGTTACTTATCACTTTCTACTCTATCCTGTGAGATAGGCTGCCGCTATATGCCACAAATGCATAAGACTGCTCCTTAGTAAATGGTCTCTTAGAAACAACCTTTTCGTACCGTGATAAGCTGACTGGAGTATGTCATCGAGATAAACACACCAGCATAATCCATTACATATAACATCTAACCTTATTTGAACTAAACGTTAAATAACATCGCTTCGAGCTCTCAAAAGAGTTAGCTCATATTTGTCCAAACACGATACTAAACTAAGTTCCAGCCTAAATGAAGGTACATGTAAAAAGTGTCTTTCAACATTAATCTAAAACTGAGAGTCTAATCAAGATTACATTCCCACAAACACAACAATGCCTTTCCCTCGTTGTTTCCCACAAATGAAGCCTGACCATCCCGATTCGCTCCTCCGATTTATGAATCCCTCGTATGGTAAACGTAACATGATTAGTCGCGACCGCCATCGTTACCAAGAATTGATGGTGCTTCGATAGGTTGGATTCACAAACAAGTGCTAAAGAATCATACGTAGCTCACGCTTGGACAACCAAGCTTAAACTTTGCACAATCCTTCTTTATGTGACCTTTCTTCTTACAAAAGAAGCAACGGTCACCATCCCTTTTGAAAGATGTCTTTTTTGGACCCATATTGTCAGATTGACTGGTAGTGTCATGAGTACCTTTATGAGTACGATTTCTGGACTTCTTATTTTTCCTTTTGTGGGAACTAGAAACATATAAGGCCATATGCCCTTTTTTCCTTCTAAGTTTCTTCCTCACACCACCCTGCTATCAAGTCATTAATTGATCAAGTCTCATCTTCGGGGAATTGTAATTTGTCTTATAATCCCAAAATCATGGAAGGGTGTTTAGGCTTGATGACAATGCAAGCATCGTGAATGGAAACATTAAGAGCTTGGAAGCTTCGCTCTTTAGGTCTACCATCCTATGACACACCCTATCCCATCAAGACTCATCATACTTTATATTGAAGAGTTTTTGAAGAAGTGTACCAATCTCGCATTAGACAAACATGTTTCTAGCCTCTATGTCGCCATCATTTCACAGCATACCACCGTAAACCACTTTTTAAGTGTTCTTGAATGGATTTCTTCATTGTCAGCAAATCCTATTGCTCTTTTCCTCTCAGCAAAGATAGTCCTGCTTTTCTCACCTTCAATATCGTAGCCGTGATATCCGTCTAAGTTATCTTTTGTAAGCATAAATGCGAACATCCGCCGCCCATTCCAAATAGAGTAATCCTCTTCCATTTCTGTGTTCAATCCAAGTATGACCTCAATCAAATGGAATTGTCGCCATAGTAAAAGTGACTTTAGCGTAAAATGTGACATGCAACTAAAATCTCTCTCCACATGACAAAGGACTACGAGAACATATCTCTAATCTTTCGCGGAAATCACCACCAGGTGATGAACCATTAAGACAACATTTCTCAAGACATGCTATACATGTACCTCCATGAACTAACACAAGATCACCTCCTTGAGTATGATCACGCAATAAAACAGAGACATCCCACCACACAGACTGACATTTCTCAAACTCCGGGCCAAGGCCACTTTCGCTGGGCCACAACCCAATTGAATCCTTGAAAATCTCACTGTATATAAACTTTATGTATCACATTCACTATATATATAATGCCAATGGAAAACGTGGGCGTATGTCTTTGTTATTACATGTCTAATTATACTGCTCAATTCATTAATAGACATTTCAAAGTAATTAATTAATTACCTTAATGAAAAGACAGAAAATAATAAATGGGTAATCAGCATAATTAATTAATTACCTTAATGCAGACGCATGAAAATAATAATGGGACCGGTCAACCGGTCAGCCGGATCCAGCCTCATGACGCCGCATGACGCCATCAAATCCACGGCTGCCGAGACATCGCTGTCTCGGAACGCCGCACGTGGCCGCACGCACCGTCGCGCCTAGCGGGCGAGGCCTCGTCCGCCTCCTCCGGCGACGCGGCCACCCATCAATATTCTCGCCTCGACGGTAGATTCCTAAATATGTACAAAATTTAACTTCATCCGCGTACTAAATCGATGTAAAACCGGCCACGACTCCAACCCAATGACCGCACTGTGGAAACGGGAAGGCATAAAGCCACCAAACCCGTAGTAGCCTAATTGAATACTATACCACTTATCATACAAATAATCATATAAATATCATCAAGAGAATCTATATATATATATCCGCCAACTTAAATATCAAAAGAGAGATGAAATCTCGATCCCACATACTCCTGGCAAAGATACACAAGAATGAATACGAGTCGATTACAAAACATATTAATATCCAACACGCGGTACACTCAGATGAAATATACAGAGAGTCAATAATAATAATACATGTATCCGCTGTGAAGAAATGAAGTACAGCGGCAGTCAAAGATCTGAGCAGGGAGGGCTAACAGTACCTGAAAAATAAATTGAGACTGTCAGTCTCGAGAGTGAGTTAACATCATATAATCTATACCACATCCACAACCAATAGGATACGCATACATATAGAATTATTATAATAATGCACTCACATAAGTATGCATGCACACACATTAAATTTCATATCATCACATAGTCATCACAAAAATCGAGAACTCTAGCAGGACCCTATACTCCAATACTATAAGCCATACGGTTCTCTCAAATCCAATGTGACTGGCGCCCCGAGAGAAATGCTCGAATGTGGTCCTTAACTCCATTGACACTTAAATCAATTAAAACTATAGCTGGCTCTCAGAAATGCTCGACCGTGGTCCTTAACTCCAGCTAAGAACTATCCTACCATAACTATGCCGCGCTCGAGAGTAACGCCTCAACCAGGGACCTTACCTCCGGCATCCCCGAGAGAAACGCTCAACCAGGGAACTCGTATACATAAACATAAATCTGTATCATAGTCTGATTATTACCGGTGCGCACGCGGTCCTGATGTAACCCACTAGGTGGTATGTCCTGCTATAGTTCCCATTACAAACATTTCACATACAATGCACAGCAATATCGCACCCAACAATACACACTCACATCCATCATCATAACAGTCTCATATGCAGATATATTTCATAACTAACTAAATGATTTAGTTACCATAGTAAATACAATTCCATCGATAATAATCATGTCGATGATGATTGGTAGCCTAATGCCATAAATGCTATGCCATGCATGCATATGATGGTCGTAAATTATATGATATCAACTCACCGAGTATGTCATCTCGCATCGCTTCCCGCGCCAGCCGCCCAAGTGAAATGCCTGGACAATCTAAATGGAAAGACGTTATTGATAAATAAGATTAAGATTTAAATATACTCTACACTCGACCAAAAACCTGGCCAAAATTAAACCAGATAGAACTCAGACTTATGTTCCCACCGAAATTCTAAGCAATCCTCCTAAAAATCGGACTTAACTCCCGTAAAATAGGTCCGTAACCGGAGAAATCACATTTCTAATTTCCCAATTTATCCAATGCGAGCCGGCCACAACTACGATAAATCCACCCGCCGATGCAATCCAACACAAAGGTCAAATAATTCGCGATAAATACAATTGATACAATTTATAGCTTCATAATTCATTATATTTATACATGGATAACTCCGATATAATTAAATACGTTAATCAAAAATCGACGCGCTCTACTTACATGTGATAAGATTAAACACAACATCGCACTCCGCTGATATATTTTTAAGTTACATCCTTCAAAACACAAACATGAGCAATTAAACGATAAATAAGGCATTTTCTAATATTAAATAACTCTTATGAACAATTAAAATACGACATCGAATAAATTATACAATTGTGGTTCGCGACGCGCTTTAGGTATAGATTCTTTACCGGGGCTCGAATGCTTAAAACCGATCGCACCGTCGAATCACGGAACTGAGATCACTTCGTTTCGTCCCAGACGCGCTTCCTGAAAATCCGCCGCCACTGCATTTTAAAAATTCAACTTCGCTTCTGAAATTAAATCCGAGGGTACCCCAAGCGTAGATCGACTAGGGGGAGTCCAAAACAATTTTTGCATAATTTTTAGACGCTTAAAAACAACTCAAAACGCATAAAAACAGAATTTTCTTCTTAAGTTTATCTCTAAAAACTACTCACGATTTAAAGCTTGAAATGGCGAATCATACCCCTAAGGTTTTCGGGGTCCCAGCCCGGCAATGGCCTCACAAACACGCCCAAAAGGGTCGCTCTAGAGAGGTGCCCACCTAAGGCGCGGTGAGCGGGACGCGCCACCGCGAGAGGAGGAAGGAACGGCGGCCGCTGCGGTCGGCGGGGGCTTCGTTTGGGCCGAGAAGAGGCGTGGCGGCGCGACGGTGGCTCGTGTGGTGACTGGACGGAGGCAAAGAGCCGCCGTAGCTACAGAGAAAAAAAAAAAAGCAAGAAGCAAGAGAAGAGGAAGGCGTGAGGAGAGAGAGGGGGCCCCACAATTTGGTCTCTTTCCCCTTCAAAAGTCAAAGCCCTAAAGTCCCCAAATATTTTATATTTTTTTTTTATTAGGCTTAATCAAAATTAAGCTAAATTAGGGATAGATTTACTATATACTAAGATATTTCTATACTAACATTTAATTTGAATCAAACTAATTATTTAAATAATTTAGGTCAAACTACTATATATATGCCCAAAATAATACTCTAGTATCAATAAAATATATATAGATAATTAGAAAATAAATTAAATAACCCACTTAAAGCACGCCTAAAACACGTATTACATCTTCCCCTTAAGAAAATTCGCCCTCGAATTTAAGAATAAGAACATACCTCGACATCGAACAAGTATTGGTATGAACGCCGATCTCCCGCTTCTGATTCCCACGTGCATTCTTCACGAATGATTCCCGCCATGACTTTGACCATCGGAATGACTTTCGATCGAAGTTGACGAACCTGAGTATCCACAATAGCTGCAAGCCCTCATAACATAAATCCTCCCCGTCTCTACTTCGAGCTCAGAAGATACGGGAAGGATCTGACACATATTTCTCAAAGATAGATATATGAAAGACCTGGATGAACATCGGGCGAAATTAGGTGGCACTCCAAATGGGTAAGCTACATCCCCAACTCTATCCACAATCTCAAATGGTCCCACGTAGCGAGGTGCCAACTTCCCCTTTTTACCAAATCTCATCACGCCTCGCATCGGGGAAACCTTCAGAAATACATACTCACCTACACCAAACTCCACATGTTTCAAACTGTGATAGCTCTTCTCGTTTACCGAAAGCGGTCCTCAACCGACCTCGAATGATAGGAATCTTTTCAGAAGTGATTTGGACCAATTCAGACTCGCAACTTCCTTCACCAACTTCTTCCCAGCAAACTGGCGATCTACATTTCCTGCCATACAATGCCTCGTAAGGCGCCATACCGATACTAGCATGATAACCTGTTGTACGCGAACTCCACCAGTTGCAAATGCCAATCCCATTGGCCTCCAAAATCCATCACGCACATCCCACATGTCCTCCAACGCCCGAATAGTCCTCTCTGACCGCCCATCCTGCCCGAGCTGTTCCGCTGAAGTCCAATCGAAAGTACCAAGCTCCCTTCGCGAAGCTTCCGCCAAAACCTAGAAGTGAACTCGGGCCCTCTCACGACACACCGAACCGATCCTATGAAGGCTGAACAATCCTCTCAATATACACCCCGGCATACTTGGCTACTGAAAGTCGCCTTCATTGTAAGAAGTGTGTCGACTTAGTCATTCAATCACTATCACCCAAATGGAATCATACCCGAAGCCCGAGGTAACCCAGCCACAAAGTCCATGGTAATATTCTCCCATTTCCACTCCGGGAATGGGGAGTGGTCGCACAACCCGCACGGCCTCACGCCTGCCTGGACTACCGGGCAAGCCGACACTGATACAAACTCCGCTACATCCTTCTTCATACCATCTCACCAATAGTTACCTTTAAGATCATGATACATCTTTAGTGGATCCGGATGAATAATGTGGTCGAAGTGATGTTCCTTTCATAATCCAAGCTCGAAGTTCATCAACACGGGGACGCACAACCTAGTACCCAAATCTCAACGCAAGCCATCATCCCCAATCATAAAATCACTGGCTCCGACCTCACAACCTCATCCCTAATCTTCATCAACCGTGGGTCTCTCGTGATCGAAATGCTGACTCACCCAATGGGACTGATTTGGATTCTGAAATGTAAGCAAAGTGCTCCGTGACTTCAACGCCTAGTTGTAAACCCATGATCATACACCCATAAGAACCCCAGTTAATCGTCAGCTTCTCTCGCACTAATGTGGGCTAGACCGGCCCGATGATTTCCTACTCAAAGCATCTGCCACTACATTAGCCTTGCCTGGGTGATATTGAATCGTACAATCATAGTCCTTAAGCAACTCCAGCCATCTTCTCTGTCTCAAATTTAGTTCCCTCTGCTGAAAAATATATTTTAAACTCTTGTGATCCGTGAAAATCTCACATGTCTCACCATACAGGTAATGTCTCCAGATCTTCAATGCAAAGATCACCGCCGCCATCTCCAAGTCATGAGTGGGGTAATTCTGTTCGTGCCTCTTCAGCTGCCTAGAAGCATAAGCAATCACCTTACCGTGCTGCATCAATACACACCCCAATCCGACTCGGGCGCCACAACAATCGGTATAACCTCCCCGTAATTCCGAAGGTACGCCAACACCGGAGCGTATGTCAAACAACTTCGCCAAAACTCGCCACGAGCCTCCGCCCACCGAAACTCACATTCTGGTTAATCGGCCGCGGGTGCAATGATCCTCGAAATCTCGCACTAAACGAAGGAGCATTAACCGGCTTAAACCCAGAAACTTCGAATCCCGCCACCGCGTCGGGTCTCTCGCTAATCCATTACCGCCTATCTTCTTTGATCCACTTGAATGCCTCTCGATACTACATGTCCCAAGAAGGTTATATTCTCTGTACCCAAATTCACACTTGGAGAATTTGGCATATAATTGCTGCTCCCTCAAGGTCTGTAATACTATCCTTAAATGCTCTACATGTTCCTCCTCACTCCGAGAATATACTAAGATGTCATCAATGAACACAATTACAAAGCGATCCAGGAAGGGTTTGAATGACTCGTTCATCAAATCCATAGTTGTCGCCACAAGATTAGTGAGTCCAAAAGACATTACTAGGAACTCATACGAGCTTACTCGTCCCACGTCAAGGCCTTCTAACATCCTCATGTTTTATTCTCACCGGTGATATCCCTCAATCGTAGATCAATCTTAGGAAAAACATGATGCACCCTGCAGCTGATCAAACAAGTCATCTATTCGGGAGGATTATTATGAATGGTCACCTTATTCATCACTGTCTCAGAATTCATACATAGCCGTAGGTGGTCCATCTTTCTTACAAATAGCACAGAGCACCCTGTGGAGAAGTGACCGGGCCCGACAAAACCCTTGTCTAACAAATCAGAATCGCTCCTTCACTCCTTCAACTCGCAGTGCCATCCTATAAGGTGGCAAGGAGATGTGGCCGTGTCTCACAACATCAATGCAAAATTCTATCTCCCCGTCGTGGCAACCTGCAACTCCTCCGGGAAAACACTGAGCACCACAAGCGACAGGACATCTCAACTCTACCCCATTCATCGCCGTGTCCCTACAAGAGCCGATAACCCCGGGCACCTCGCGTAACATCCGCGCCAGCCGTACGAAGCTGAAATTAAATTGAAGGGCTGTATCTCGCCACCACGAAACCCAAACTCCGAATCCCCCGAACTCGAAAAATCACTTGTTTCTCTCTAAGAATCCAGTGGTGGCGAGTGCCCGCCAACCAATCCATACCCAAAAATAACCTCAAATCACCTCATCCAACAAAATCGTATCCGTCAGAGGTCTCACCTACTACGAAATCCACACGATGGAGTGAACATCCGCCCCAAGGCATCACTGTGAGGGGTATGACCGATAACTGAGTCTCAAGTCTGGCTGGCTGAACACCAAGCCTCAATGCAAAACTAGGAGACACAAAGGAGTGTGTGGCACCCTGATCTAATAACACCCTAGCCTTAGTATAACAGACCGGAATAGTAATTCGACATAATAAGATTTGACGCCCTCGAAGGCCCCGAGGAGTGAGTGTAAAAACTCCGGTTTGACCATCTAATTTATTCCAGAGGAGCCTGGTTCGACCCTGCCCCTACCACCAAATCTGCCTCCCGGAGCTCTACCTCCATATCCACGCCCCTCGCCGGTCACTATACCGCGCACCTCGCCCGAGTAGCGACTAGGAGTCGTCCATCGAACTCGGGCGGGCAACACTAGCCGCAACCCCGAGGAAAAGGCCAAGGAAATCTAAAGATACGATTCGGGGCCATACGGCTCCAACTCTCCACACCCAAAACAGCTCCACTAGCCACCATACAAGGGCTCGATGCATCCGCCCCACAATGTGGGCACATACCGGTGCCGTAACTAGCGCCATTCCCCGAGCCTCGAACTCGGTCCCTTGAACTATAAATCCACTCTGGCCTAAACCCCGTCCAACTAAGCCTCCCATAACCCTTCCGGTCGTCTACCCTTTTGTGACCCCTCGTCTAAACCGTCTGTCGCCGAATTGCACTCAATCAAGTACCCCTCACTCACCATAATATCAAGGCCGTAGGTAGTACTAGTTTGCTCCTCCTCAGGCGGGGTCTTCTTCTTAGCACCATCCACTAAGATACCATGAAGGCGAAGGTCTACTTTCCATCCGCCTCGCTAAATCGCTGACCTCCAAGAAGCTACACTCCTTGATCAGTATTCGCGATTATGAAAATGGTCCAAGTTCTGTGAATGTACTTACTGCCCTTACTCACGCACTCAATTCCGAGCAAATTACTTAAGATACATGAACCTCGCGGTACTAATTGCATATCTCTTCACCGCTAAACTGCCTTCTAGACTCTTTGTCTCATGGCAATGAAATGTAGTTATCTTCTGCAAATCTCTCCCCGAATCGAGAGCCCATGTCATACCCTCAAGAAACCGCTTGATAACCTTGTACCACCGGGCAATGCTAAGCCCTTAAGGGAGAAACCTGCCATCTCAATCGTCCGCCTATCAGATGCTCTCAGATCAAATGCTCTCTTCTCCACTTCGCCCGTAAAACCATCGGGTCACCGTGATACTCCATCAAATACAACCTCATTAAGCCCGGTGTAATTGAACAAAGGAATGGATCTCGCTCAAATCCTAGTCCCTCCTGCTGAGAACCCGTTGGCAGCCCGTCGCCGTCGATGCTCTATAAGTTACCGGAGAGTCACCGCCCGCACCTCGGTCATACCTCGCCAAAATGCCTCCATAAGGAGCCGGGCGACATTGCATCCACTGTGTTCGAAATCACCCAGGGCATATTAACCCGTGGCCTCTACCAGGCCCATCACCGCAGATTGCCTAGTCAGCCGTGACTCCGGCCTAATTCTCACTCTTCGCCTCTCCAGAAACTCGTGGACGGCCGGTGATACTCTCATCTGGGGCCTCCCAATTTCATCATAACCGTACGCTCTAGCCGTCGCGCCGCATTCACCCTCGATCTCCTGTCTCATACTGAAGAGTAAACACAAGACTATCAGATTAACAGACGCCCTAACGGACGAAGCAAAACTAAATGCAATGGTGACAGTCAAAGACGAACTCAGTCCTAACTCCGCAGTACTGGAAACATAGACTCTAGGCCATAGGAAATGAACCTATCGCTTCGATACTCAACTTTGTCACGAATTAACCTCAAATGACCCAGACTAGGGAATGGGAAGGCATAAAGCCAACAAACCCGTAGTGCTTCCAATCAATACTCATACCACTTATCATACAAATACCGATATAAATATCATCACATAATCCCATATATATATATCCGCTTCAACTTAAATATCAAAAGAGATGAAACTTCGATCCCATACTCCTCGACAGATACACAAGCAATAGAATACGAGCCGATTACAAAACATATTATCCAAATACTCGCAAGACACCTGGATGAAATATATTGTGGAGTCAATAATACACATATGTATCCGTCGTGGCATAAGGCAAATAAGGCCAAAGATCCGAGCGTGAGGGCTAATAGTACCGAAATAAATTGAGATCAAGCTAGCCTTAGAGTGAGTTAACATCATATAATCTATACCACATCCACAAACCAATAGGATACGATACATATAGAATTGGCGCATAATAATGCACCTACATAAGTATGCATGCACACACATTAAATTTCTATATCATCACATAGTCATCACAAAATCGAGAACTCTAAAGTAGGACCCTATACTCCAATACTATAAGCCATACGGCTTCCTCAATCCAATGTGACCGGCGCCCCCGAGAGAGAAATGCTCACTGTGTGGTCCCAACTCCAAATGACACTTAAACTAACAAACTATAGCCGCGCCCGAGAGAAATGCCTGACTGTATCCTTAACCCGAATCATCCTACCATAATCCATAGCCTACGCCCGAGAGTAATCAACGCTCAACCAGTGGACCTTACCTCCCGATCCCGAGAGAAACGCCAACCGTGGAACCTGTGATACATAAACATAAATCAGATCATAACCGACATACCAAAGACGCGGTCCCGATGTAACCCACTAGGTGGTATGTCCCTCAAGCATACTCCCATTACAAACATTTCACATACAATCGACAAAGAATATCGAGACCCAACAATACACACTCACATCCATCATCATAACAACCATATGCGTATATATTCATAAACGAATCAAATGATTTAGTTACCATAGTAAATACAATTCCAATGATAATAATCATGTCGTATGATGATGGGTGTAGCCCATCGCCATAAATGCTATGCCATGCATGCATATGATGTGTCAGGAATTATATGATATCAACTCACCGAGTATGTCTGATTCAGAATCGCCTCTCGCGCTCAGCCGTCTCGCGAGTCAGCTTCTGACAATCTAAATGGAAAAGACGTTATTGATAAATAAGATTAAGATTTAAATATACCTAGACTCGACCAAAAACCTGGGCGCATCAAACCGATGTGAATCGACTTATATGCTCACCAAAATTCTGCTAACCTCCCTAAAACCGGACTTAACTCCCGTAAAATAGGTCCGTGACCGATAGAAATACATTTAATTTCCCACTTATCCAACGCCGAGCCTGCCACAACTACAGATAAATCCACGGCTCGATCAACCAACAACAACACCGCGATAAATACAATTGATACAATTTATATTTCTGATAATTCATTATATTTTATACATGGATAACCTGATATAATTAAATACGCGAATCAAAATCGACGTCATTTTACATAGGATAAGATTAAACACAACACTTAATCGGCGATATATTTTTGCTACATCCTTTCAAACACAAACATGAGCAATTAAACGATAAATAAGGCATTTTCAATATTAAAATAACCTTTACGAACAATTAAAATAATGGTCATCAACAATTATACAATTAGGGCTCGCACGCCGCTTGGGGTGGCATAGATTCTTACCGGCTCGATCGCGAAACCGATTGCACCGTCGGAATCACTCGAATCCGAGACTCGACGCTCGTCCCCTGCAAGACGCTTTCTCTCCCCGAGGTCCACGCCGACGGTGGCCGGAAAATTCAACTTTGGTCGAAATTAAATCCGAGGGTACTATTAGATCAGATTAGGAGTCCAAAACAATTTTTGCATAATTTTAGACGCTTAAAACAACTCAAAACTATGTTTTAATTTTCTTCTTAAGTTTATCTCTAAAAATCACTACGATTTAAAGCTTGAAATGGCTTAATCATACCTCCCTAAGGTTTTGGGGTCCCAGCTCGAAAAATGGCCTTGTTCGTCGTAAAACACTTCAAAAGGCCGTCTAGAGAGGCACCACCTAAGGCGCGAGGAGTGACGCGCCACCGCGAGAGGAGGAAGGAAACCGGCGGCGCGTGCTTCGAGGAAGCTTGTCAAGGCCGAGAAGGAGGTGGTGGTATGCAAGGCTGACAAGGCTCAGTGGTGGTTTCCGACTGAGGGCAGCAGTCAGCCAGAGAGTTACAGTTATAAAAAAGCAAGAAAAGCAAGATAAGAGGGAAGGCGCAGGAGAGAGAGAGGGGGGGCCCACAATTTTACTCTTTCCCTTCAAGTTTCAAAGCCCAAAGTTCCCAAATATTTTATATTTATTTTTATTATTTTATTTTTTTTTATTAGGCTTAATTCAAAAAATTAAGCTAAATTAGATAGATTTACATACTAAGATATTTCCTATACTTTAACATTTAATTTAATCAAAACTAATTATTTAAATAATTTGTAGGTCAAACTACTATATATATGCCCAAAATAATACTCTAGTATCAATAAAATATATATAGATACTAGAAAATAAATTAAACCCACTAAAGACGCTTAAAAATTACTTACAAAACCTCTCTAACAAAACCTAATCCAAGATAAGCCTCTGCTTCTAAACTATGGTAGGCTCATACCTGCTATGTAGGCTTTCCACGGTACGCCTGCGATCACCATACAAACAAAACACAATAATCCAGAGAATCACGACCACGCACTGACTGAATCTATCACGCGAATACACGACCATGGAATAACACTAATCAGCATCTTCCTTACTCTTCGCTAAAACATCGCACAATGAGATCGCCACCACGAGAGAGAGTTTTCTGTGATCCGGATACGAGTCAAACGCAGATCATTAGCATAGTGAGGACTCGAAGACTATTTACAGCTCTTCGACCACCGGCCCTCTCATTACGTCAGGTCGTGACGCCATTTCCACACTACCCATATTGGGATCGATTAATCCATATCTCACCTTTATTGCACTAAACTAATTCACTAATTTCCAATTCATATACCACATTGCTAACATTCCTACAGACCCACCCAAGATCAGGACAATCCCGGTTGCTATTTTCGTTGATGATCTTATCCTCAATCAAACCGTTGAAAAAATTCCTGGACCCAAAAGCTTTTGGGGTTGACGGAGACAGAATGAACTGCTGATGATCCTCATCGGCGAAACAAGCGTCAACCCATGGATTGGTACTTTCCCCTGAAGTTTCATGCATGTTCATGGCTTCCGAAGAGCTCATCAGCTCTGCAACCACATCCTTGTTGCGGCAGCTCAACATCCCATGTCGAAATTGGCTCAAATTACTCGAATCCAGGCTGGTTGAGCGGTCATTGTAACGAGAAAGAGAATAGTAAGCGGGGTTCACCGGAGACAGAGGGGGAGATGGCGACGCCGGAGGCGAGAAATGGGACATACTAATTAAGGTAGAAGTGGGAGAGGTAGCAGAGCGGCAAAACACACAGCAATGGCTTCGAGGCGAGAATTTCACATCTGGGGAAGCATCGGTCTGTGAATGAGAAGGCAGCACGCGAAGCTGCTTTCGGGAATGAGCGAAGAAATAGACCTTTCTCTGACGGTTTTTTCCATCTTTGCAGGCTTCAGTTCTATAACGAGCTGGGTGAAGCCAACATTCAAACACCCCCTGTGCAAACTCGCAGTTGTCGCCCCTGCTACACCCATCTGGGGATGCATGTTAATAGACCCAATTATTTTGATGCCCAATGCATAAGAAATTAGAGAGGTGCTGATTGATGTTGTACGTCCTAGCTTGTTTTTTCAAATAAATAATAGTTAAAAAGGGCAAAAGAATGGTATAGTTGGCATCTGCAATGGCTATGTGGCATCTGCAAAGGAGGATGACAAAACCGTCATTCTCCATGGCCAGACATGGAACCAGTTGCCTTTGCAAGTTGGTAGGTAACTTGGTTCGCTGACCTTCTAGCTGACCTTCTAGCGAAAATGAGACAGCATTCTAAGAGGTTCTCTAGCTGGACTCAGACGCATACCAAAGTCACTCGTGATCGAACACCCACTCCGCACGATCCCTGCATTATTATCGCATCGCGTACAGACACCGCGTGACGGCCGATACGTAAAATAAAGACATTAAAATACCTAAAAATTATTAAAATTTTGGTATAAATTATTAGGAAAAATGTATAATTAAGAACTAAAATTTAATAAAGCAATTTTTCATATTTAAAAATGGGAGTTTGAAGGCTCGGATATGGAAAATACAAGCCAAGGGCCAAACGACGCTGCTTTGGCTGCCCCTTTCTAGTATTAAAACGACGTTGTTTTAGCCATTAGAATTTTTTTTGTAATTCAAAACACTAATCACAATGGCATCGTTTTGGTTTGTCTGGATCCAAAATGGCGTCTTTTTGGCCTTGTTCTCATTTCTCCAAAACGATGTTGTTTGGATAAGTGTCCAAAACCATGTAGTTTTGATTTGTATTAAAAAAATAAAAATAAAAAACCCTTCTTGCATTCCCAACGGCAGCGAGAAATGAAAAAATGAAGAGGAAGAAAGAGAGGCAGCTGAAGACGTACTCGTTCCAAGGTCGACTCGGCCTTCTCTTCTCCCCTCGCCTCTGCCTCTTCTGCCCACCTCGCTTGACAACCCGAGATTGGGTCTATCTCGTCTCTCTCCTGCTCCTCCCTCGTGCAAGTTAGGTTTCTGCTTTTTTAATTTCATCTTTTAGTTCTTACTTATCTTTCAAGCTTTCTTTTAGTTCCTAATCTAAATTTTCTCAAATGAATCTTATGTAATTTTTTATTGTTCCTTTTTTAAATTTCATCATGGGTATCATCTCATTCAAGTTTACTGTTTTGGCTTTTCGAATGAATCTCTCAAAATTTGTATTTTTTGTTTGCTTTTTAGGTTGTTCTCGTCGAGATTATTCTCTCATTCTCAGTGGCTCTGGCCCTCATTTTATAAACCCTAGGCTATTTTTTTTTTTGGGCTCTATTATAAATATATATATATATAGAGTTAAAAATAAAATGCACCCTTTTATTGAAATTGTAAAATATATTCAACATTACATGTAAATTCTATCAAGTTTATATTCTACAAGCATTTTTATAAAAAAAAATCAATACTCAAAACTGGTTAAAATCAATTTGTTCTAGTACATGCTTTTTCAATATACATCATAGCCAATCCATTCAATCTTTCTTGTGACATTGTTGGATCTAAGATATGATTTTATCACCCCAACTTTCAGAACTTTCTCGCAGAAAGTAACCCACCTAGATAAATACGTATTCTCAGTTAATCCATACATTCAAAAACAATCCATCATTTTCAAATAGTCTAACACTTCAATTACTCTTTTGGTCTCCTTTAGTAATCATTTTCTCACAATCTTTAGCTCATAAAATAACTCATCCCCATCAATATTAGAATCCATGTTATGTCTCAAAAATTTTCAAGCTTATCACAACAAGACTTCAAACAATCATCATCTCGGTAATATGTAACTTTGTGTAAATCAATAAAATCCAAAATATCTTCTATATTTCGAAATTGTTCAAATCTACTATTGAGTGAAGAAATAGCTTTGATCAACTATATATAAGAAATAACAACTCTATAAGATTCTTCACCACTAATCTCTTCGTACCAAAGATTTTCATCAAACTCGCGTTTTCCTCAGAATAATACGCTTTTCACAAAATGTAGGTTCGCCATCCGAAAGAATTTTAGCAATAATCTTATTTATCAAATCTAGTTTCTTATAGACCCTAAAGAGTAAAATATGGCTAAATGACTAATAGCAAAGATCAATAACTATGTCTTTACTTTGCAACATTTTGTCACTTATTAATGGCGTGATAAAAATATTATACCAAATAACCATGCCAAATAAGAATTCAAAATCCATGATATCTGACAATAAACTTTTAGCATCCTTGAATGTCTTAGGATCATCACTTGTTTCCACCAAGTGAGTTAAAGCAGCTTTAATTTCTGAGTTTGAATCTTATCGCCTTTAACACATTCAACTCGACTTTCCCAACGTGTCTCGTGATAGCGGCTTTCGCGGTCAAACCTTTTACATTATCTTGCAAAATTTTCCATCGCTTTGTAGAAGATGAAAACAATATATATATATATATATATATATATATATATATATATATATATATATATATATATATATATATATATATATATATATATATATGCATTGCATAATTCCAAAAAGATGCATCCCAGGACAAGAATTTTCCATACCACAAAGTGCAAGATTGTAAGACTATGACAACCACATGGTGTGTAGAAAGCTCTTGGATTTACTTCTAATACTCTTTGTACACCTTTATGCTTTCCTTTCATATTCGAACCGTTATCATAACTCACCTCTTAAATCACCAAGATCAAGTTCAAGTGTTCCTTAAAGCGGTTTATTAATTCATCAAATAATCCTTGTCCTGAGGTATCCTCCACTTTCAGAAATCTTAAAAAGAACTCTTCTACCTTAACTAGACTTGCAGAGACATCCACACATCGTATTGTGAGAGACATTTGTTCTTCATGACTTATATCTGGTGTACAATCAAGTATAACTGAAAAATATTTTGCTTATCTAACTTTTTTAATAATCTCACTTTATTTCACTCAAGATAAGTATAAAATTCATTTTGAATTTTAAGGACTAAGATAATGATAATGAATTTCCTTTTCTCGAATCCGCCGGTTGTTCTTCATTATCGATCAAACTCGCCAGAATCATTTCACTATACCCAAAAAAATTTCCATTATTTTCTTCATAAAATTTTCTCAAGATTCCGCGAAATGCCAAATTATTCTTGCAAAGAAAGCTAACAGCATAAACTATTCTCAAGCAAAACTTGCTCCAATGTTCTCTATCTTTGTTGATTTGATCTGTACGTTTATCAATTGTCAAATTCATTTTCAGAATTCCTTTCTGGGGCTCAATCCATCTTCCTCACGTCGTGACGCTTCATTACTGCTTCACGACTTTCAGCCTATAACCGATACTTCCAACTGGTCGCTTCCCTTCTATTTTCATGACTGAAGTGATTTTCCTCTTGCTTTAAATTAACTTTAAGGAATTAAAAGTAAAATACTTTATCCAACGAACAGAACTCAACCATTTTCTTCGGATAGCCTTCTCACCATTTAATAAATAACGGTGTAATGTGTAGAAGAGAAATGCCTATTTTCGAAATTTTAGGAAAATTATCCACTTTTACTTTAGAAGGACTTCTTTTCACCAACATGTCTATTAAATTTTGATCAATAATTTTCCAATTTCCCCTGACCAGAATGCCTAGAAGGCAAAGGAACAACATGTGTATCTTTAAATCTCCATTCTGTTGCTCATTCATATTTTCCTCCAAATTATCATGCGCTTTCATTCCTATTTTCCACATTCTTCAAAAATTTCCTTTGCTCACAATCATCCAAATCTTCTTTATTTACTAAATTCTTCCCTCTTCATTAATATCTTTTCATCTTGAACCTTCTCATATATTTTCTTGTCAACATTACTTGTATTACTAAGAAATTTGTCCATAACTCCCACTCGAGATTGTAAAACTCCTGTTTTCTTTCTTCTTTCTTTTTCATATCCGTATTAAATACTTTATAAGTAGACATAATAATTCAATTCAATATCACTCAAGATCAAACTTAAATTAGATCAATAATGAGAACCCGATGAGAGAATTTTGATAAATTTGATCAAACGAATATATCTTCTTTTCTTCGTGATTGAACTCCATAATAAAATATAAAACTAACAAAATTATTATTTGATAAAATATAAAATAATCAAATAAAAATATCGTTAAAAATAAATAATAAATTATTTCATACCTATAATCAGACATCAAGCATTTTCGTCTGCTTGTTTTTTTTATCAAGAAAAAAGGAGTAACTCTAATTTTTTTTTTTAAAGAGAAACTTTTTGAACTGAGAGAAACTCGGGATGTTGAAAGAGCGTTTAACTTTTTTTTAAATAAAAATAAAAGAAGCCATCGTACAGAAGAATCTAATTGAGGAGCTTGCAAAAGACATATCATTTAACGGTTAAAATTTACGCGAGACTTCCTTATCAGATTTAAAGTAAGAGTCTTTTTGAGAGCTTTATTGCATTTTAACGTGAGTTTTTGAGAGTCAGTATCAACCAAATTTTTTATTATATTTAATTAATTATAAATTATAAATATATATAATATTTTATTATTTCAAAAGTTCTCACTATAAAGTTAGGCCTCACTTTAGGCAAGAGCCTTACCCCGCTTATAAAGTGTGGGCCGACAAATAGCTCCCATTTTTATCGATTTTCATCGAGTCGAATTAAGTCATCTCGCAAACTCGGTTGAGTCCACCGAGTTTTAGCCGACCCCCTTTTCGTCTCGTATCTGATCATAACGGTATCGACTCAGTTAATCCCAAGTCGGTTACAAATCGACCGAGTCATACCGGACTCAGCTGATTTTTTGAACCCAGCCACTAATGACCCGTACTCTATGGAGTTGTTCACGGCCGACACTAAGAGCAAGCTATCGGATTCCACCCTTACTTTCTGGTTTCTGTTTCTACTCAGCCATTGTAGGGCAGCTATGCAGCTCAGAGCTCCGGCATCCAGTGCATTAATCGGGCCTCGCAATCCTTCGGTTCTTGCTGCAATAACACTACCCACTTCATCTCGAACAACAAAGCCACACCCTATCATATTTTTGGCTGGGAAGAGGGCGGCATCCATGTTGCATTTAAGAAACCCTGCTGGTGGTGGGATCCATCTTTTGGAAGAGGTAGCCGGGGGACCCTTTTGGGAGTCGTTTAATCCAGTTCGGGCATGTTGCCACTGTGCCACAACTTGGGCTGGTGAGTTTAAAACCTGTTGACAGCTATGATATACGATCAAAGGAGGACGTACATTTGAAGGTATACATAAATCATATGCATGGATATGATATTTTCTAGGACATTAAACCCACGTCAATTTAGGACATCTTTGGTTCAGCTGACAGCTAGTACCGGTAATTGATTATAAATTAATGTTTGATTAAGTAGTTGATAGCTGATAGTCTATTAAAAGTGAATTTACCTATATAGATATAATAGAGGGTTATAAAAACAATACATACATATAAGGGTGATAGTTAGTACTCACAGTTGTTTGTTGTTTTTTAAATGGCTTTGAGTAAAAATGGTAAAAATAGACAAGAAAATAAGCTAACAAGTAATCAAAATTTCACTTAAAACCATACAAATACAGAAGCAAAGACCCGAGTGTATTAGAGAAAAAATAACATAAAACCACATCATATATAGGTCAAAAGAATCTTTATTTTTCTATCTATAACCCTTTCATCATACCAAAATATTAATAAAAAACTAAAAGTGCAATAAAACTCTAATCTCAATTCTAATAATTATTATTTTTAAATAATTAGACTCTAATATCATCTCTAACAAATTATTATTTTATATAATTAGAGATATATTTTTATTATTATTATGTCACAAATTAAAATTCAGGTCATTAAACACAATTTATTAAATATATAATTTATGATAAATAAATTAATTGTAATATTTAAGTTTTTCATCTTCATTTTTATTTCTATGACAATATATTTATAACCACAATGTAAAAATTTATTTGATGTATAATTTATTTTGAGTTATGATTTTATTATCTAAATAACTCAAAAATCATAAATCAAAATAAAATTTAAGAATTAATATCAAATTAAAAATTAATTTTGAATCCATATAATTATCAAAAATAAATTAAAACAAATTTTTATTTAAAATATTTATCTAAATATAAAATAATTAAGGATAAAATTTCAATTTTAAAAAGAATATTATCTCAAAATTATAAAATGAATAGGTAACATAAATAGTTTATAAAAATAAAAGTTTGTTTGAAAATTTAAAAGATTTATGAAAATATGGAAAAAAACGATAAAAGTGGAAAATGCAACATTTTTATAAGAGCCGTTTCAGAAAAAACTATAATTTGTAACTTTTTCTTATCAGAAGTTATTTAGCCCTAATAAGCTATTAAAAACTGATTAAACACCCTATAAAAGCTTATTGAAGGTGAATACACTATCATCTCCTAATTGCTCTTCTTTTCCAATCAACTCAACAAAGCATATCCTTAATAGATTATATTTTGAATCAGACGATAACACGATAGTTTTTTTTTTCGGGTTCCTAATCGGATTGATGTAATTGGGTATTTGGCGAGATATGATATTTTCGAGTATTGTTTAGTTTTGTCTTAGGGTTACAACTCGTACAGGTGAGCCAACCCAAGTTAAACCCATGCATAAAATACATGAATTCAAATATAAATCTGGCATGAAATATATGAACCCAAAAATACTCTCAAGCAACAAAAACTATACAATATGTCATGTGTACAGGAAAGCAAATGCTGCAGCAGATGCTTTGTCAAAATTTGGTATCTAACTTACCCCCTTGTACTTCTGGCAGGCTCCAAGCTCTTGGGACCAACTTGCAGCTCCACGATATATTGATCTTCCGAGTAATTCCGTTTAAACCTTCAAAAAAAGAAGAAAAAGCTAAATCCAAATTAAAATTATGAAAGTCAAGTTTATTTTATATTGATTGAGTTAATTAAATTGATTAGTTATGATCAGATTGGGCCAGATTAATTTAAATTTTTATTGAGTTATAAAACTATTTGACGGTTTTATATCAATTACAAAATGATTAATTTAATGAAATATAAAAAAGTAAACAAAAATCAACGGATTGACAAAAAAAAATGTTTAACAAAAGCATTTTCAAATTTATAAAGTATTCAAAGAGGAAAAAAATTTAAACCAATATTTCAAAGAAAATAAAAACTCAAATCAACAAAATTACACTAAAGTCTTATTAATTTAAAAAAAATGATTCAAAACATCATTTTTTTTTCCTTAATTTTCTCGGCATTCAAATGTAGGGGTGTTTACCCTATCCTACGGGTAGGAAATATAGTCTTCCGCCTTCCTACCCGATACTTTGCGGAATAGTTTTTTCTTACCCTACCCTACCCGATCGAGATAAGAGCTTACTCACTTCCACCCGACACCCGTAGAAGCTCCGGTAGGAAGGTGGGTAAACACTTTGTAGCTATTAATTTTTTAAACATTTTAACAATTTAATTAAATAACATACACTGATACTAAATTCTAATTTTAATACACAATAAATCAATAACACTAAAATCTAAAACAATTACAACAACAATTATAATTGTTTTAGCCATCAATCCACCATAATAGTTACACAAATACAATCCACCATAATTGTTACATAAACCCAATCCACCATAATTGTTACAAAAACACAAATACATTAAAATCATAACTACTTCGCCTATGGTAGTTCACCACTTGCCAGTTCACCACAAATCAAGTAGCCCACACAAAAAACAAATCAATATTTTACCAACTCAAACATCCACAACAATAACAAATACTCTTATAATTACTAAAAAATATAAAAATTAATAAATCTTTTTTGCTAGTGTCATTCACCTCTATTCACCGAGATAAATTGAAATTGTCTTCGATCAGTTATTTCCGAGAGAAAAAAAAGAGTATGGAAAAAAAAAATTAGATACGTAAGAATTCATCAAATAAATAATAAAAACATAATAATAAAAGTATAAAACCTGAATATAGTTTATAGCTTTCTAATTTCAAAACATTTTCAAAGTCATAAGCAATGGATGATGATTGAAGCCAATTTTGTGCACATATGAGACCCTCAACTGTTTTGGGTGCCTGACAACTCGAAAAGGATCTAAAATATGACCCCCGGTGCTAAAAGTTGATTCTGATGCCACTGTAGAAATAGGAATAGCTAACACATCACGAGCTATTTTGGCAAGGATTGGGAATTTAGAAGAATTAACCTTCCACCAATTCAAAATATCAAAATTGACGCTAAGAAATTCGACATCCTCCATCAAATATCGATCCAACTCTGATTTGTTGTCCACATTACCTTTCTCAGCTCTATACTTGCGGTACCTATTCATGAAATTTGTAGGTACTTGATCTTGAACAAACATCTCAACCGAAGACACATTTTTCTCATGGTCAACACTTGACCTCACTCCACACCCCACACTAAATCTAGTGTATTGTTGGCATATTCTATCAATGACCCTTTTGATATTTTCAACTAGTTGAACCTTAACTTCTTCATCCTCAGCCTTATAATTGTCATTGAGCCAAAATTCTAAAGCGTCCAATTTATATCGTGGGTCAAGCACAATAACAACATACAACATCAAATTAATATTATCTAAATGACCCAATACTTATCATACTTGCTTTTCATTCTCATAGCCACGGTACTCAAAAGATAGTGATCATCTTCACAATAACCTTGCAAATGATCATACATAGTATAAAGTTCTTAAAAAAAACAAGTTAGATGTGGTGTACAATGATCCAGAAATGGGCAAAGTGACCTCATAAAAAAGTTTCAAAAACTTCATAAATACACGAACACGTCCTAACTATCAAATAGGTGGCCCCAAACCACCACCCCTCACTCAATCTCTGACTTAAATTGCCCATCATCTTCTTGCAACAAATCAAATGCACCTTGGTACTGTTATGCAACTTTGAGCATCAAATATGTAGAGTTCCATCTCGTTGGAACATCAAGGCAAAGAAGACCCTTTTCACCAATTTTTTGCCTCTCAACACATGACTTAAACTTGTCAAGCCTTAAAGGAGAAGACTTCACATATTTAATACAGCATTTCGTACCTTCAAAATTGACAGGTTCACTTCCTTCAAACCCTCCATGACAATTAGATTCAAATGTGTGCACAACACCTAACATGCACAAATTCATTCTTCTTTGGCGATGAAGCTCTTTCCATCCTTAGTTCGCCTCTTTAAATAATCAAGAGCACCATCATTAGAAGTAGCATTATCCACTCGTAATAAGAATATGCTATCTATCCCCCACTCAAGCATGCATGCTTCGATTTCCCTTCCAATTGTCACACCCTTATGATTAGGAACTTTCAGAAACTTGATTATTCATTTGTGTAACTTCCAATCTTTATCAATGAAATGTGTAGTTAAGGACATATAAGTTAAATTTTGAATAGACGTCCATGTATCGAGGTAAGGCAAACCCCTTGAATTCAGATGAGACAAATATACTTCCTAATTTTTCTTCCATCATAGTATATGCAAACAACTTCATCACAAAGGGTATGGGAAGGTATACGAAATCTAGGTTCAACAGTTCTCATCAACTCTCTAAATCCTTCTCTTTCAATAAAGCGGAATGGTAATTCATCCACTATAATCATAGTAGAAATTGCCTCCCTAATTTTCTTTTCATTGAATTTAGCAACACTAAGGTTACTAATAACACCATCTCCATCTTTTTTGAATGCACCAATTAACTTTAATTGAGATATAACTATTCTTATTCTCACTGGCCAACAGATTGCTGAATTCCATCTAAATGATAAAGCAGCATGAAGCACCGTTTTTTGCATGATAATTGTAAATCTTACTACAATGTCGCATTTAACTCATCCTAAATTTCTTTAATCTTTTCAAAAAATGCTCCTCAAACTCTAGATCGCTTTTGTATCTTGTCCCTCATTACTGCACGTCATCAATAACTCTGGATAGTTACCGTTAGAATGTTGAACGAATGATCAGGAGTAATTTCATCCATAAAGAAATGATATGTGAACAATACACATCATTCCAATAAGAAATAATATAAACTTATCAAAAAATAAACAGTCCACTAAACTTGAAAGCACACAAAATGAACAAATTTCCATTATACACAAACAAAGTTGGAACACTACTATGAATAATCAAATAGACCTAAACCCAATGCAACTAGCAGAATGACAAACTTGGGAAGCAATATTCAAATAAAAAATCAATAACTATTCACTTGACGAAGAATAACCACCCAATATATTCTTTATTAAATATTGGAAAAGATCTCATGAGTAACAAATCAACATCGTAAAGATATAAATATTTGTTTCATCAAATCAAATGGAAACAATTTCATCACAACCGATTCAATGTCAGACAACCCGACCGGAATTAAGCCAGAGTTTTGTTATGAGTGTAATGACGTATAGAAAAACACATAATCAGGGAGGAAATAACATAAAGTATATAACTCGGGCCTTCTAAAGAACTGAATTTAGAGAAGTGTGACCTTCAAATTTTGTAAAGCAAACCCTAACACAACCCCTACCGAGCATCGCTCCAATATACCGCTTGCAACCTAATTTCAAGAGCTTCTCCTTAGATTGATCTTCATCGCTTCCACATGTGAACCTAATGGCAAAGGAATGAGAAGCAATTTTCTCGAAAGTGAAGAAATGACTGGAATTAATTATATCAGTTATGTCGATAATCATCCTAAATTGATTCCAGATCAAAATATAAGTAAATTATTATTCTAGAAAACAACAAAATGTAACATCAAGATAGAAAATATATCATTATTTTAATGTTTTTTAAATTGTTTTAGTTCTATGAATTTAATGTTTTATTTTTTTATAAAAAATTGAAGAAAAAAAAATCAAATCCTTTTTCCTTATTCTTCTTTTCGAATACAGAAAATTACTACATAAAACAAAACAAAATTTTCTTTTTCCTGTTTTCCTTATTTTTCTTGTTTTCAAAAACACTTTATGCTTTCTTTTTGATGGGGTTTGAAAAATAGGCGCGCAGGCCTACTCACTAGGCCCAAAGGAGAGGCAAGCCCTATAAAACACCCAAGCTCCCACTGGCTTACCCAAAACGAAGCCCAAATTCACCCACCCCCAAAGGCCGAAGAGATGGATGAATTTGGGAAGGCTCATGATCCCTACAACCTCAACAAATCACCAATAAGGAACAAGATACCCTAATAATATATCCTGCAAATCCAATCAAATCTCACCAATAAGGGAAACATGATAATTCTCAATAATATATTATCTTGCAAATCCAATCAAATCTCACTAAAAAGGAAGGAGGATAATTATCAATAAACTATTCCTTCAATATCTCTTTCTAAAATCCGATAAAGGCAATAAATATCACATCCAATGGGAAAGAATCCTTACTACCCTCAAATTGGGAATAATATACACTATAAATACTGTACACCCCAACAAGGGAAAGGTACGCAGACTCTTAGACGCATACTCATATGCAACACATTCCCTCTGGCGCCTCTTTCTCTCGTAAAGAAACCGACTTAGGCATCGAGCGCCACTCGCATACCTCGTCAATCTCCCTTCTTCTATATTTCGCAGGAGTGCTACGACCATACTATAGATCGTGGTATCAAGAAGAATATACTTCATCCAGACGATCCACGCCCGCATCCCAAATTCACAAACAATCCGGTCCAACTCCCAAAGACCCCACACGCTCCAAATTCCCGGGGCCCGGCTGAAAAAGCATCATCAATGGCTGCCTCAGGAACGACAGCTCGGACAACATAACCGATTTTAGTTGACGATGGTATCAACAAGGAACACAAGCAGAGTTAACGCCTAATCCGCCAAGGATGCAGACCAACCAAGCAACGCTGCATGAAATTCTACCACCCACATTAAAAAAAACAATGCAAAGCACACGAACGAGGCAGGCGCTCCGCCACCGGCCGACGCCCGATAAGAGTTGTAATAACTTAACAGTGCATGCAACGCCCACAAGTGAGACACGACGAAGTTCAGAAGGTCACAACGCCCCTCCTCATGAAGGGCAACACAAACCCTACAATGTATGAGTCCAACAAACCGAACCGTAATCTTCGTGGATCCCCACAAGACGACAAATCCGACGCCATCTCGTGCAGATTTCGCCCAAGCACTGCAAGAGTGCACATCCAAAGCATAAACTCCATAGCAATGAAGCCGCCATCTATAAGAAGGCCAGCACTCGAAAATTCACAAGAACGCGCTCTAAATTCTCCTCTCGCTAATCAAGACAAAGACGCCGCACCTTCCAAAAGTCGGTCGAACGTCACATTGCAAAGCAGCCTGGGCCACTTCACGAAGCTCACCTACTCCACACAGCCACGCCGCTCAAGAGTCGACCACCAGCCACATCGCCACTCGCCACGGCCGAGCCACGCTTCACTTCGACACGAGCTCCTCACCTACCCCACACAAAGCCACGCCATCAGAGTCGACCACCAGCTACATTGCACCTCGGCCACGCTCGAGCCACGCCGCTTCACTTTGACGAGCTCACCTTACTCCACACGGTGTCACGCTCTCAAGAGTCGACCAAACAGTTACATTGCCACTCTGGGCTATTAACGCCCACCGGCCATCGCCACCCGCCAACGCCACCGCTCACCGCCACCCACTACCGCCACCGGCCACCGCCACTGCGGGCTACATCGCTCACTGGCCATGACCGCTCACCAATCGCCACGGCCAACGCCACTTGGCTCAATCGCCACTCGACCCAATCGCCACTCCTGATGCCAACGCCACTTACCAATCGCCACTTACATAACGCCATTTCGCCATCGCCACTCGCCAATCGCCACTTGCCATAACGCCATTTCGGCCAATCGCCACTCGCTACATCGCCATCGGCCATCACATCGGCCAATCGCCACGGCCAATCGCCACGGCCATCGCCACGGGCCAATCGCCACGGCCATATCGCCATTTCGCCATCGCCACGCATTTAACGCCACCAGCGTTGGGCGCCGCCAGAGCTATACTGGCGTTGACGAAGGCTCGCCCCTTTAACTCGTAATGACGAGCTCTACATTCACAAGGATCGCAGCCTTCGCCGCACTCCCGGCATGCATCGGCTCCCTTCTCTACCATCTCCAGAGCCGACGAGGCTCGGGTCCCTTAACTCGTAATGACGAGCCCCTACTATTCACGCTGACGAGCCCTTCACGTTCGCATGCCGCATCGGCCCTTCCTACCATTCATATCGACGCAGCTCCGTCCCCAACCCAATGACGAGTCCAATTATCACACAATGACGAGCCCTTCGCCGCACCCGCATGCACGGGCTCCTTCTTACCATTCATATCACGAGGCTCGCCCTCAACTCAAAATGACGAGCCCCTTACTATTCACGCTGGATCGAGCCCTTCTCCGCTACACCCGCATTACCTGCCCTTCTACACCATATCGACAAGGCCCTCCCTCAACTCGATGGACGATCTCCTACTATCTCACGCGACGCAGCCCTTCGCCGCACCCGCACACTCCGCGGCCCTTTACCATTCATATACCGAATGCAGGCTCGTCCCAACCGTAATGACGTGCTCCTACTATTCAATGTTGACGAGCCCTTCACGCACCCGCACGCACTCCGCCCCTCCCCTACCATTCATATCGACGAGGCTCGTCCCTTAACCCAGAATGACGAGCCCCTACTATTCACAAAGGACGTCCTTCACGCACCCGTACGCACCTGCCCTTCTTACCATCTGAGACGACGAGGCCTCGGTCCCTCAACTCCGTAATGACGAGCCCCTACTATTCACGCTGACGGCTCCGCCGCACCTTACGCACCCGGCCCTTCACCACATTGACGCAGGCCCGTCCCTTAACCCGTAATGACGAGCCCCTTACTATTCACAAGTGACGGTCCTCACGCGACCGCATAGCATCTGCCCTTCTTACCATTCATATCGACGAGGCTGGGCCCCTCAACCTCGTAATGACGGCAGCCCTACTATTCACGCTGGACGAGCCCTCTCGGTCGCACTGCACGTACCTGCCCTTCTTACAATTCATATTGACAAGGCTCCTCCTCAACCTCGATGTGGACGAGCCCTTACTATTCACAGCGGATCTGAGCCCTCACGCACCCGCATGCACGGGCTCCTTCTACCATTCACATATCACGAGGCCTCGTCCCTTAACCTGTAATGACGAGCCCCTACTATTCACAGTGATGAGCCCTTCGCTGCACTCTAGACAGACGGGCTCCTTCTTACCATTCATATTGACGAGGCTCGTCCCTCAACTCAGAATGACGAGCCCCTACTATTCACAAGCACGAAGCTCCCCACGCACCAGGCTTACCTGCCCTTCTACAATTCATATCGACAAGGCCCTCCCTCAACTCGCATGGATCGAGCCCCTACTATTCGACAGCTGATCCAGCCCCTTCACGCGACCTCGGCATTACTCCGGCCCCCTACCATTCATATTGACTCAGGCCTCGTCCCTCAACCTCAGAATGACAGCCTCTACTATTCACAAATACTGACGAGCCCTTTCACGTGACCTGCATGCATCGGCCCTTCTCTTACAATTCATATTGACAAGGCTCCCTCAACTCACATGGACGAGCCCCTACTATTCACGGTGACGAGCCCTTCGCCGCACCCGCATGCATCTGCCCTTCTACCATTCATATCGACGAGGCTCGCCCCTCAACCTCGTAATGACGAGCCCCCTACACCATGCGATCGGCCCTCTCGCTTGCACCTGCATGCACGGGCTCTTTCTTACCATTCATACGCTGACGAGGCTCGTCCCTCAACTCCGTACGACGAGTCCTACCATTACTAAAGGACGGCCCTTCGCCGCACCCGCATGCACTCCGCCCTTCTTACAATTCATATCGACAAGGCCTCCCCTCAACTCGACGGATCTTGAGCCCCTACTTCACCACAAGGACGAGCCCCTTCGCCGCGCCCGTACGCATCGGCCCTTCTTACAAGCCATATTGACGGCGGCCCGCCCTCAACCTCGATGGACGAGCCCCTACCATTTACATTGACAAGCCTCTTCATTGACTCAAATGCACGGGCTCCTTCCTACTATTTACATCGGGACGAGCCCCTTCACTCGGACTCAAACGTATCGGCTCCCTTACTATTATTTACATCGGGACGAGCCTCACTGACTTCAAACGTGACTTTGCCCTCTACCATTTTACATTGACGAGCTCTATAACAAAATTTCCTCGACGAGCTCTTCCCAACAAATTTACTCGACGAGCTCCGCTATCTACACCCGGACGAAATTTCTTACAATAGTCTCCCCGACGAGCTCTTCCCACGCCTCTTAATACTTGACGAGCCCTATTACTCACACTGACGAGCCTTACAACGCCCCTTCCTAACGAGCCTTCCAAACCGCTCTACCTGACGAGCCCCTATTATTTACATGGACGAGCTCTCGCAACAGTCTACCTGACGAGCTCTTCCCAATAGCTCTACTTGACGAGTTTCTTCCAATCCACGCACTGACGAGTCTCTATTATTTACATTTTTGACGAGCTCTCGTGAACAGCTTCTTCCACCGACGAGCTCTTCCCAATAGCTCTACCTGACGAGCCCTTCCCAACAGCTCTCCTTGACGAGCTCCTATTATGTACATGGATCGAGCTTCCATACCAGTTTCCACCCGACGAGCCTCTCCCAATGTACCTCCTCGACGAGCCCTATTATTTACATGGACGAGCTCTTACACCAGTCTACCTGACGAGCTCCTCCCAACAAATTCTCCTCGACGAGCTCCCATTATGTACATGGACGAGCTCTACAACGCCCACTCCTGACGAGCCTCCCAACAGCCTCCTCACAGCCCCATTTTACATGGACAAGCCTACAACAAATTTTCCACCCGACGAGCCCTCCAAACAAATTTTACTGACGAGATCCTATTATTTACGGGCGAGCCTACAACATCGCCACCGACGTAGCTCCTCCCAACAAATTTATCCGACGAGTCTTTATTATTTACATGGACGAGCTCTTACAATGAAATTTCCACCTGACGAGCTCCTCCCATCAGCCTATCCGACGAGCCCTATTATTTACACGACGAGCCTACAACAGCTTTACTTGACGCAGCTCCTTCCAAACGGTCCCACCCGACGAGCCCCTATTATTTACATGGACGAGCTCTCACAACAGTCTACCTGACGAGCTCTCCTCAATGGCTCTACCTCGACGAGCCCTCCAAACAACTCGACGAGCCCCCACCGACATCGACGACGGGCCCCTCCCGCCAAACCCATTGACGAGCTCTCCCCAACCAAGACTCCGGACGAGCCCTACTATTCACTTCGACGAGCCCTTCACCCGCACCTCCAAACATACGGGCTCCTTCCCACTATTCATCGACGAGTCCTTCACCACACGACACGGCCCTTCCTACACCTCTATCGACGCAGCCTCCCCTCAACTTAGACGAATCCAGCCCTACTATTCGCTTGATGAGCCCTTCAACGCACTTCAAACAATCCAAGCTCCTTCCTACTACATTTTCATTGACAAGCTCTTCCCACTACCAACACGGCGAGCTCCTACTACGCATTCCGACAAGCCCTTCACTCGCATTTCCGCATGCACGGGCTCCATCCTACAAATTCATATTAACGAAGCTCCAGCCGACAGGACGAGTTCCCACTGCCCGTACCCTCGACGAGCCCTTCATCGTCTTCGATGGACGGGTTCGCTTACTATTTTCATTGACGAGCTCTTCCCATCAGTCAACACGGGCGAGCTCCTACTACGCATTCTGATGAGCCTTCACCAACAAATTTCAATAACGAAGCTCTTCCTAAGTCTCAGACCGACGAGCTCTTCCCATCATCACACATGGACGAGCCCCACCCAGCGCTTGTTCACTTGACGAGTCTCGTCTACTCCGGCAGCTCACGCCACCCGAGGCATCGATCGCCGCCACCCGCCACTCGGCTCAATCGCCACCGGCCACATCGCCACTGGCCAACGCCCACCGGCTCAATCGCCACTGACTCACAACCACCCTGGCCACACCACACTACTCAATCGCCCACCGGGCCGGTCGCCACCCGCCACCGCCACGGACACCACTTGGCCAATCGCCACGGCCACATCGCCACCCATGACCGCCACTCGGCTACACGCCACCGCTCAATCGCCACTGGGCCAACGCCACCGCTCAATCGCCACTTACAATCGCCACTGCTACATCGCCACACGTCGCCATCGCCACTAGGCTACATCGCCACCGGGCTCAATCGCCACTGGCCATATCACGCCACCGCTCAATCGCCACTGGCTACATAGCCACGGCCATCACACCGGCTCAATCGCCACTCGGGCATATCGCCACTCGCTCATCGCCACCGCCAATCGCCACTGCTACATCGCCACTGGCTCACCGCCACCGCTCAATCGCCACTCGCCATAACGCCACTCGGGCTTCAATCGCACCGCGCATCGCCATTCGGGCCAATCGCCACTCCGGCTCAATCGCCACCGCTACGCTAACGCCACTGCGGCACAATCGCCACTGGCCCAATCGCCACTGGCTACATCGCCATCGCATCGCCACTGGCTCAATCCGCCACCGCTCAATCGCCACTCGCTGGTTAATCGCCATTCTGGCCACCGCTGACTCTCGCTACATCGCCACTGGCCAATCTGATCACATAACACTCTGGCCACCGCCACTTACCAATCGCCACTCTACCAATCGCCACCGGGCTACACCGCCACCGCGACCGCCACTCGCCCACCCGCCACTGGGCTACACGCCACCGGGCCACAACGCCTACTCGGCTCAATCGGCATCGGCCCATCGCCACTTCTGGCCCATCGCCACTCCTACCGATCGCCACTGCCCGACGCCACTTACGACGCCACTCGCCACACCGCCACTCGGCCCAATCGCCACTCAAGCCACACGCCACTCTGGCCACACGCCACTCCTACCGGAACGCTCACCAAGTACACAACGCCAGAGCCGGGCATTCATATTGACGAGGCTCATCCCATCACCACGACGAGCCTCCTACTTTACTACTCATTCTCGACGAGCTCATCCCATCACTCAACATGGACGAGCTTCACCGTATCTACCATCCTAACGAGCCTCTTCCCATCACACACGGACGAGCTCCCGCTCAATTATTCATTCCTCGACGAGCCTTCCATCACTCACGGACGAGCCCCTCCCTCAATTATTCATTCATACAGCCTTCACACCAACACGGCTGGGGCTCTATTCTCATGGACGACCTCTATTCAAGAATCCATTTAATTCCAGCTCTTCCCATCGCCTCCACTTGGACGAAACACTCAACCGCTCAATCTCGACCGCCTCTTCCCATCGGGCCACTGGACGAGCCTCTACTCAATTGTTCACCCGACGAAAGCTCTTCCCATCACCACTCGACGAGCTCTACCAACCGCTCACTCGACGAGCTCTTCCCCTCGCCACATGGGATGAGCCTCGCCAACCCTTCCACATTGACGGTTTCACCCACCCACCTCACATTGACGGCTCTTCCCCAAGAATTCTATCGACAAGCTCTTCCTGCTCGCATTCAACGAGCTCTTCCCATCAATACACATGGATCTAGCCTCACTAACCTGCTCACACTGACGAGCTCTTCCCATTAGTTCGCGAGGACGAGCTCTACCCACCTACTCGCATTGACAACCTCAGCCAAAAGCAGGTCGCGCAACCTAAGGAATCAATTCGGCTCATACAAGTCAGCCGATGGAGATCAGCAACTAGCACTAACGACCTCAGCCAAAAGTCGCACAGCCTAGGAATCGGTCCAGCTCGAACAAGCTAGCCCACGAAGCCCTAGCGACTCACACGAGCGACTTCTAAACTGACTTTTCAATTTAGGCTATCTGATTCAAGGGAACGTGAAGACGTTCAAATGTGAGGATAGATTTATGGGAAGAAATGAGCCGAGAACCGAAAGGTCATCATTATCACCAGACATAAGACGACAACAAAGCCCTAACTAATCCAGCCCCGAGCTGACACATGGAAATCCACACCCGATGTCAAGAAACGATATAGCCTCGCCCATCGCACACCGGCACAGCGGTCAGCAAACCCATGGGGTTTGAAAATAGGCGCGCAGGCCTACTCACTAGGCCCAAAGGAGAGGCAAGCCCTATAAACACCCGCTCTACTGCCGCCAAAACGAAAAGCCCAAATTCCACTCCACCCCAAAGGTCGATGATACGGATAATCGGGAAGGCTCAAGATCCCGCAAATCGACTAAATCTCACCAATAAGGAAACAAGATAATTCTCACTAATATATCCCAACCAATCAAATTCATTCCAATAAAACAGGATAATTCTCAATAATATAATATCTCGCAAATCCAATCAAATCTCACTAAAAAGGAAGGAGGATACCATCAATAAACTATTCTTCAATATCTCTTTCTAAAATCCGATAAAGGCATGAATACTATCCAATGGGAAAGAATCCTACTACCTCAAATTGGGAATAATATACACTATAAATACTGTGGCAATCCTAGCGGTGAAAGGCAATGACTTGATTTGATACTCATATGCAACACATTCGCCCCTCTGGGCGCCCCTTTTCTCTCGTAAAGAAACCCGACTTAGAGAGCCGGAGCGGCCACGGGCATAGCCCTCGCCGACCCCCTTCTTCTATATTTTTGCAGAGAGTGCTGGTTTAATTCAAGGTTTGCAGATCGGTATTGCAGCGCTTGTACTTCAGTCCGTAGACGATCTCAGACGCCAGATCCCAGCGCCCATTAAACAATCCTGGTCCAAATTCTAACGACTCCCCACACGCTCCAGCCCCGGGGCCCGATTGAAAAAGCATCATCACTTTTCAAACAACACTTTTTGTTTTCCTTATTTTCCTTATTTATTTAAAAACACTTTTTTATTTCATGTTTTCCTTTCAAAAAACATTTTTTTTGTTTTCCTTATTTGAAAAACACTTTCCAACACATTCCTCCTTGTTTTTTACTACAGTTTTAAAACTGAAACCAAAGTTTACAAGTAGCTGAGATGAGAGCCATTAGAAACTTAAAAAAAAACTGCAATTTCCCTAATCCCTAACATCCATGGAGCCAAGTTCACAAAAAAAAAACTGGAAACAATATGAACACGATTTCATGGATTGATGAAGGTTTCCATCAGACCTTCCAAGCCATACCAGATCAAGGTGTAGAGAGTAAAGAAAGATAGAAAAAGTAAATTTGGGGGTCGAAAGTGGGTGGGATAAAGGAGGGAAGCGCTGAGATTACTCATAATCTCATATTAGGGGTTTTTTTTAGTGTTTATATATATATATATATATATATATATATATGATAAGACGAATTCAAGCCCCAACAAAATAACAAAACGTATGCCCTAAGCTCGCTCAAATATCGGATTGGGTTTACAACCCTAGTAGTGTTCCACCGTAATTATATTTAAAAGTAATTTAATTTGAATTTATATTTAATATAATAATAATAATTTAAAAAAATACAATATTGTTATAAATATTGTATAAATATTGGATTTGAAATGACCATAATGATACATCTGACATAATGTCATTCATTTTACGTAAAGGCTTTACCTTCTCAATTACATTTATCATTTATGTAAAGGCTTTGGCCTTCACTATAAGCCTATAATGGTGCCTTAATCAAAGATGAAATAGAAATCATCGATTTCTCCGGGCTCTCTTTGTCTCTTCCCTTATCTCTCTAATTTTGATTTTACAACACGCATCACGACGAAAGCTCCTGCATGCAGTGCGTTAAAACCAAAAGGTATATTTCTCTTAATTTTATTTTATTTTATTTATTTATTTATTTTTGATCAATCTTCCATACCAAGCTTTTCATGATGAAACCACTCGCTGATAGATTGAAACCATCTTTAAGATTAATACAGCCTTATACCCGATAATAGACCAATCTTCCATGAAGCTATCCAATATTATTCCTTCAGAGTCTGAACTAATATTCAAGCCTGAAGCTTGAAGACAAAAAAAAAAAAAAAACTAAGTCACTGAACTAAACTCTGGAGGTTAAGAAGGCTATTGCAGCTTGAAATACCTAAGCCTGCTTGAAGATAAAATTAAAAAAATTATATATATATTCAAGCCCGGTTCGAAGACAAAGAGTGTGTCCTCGTCACCTGTCGGCTTCTTTAAATAATAATAATAATAATAATATTTGATATTTTATTTGAATATATATATATACATAATAATAATATTATTATTATTTTTATAACTTTAGAAGGATAGTTATATACAATTTCGTTTATCTTTGAATAAAATAATAATCCAAATTCTTTAGAGATTCGAACCTTGATCTAAAATTTTGATCTCAAAATGCTACCACTTGAGCTCAATTACTTTATTAATAAATTTTAACTTGTAATTCTCTTATATTCTTTTACTTTATTACTAGATAGACTATTTAAAATGTCCAACATTGCCAAGCTTGAATTTGCTGCCCTTGACATTTCGGGCAAAAAATTATTTATCTTGGATTCTGGATGCTGAAATCCACTTGGATGCTATGAATTTCGTAAATACTATCAGCATAAATGTCGCATCCCAAACAGGATCGCGCCAAGGCCTTAATTTTCATTCGCCATCATATTGATGCAAGTTTGGAAAGTGAATGATCTTACTAAGTAAAGATCCATTGATCCTCCGGGAATAATTCTTTTGAAAGAACGATATGACCATCAAAAGACCGTGTAATACTCCAAAAGCCCGTTGATTACTTCATTTAAGATTACAAGATTTTAAGTCAGTCAGTGACTACAACTTGGCTATTTTCAAAATTAGCTCTCAGTTGCAATTATGTGGAGAAAGATCACCGATGAGGACATGCTCGAGAAAACTTATACTGGCCTTCATGCCTCAATATGCTCCCCGCAGCAGCTAAGAATATAGAGAGCGCTGCTTACCAGATATTCGTAGTTAATTGCATGCCTCTCAGAGTCAACAAAATAACGAATCGTTATTAAAAATCATCAACTGGCCCTATTTGGCTCTGGGTGATCATTGCCTGAAGCCAATGCTACATCAATTTCTATTCATAAACATGGACGAGGGCGTGGATATCATTATGGGCGAGGCCGAGGCAGTGGTCGTGGCCGTAGTCGTGGCCGTGGTCGACATAACTCTTGGAATTGAGGAAATTTTAATCAATCTCAAAATAAGAAAAACAACTCTAACAACTTAAGTCGCTCATTCAGAGACATTAAATGGAAAGACACTGTGGCTACATAACAAGCAAGCATATGAAACCGAATGCTATAGATGTGAATGAAAGGTCATTGGTCCCGCATTTGTCAGACGGCCAAACATTTGGTTGATCTTTATCGTGCCTCCATTAAAGGAAAGAATAAGCAAATTGAGACAAATTTTATTGATGGCAATGACATAATGAATTTTAATGACCCTCATCAAGTCTCTCCCAAAGAAGATGGCAACCAGAGTAATGCAAAATTCTTTGATGATGAGGGTGCAGTGCCTTTAACTAATTTTGATATTTCTGATTTCTTTGAGGATCCAAGTGAAAATCTGCATCATTTGATCGGGTGGTGACAATGTTTGCTGGTGATTGACGATAAGACTATTATATTACTTTTCTTATGTTATTTTATCTAATGCAAACTTGATTTTATATCTACATTTTGTTTTTTCTTTGAAGATATATGGATTCTCTCCAACTTGACTAATTATATATCATCTGCTGGAGATGAATGTCTTGTTGACTGTGCCACAACCCACACAATCCTACGGAATAAGAAATATTTTTCAAACTTAACATTAATTTCATCTAATGTCCAAACTATCTCAGGTCCTGTTGACCTAATTAAAGGCTCCGGAAGAGCTACAATCGTCTTGCCTAATGGTACCAAGTTCAAATTAATAATGCCCTTTATTCACAAATCTATCAATTTACTTAGTTTCACATATTCGCAAAAATGGATATCACACGAAACGGTATCGTGGATGGAAATGAGTATTTACTATGTTTCATTTCTATTATTTTTGGGCAAAACAAATCTTGGAACAAATGGCTTTTTATCATGTGGGTTATATCAAACAACTATAAGGCTCATTGAATCCCATGCTATAATAAACCAAAGTTCAATGACTCTAAAGCATTTATATTATGGCATGAACCCGGTTGGACATCCGGATTCTCCATGACGCGGGCGTATAGTTACAAATTTAATGGCATCCATTAACAAAGTACAAATTTTAACATCTCATGATTTTAATTGTGCGCACGGTTCTCAAGGCAAATTGATCGTTAGACCATCTTTCACAAAGTTGTGTCCGACTTCGCTTTTCTAGAACATTCAAGGATATTTGTGGGCCTATTCACCCACCCAAAGGGATCCTTTCTGGGCTATTTTATGGTCTTAATTTGATGCGTCCAATTCGATGGTCTCATGTATGCCTTCTTCTACCAGAATGTCGCGCTTGCTAGATTACTGTAGCTCAAATAATCTCGATCATATGGGCCCACTTCCCGACACCCTATCAAGACAATTGGCCTTGATAATGTCGGTGAATTCCTCATCTCAAGCCTTCCTTAATTATTGCATGTCAATTGGAATAGATGTTCAATACCCAATTGCTCATGTTCATACTCGAATGGGTTGGTCGAACTTTATTAAACGTCTCAAGTAAAGCACTGCTAGACCTTTACTTGAAACCAAATTGCCTTTATCGGTACGTGGGGCATGCTACATTCATGCGGCTAAGCACTGCTTCACGACCACAAAGAAATCAGGATTTATCACCATTCCAACTTGTTTTAGGTTACCAACCTAATATTTCACATCTAATGTTGTTTTGGTTGTGCCGCTTATGTTCCTATTGTTCCCACACACGACCTAAACTAGGTCCCTAACGCCGCCTTGGTATTTATGTTATTTTCAATCCTCATCTATTATCACCTATGTCGGGTTTCTCACAAGGGAGGTTTTAATGTGCCGATTTGCAGATTGTCATTTTAATGAAAATGTTTTCCGCCTATTAGGGAGGAAAGCCACCTTACATCGGCGAAAAATTACATGGAATGAATCATCTTTATCTCATTTTGACCCTCCCACAAAGCAATCTGAACTAGAGGTTCAAAAGATAATTCATTTACAAGATTTTGCAAATCGATTAATTCGATGCATTTATCGATTCAACAAAAGTTACAAAATCACATATACTTTCACCAGAATATCCCAAAGACGACTGAAATTCCAATGGAAAAATTGAAATATAGCATGGCTAATGAGCCTAAGCCACAATTAAAACGTGGGCGACATCTTGGCTCAAAAGACACAATTCCTAGAAAAAGAAAAAATGTTAAATTTAATACTCCTGAAGAGGACGCTCCTGAAGAGCATACAAATGAAAAAGGATTGACAAATATAAATAATGAACTAATAGCCCCTGCAGAGGCATCAATTGATCAGTTATCTCATGAGTTTGTAAAATTCTGCATACATAACAATGAAGAAATTCTATCAATTATATACATATGGGTAAACTGAATCGAAATACTACCCTTATAGATGATGCTTTTTCTTTCCAAGTGGGCTGGGCGTACATCATAAATAATGATGAAGATCAAGAGCCACAAAATATAGATGAATGTCGACGCGAAATGATTGGTTAAATGCAGAAGCAATTCAAACAGAAAGGTAAAGTCCCCTGGTTAAACGAGAGGTATTTGGACCAAGAGGTTCAAACACCTAAAAGACATAAAACCTATTGATGGTGATGTCTTTGTTCTAAAGCTTAAATGAGCAAAATAAAATAGCGATATAAGCACGCCTCGCGCTCCAAGGTTTCTCACAAAGACCTGAATTGGATTATGAGGAGACATATTCCTCCCGTAATGGATGCAACTACATTTCGCTATTTAATATATTTAGCGCTCGGCTGACTCGGACATGCTGGTCGATAATGAGTCACGTACCTCATTTATATGGATCTCTGATACTAATGTATATATGAAAACTCGAAGGATTCAAATCGGGTCAAGTAATGAATTCAAAACCACAAAGCATATATTCAATCAAGTTACAAATGTATCTTTATATGGATTGAACAAATGGTCGAATGTGGTATAATCGTTTGCCATTATTTACTCAAAGAAGGCTATGTGAATAATTCACTCGTCTACGTTTATCAAGAAAGTAGCAACTCATCTTGCAATTATTATGGTATATGGATGATTTGAATTTGATTGGGACTCCTGAAGAGCTCATCAAAACAATTGACTATTTAAAGAAGGAATTTGAAATGAAAGATCTTGGAAAAATAAAATATTGTCTCGGCTTGCAGATCGAGCATTGTTCAGATGGTGTATTAATCCATCAATCAACATATACAGAAAAAGTCCTAAAGCGCTTTTATATGGATAAGTCACATCCCCTTAGTTCCCCCATGGTTGTTAGGTCACTTGAAGTGACTAAAGATCTTTTCCGGCCTAAAGAAGAAAACGGCACTATTTGTCCCGAAGTACCATATCTTAGTACTTAGGGCACCAATGTATCTTGCAAATTATACTCGACCGCATTATCGCTTCACTAATTTACTAGCAAGATACGCCTCGCCCAACTAAAAGGCACTGGAATGGAATTAAACATGTATTAAGATATCTCCGTGGAACGTGTGACATGGGATTATTTTATTCTAAGACATTGGAACCACAATTGTTTGGTTATGCAGATGCAGGCTATCTTTCGGACCCTCACAAAGCTCGATCACGCATGTGATATATATATTTACTTAAGTAAATACCGCTATATCCCAGATCAAGAAACAAACTATGGGCGGCCACCTCCTCCAATCATTCAGAAATACTTGCCATGCATGAAGCTAGCCGAGAATGTGTTTGGATGAGATCCGTGATACAACACATCAGAGAATCATGTGGATTATCTTCTATTAAGAATGAACCAACAAGATATACGTAAGATAATGGGCCGCATTTATCGCGTGCTCAAATATGATATATTAAAGGTGATCGAACCAAAGATATTTCACCAAAATTCTTCTATACTCACGAATCCCGCGAGCGCGGTGATCAATGTGCAACGTATAAGGTCCAATGATAATCTAGCAGATTTATTTACAAAGACGCCTTTACCGCAACGCTCTGGTTGTTCCCAGCGCCGACGCAGATGCGCTCAACCGAAAAGATTCCGCAACGAAGTATCATATCACTATCGTGGGGGAGCATTGTTAAAGATATTAAGATAATCGTACTCTTTTCCTTCTCGCCCGTGCTCTTATCCCATCGGGTTTTAATCGGGCAAGGTTTTAATGATAGCATTTCAATAATCTTGTGATGGTCATTCAAGGGGGAGGTTATAAATATCAGATAAATATCGTGATTTTGAATGACCATAATGACAATAATCGATTACAACGTCATTCATTTACGTAGTGCCGCTACTTCTCACTATTAACGATCACGATGAAAGCTGAATCTTTCACCATGCTCCTATAAATAGCCTAATCACATGAAATGTAAAACTCACACTTCTCCTCGAATTCTCTCTCGCTCTTCCTTATCTCTCTAATTTTCGATTTACAACAAATATTCTATTATTATAATATATATTAATTAAATGGGCTCAGAACAAAATAAGTTTAGACAATAAATATAAAAATTTTAAAAATCGAGACAGCATTTATGTTATTATTCATTAATTTAACAAAAATTAATGGAGGAAAAAAACACAAAAAAAAAATTGAAATTTGTCGATTTGAACCCGACGTGAATCGAACACGCAACCTTCTGATCTGGAGTCAGACGCGCTACCATTGCGCCACGGATCCACATGTTATCTCTCTTATTAGTAAATTAGTTTATAGTTAAACATTAATGACGAAAAACGACGTGCTTTGTGGAGTCAGACGTGCTGCTATTGCGCCACGGATCCACGTGTTAATTCTCAAATTAGCATATTAGGAAATCTATATTATGAGTCCGTTTCAATTTTTTTTAAAAAAATTCGAATTAAAACATCATAAACCAAAGTCCCATGATTAAAAAAATATTTTATAAAGGATTTAATAAATTTTAGTTATAATCTAGTAACATTGTCTACTAAAATATGTGTTAGGTACAATCTTATACCTAAGGTTTGTTGTATGTTTGTTGAGCATTTTATCAAATATTTTTTCTTTTTATTAATTATTTAAAATTATGAATTAATATTTTTTAAAGCTTAAACACTTTAATATAATATAAAGATAAATTGTCCTCACATTCGAACCTGTGACCTTCATTTTACGCCTTTTCCTTTTCAAACGTCAATATTCTACCACACAATGCACGCGTATGATCCGGTCTTGGGCTTTTGTTTTGATCATAATTTTCAAATAAATAAACGTGTCTCTAATGTGGTTTTCCAAAAATATTGATTTAAAGCATCTTCAACCATAAATATCTATTTTCCTCTCCAAAGTGGCATATTTTCTATATTTGAAATATGATAAGACCTACTTTTTTCACTTTCAATTCTAACCATAATTTTTAAATTTATCTTTAAATCACTATTCATATCTCCAAATATTATAAAAAATTGAAGAATAGTATTTTCCACTTTTTTATTATTATAAAAATAAAAAAGGTGAATAATGTCTTATCTAAGGTAGTCCCGAATCGTTATACGATCAGGTTTGAAAGAGAAAAGTGAAGACACCATATGTAAAATTCGAAAGTAAATTCCAGCTTTCAAAAGGCAAACACGCGAACTTGCCACTACGATATTACGTCAAAACTTGTAGTTTTTAGATATCTGACGACGAAACCAACCTCATTCCTACCGTCACACGAAATTTATTATGCTCGCATCTAATTTCACACTTCGAGATAATCAAATTTTCACGCTGGAAAGAACGAAATACGACGACATTTACGAGTCATGTGGGTGACACATGGCGAGTCATGTGGGTGACACATGATGAATCATGTGTCACAATGCATGACAAAGGCCTATGCATGTAGGACACATGGCAAGTGTGAAGGCTATAACATGGAGTCATCAGACGAGGGGCACTACAAGGAAAAGGAAGGAAAAAAGTGGAAAGAAAGGAAGAACAGAGGAATAGAAAAGAGAGAGAGAAGGAGATGAAAGGGAGAGCGAAAGAAAGGGAAAAGGAAAGTGGGTGTCTGACGACGGAATCTCGTCGCACTGCCAAGAAAGTTCGTGATATTCAATGAGGCCACGCTACAAAGCGCAGTTTCCTACTACGCTCATTTCACGCCTAGGGGCCGTAGGGGCTCTGCACAATTTCGCCTCACTTCGGGGCAAATTTTTTCATTGTGTAGCATGTTTTGGTTGTAGGACAGTCATGGACCGAGTGTATGAGTTCCCGGGACCATCGAGGTCGAGCACGGTGTCCCGTAACCGAGCAACCGCGTAATGGAAACGGGGCATGCCCGAATCCCGCACCACCCCTGCGAATCGGTAGCGCCAACTTTGGACGACCATAACTTTCCCGGGTCCGAACCCGACTTAGGCGCTCTTGGACTCTACTCCAAAGATCGTTGAGCTCCAGAATTTAATAAGATGAAATGCTCAACAAAACCGGTAATGAAAGTAAAGGTCGGGTCATGGATGCTTGAGGAACGATTAGTTCGCTTCCGAAACTGCTTTTCTAACTTAGCCAGAAGCCTAAATGCTCGCATACGTATGTACTCGAAAGCAGAAATTGCGTGTTGAATTTTTGTGTGATATTTATAAAATCTGGAATTTCTGGACTAAGTTTAGATTTTTTCGAGGTCAAGTCTGGTTGGATTTATGACTAGGAATGGCTAATGTGTGTTATTATTGTAAATTGAATAATATGTTAATGTGTGAAATTATATGATATATGTGGGATAAAAATGAAAATAATTATATGAATTAAACATAATTTATCCGTGTCACTTGACATGTAATGTGTGATTTATATGTTGTATATGACACTTAGCTGCATAAGTAGTGATAACACATGCGATGACACTTGTATTGCATTTATACGGGACACGCATGACAATGGGTGTGAGTGCTTGGAAATGATCGACCTTGTGTTTGGCGGCTCGATGGTACATCAAGAATGCAAATGACTTTGAGACTGGCCCACTTATATATATATATATATATATATATATATATATATATATATATAGTATATATATATATATATAAGTATATATATATATATATATATATATATATATATATATATATATATATATATTTAGCATGTCCCTACTGTGAAAGAAGTAGTTTTCGGGAGATTGTCCATAGTACTTCTGAGACTACCTAAAAGTACGTATCGGGATTGTCCACAGATTTCTGAGGCCGACCAGCATCGATCGAGACTGTCCACACTATATTTCGAAGACTGTCTAATAAAAAAATAAAAAATAAAAACAAAAAGATTTTTGTTTTGGAAAAATGGATCATGGACGGAACGCTCATGATGGTTTTTCACACTTAGCATATGCATGTGTGAGGGAATCAGCGAGGACTCGGGATAGGGTCATGATTGGTCGCATCTTATGCATGACATGTAGCCATTCAGGTGTGTGATTATGTAACTGACATTGCATGTGCACTTGCGTGGGAGTACTGTAGGAGTATATATCTATTGGGGTTACACTCCGTCGTAGGGATCACCCTTCAGTACATGAGAGGATGGCAATTCTTCAGGCTCGTGGAGTGTGAAGAGGTCGGGTTGTGGCCTTAAACACTATGTTTGTAAAATATATCGAGACAACTTGCTTCTTTGATATATCACGCTTATGATGTGAGTCAAAACTCATTGAATTTTAGTCCATTTTTCTAATTGTTCTCAATGTGATCTTGTTTTTATGCGTAAATATGTACTATTTACCAAATTTCTATTTTGCAAAATAATTAGGCGTAAATGAAAATCTAACAAGGATCAGAAGTGAAAACAGCCTTCAATGTTCACATGAGGTCACGATGTAGAATCCAAGTCGGCACTGCCAGAAGTCGTATTGGCGTTTAATGAAAGTCATATGCATAAAGGAGAAGTTAGTGAGACACCAATCTAGTCGCGATCAGAATTCAAGGTCGCATAATGAATGAGTTGTACAGTTAAAAATGTTGTGACTAAGAAGTGAGGTTGCGACTGAATGGGCAGAATTGATGTCGCGACATGCTTTTGAGGTCGCGACATAGAATGTAGTAGAAAACAAGAAATGTCACGACATGGAACTCAAGTCGCGACATGAATTTATCGGGCTGGTTAGAAAACATGGTCGCAAATAAAGGTCACATAATCGTAACAAGAACTGATGTCGCGAAGACAAATCGAGGTCGCGACATATATTCCAAAATAGTGTGTATCATCAAAGTCACGACTAGAAATAGAAAAATCAAGGAAACAGCTTGAGATCGAGAAATGAGGTCGCTACGTGGATAGGAAGAAGGATGGTCGACATACTTTTGAGGTTGCGACAGGAATTGCATTGATTAAAGAAAATACTTGGTCGCGGACTCCACGTCCACGCCGCGACAAGAAAACGCGTATTTCAAGAGTTTTCAGTCACGCACCGCTTGAAAGTTCAAGACAATCAAGGATGTCGCAACATGAAAGAGAGAGAAGTCGTGACCAAGCAGAAGCAAAGAGGATGACAACATAAATGAGGTCGCGACATCGAATTGATGTCACGACACATAAATACAGTAAAGGCAAAGAGAGTGAGGTTGTGACATCGAATTGAGGTCGCGACATCGAATTGAGGTCGCGACACCAATTCCTGGAAACAAGAAAAGAGAGGTCGCAACCAGAGGTCTCACTACTAACATGGTCACGACAAAGAATTCATGTCGCGACCACTAATCAAAGGCAACTGAAGAAACCAGGTCACGACCGAGAACATTAGGTTGCAGTTCAGCAATTGTAAGTACAAGTGAAAAAAAATTGCAACTAGTTTCCTGAGGTCATGACAGACTTGACAAACCAAACCAGGATTTTACATCGCGACAAGCTTTTGAAGTCGCGACCCAAACAATGAGCCGGGCTAGCCGGATTTGTGGAAATCCACATGGAGCCTTGAATCAGCCCACTTCTCGAAAAGTTATAAATAGGCGTACAAAGTTTTAGTAAAGCGTTTTCTTTTTGGGAACCTAGAGCAGGGGGAAGAGAAAACTCCTTGTATATTTTAGAATTTTTTTCATTTTCTCTTCTTTGGATCCCCGAACTAGCGATGCATTTAGAATAATAGAAGGCTGAGTAATATTTCAATTTACTACACGAGTTTAAATGAAATCTAGACTATTTGGAAGTCGTTTCTTACCGGTTGTACAGCTGCGATTAGGTGTATTATCAATGCTCCATTGTCGATTGTAATGCAGTTTTTAGAAGCGCAACTTTCACTAGTTTGAAATTATTGTTAGTTACTGATCACATCACCTTGTTTCAGGAATTGAGACTGGGTGAGACTCTTTGATTTTTTTTTTTTTTTTTTGTAATTGGTACACAGTAGGTATGGCCCACATCTTATAGCGAATCCAAATAGTATATACAAATCAAGAACACCACTTGGGAGTGGTGTCCATCAAATCTAGACACATATAAGCGAGTCCCATTTACAAATACGAAACTATACTTTCACATTTACCCCCTACCCAGTAAAGAGCACGGAACATATGTAGTGAACCACCCACAGTGTGTTAGCCCAGCGTATGCGATATTTGCAGCGTCTTCTCTGTTGCCTACACAGTTAAAAACCGTGCTAAACTACGCTTAGTGGGAAACATATCTTATAACTTATACTAATGCACAAGCATTTAGACTGAATCATAATAAACTTATAACAGAAACAGATATCAAAATCATCATGAATTCATATAATCCAATATATAACGAGGTCGGATCATGGTCGAGCAAACTTAGACATATCTGATAGCGAGACTTGTCAATTCATCTCTTTTACATAACTCATTATTTTCCGGGATTTCGGGTCGGGTTCCTATTCGAACCATCAAAATAATTACGTCTACTTGTACCTTGTGAGCTTTTAACGAATGCTTATGTCTCCAGCTAAGATCCATGTTATGCTTATTCGATTCATATAAGCGATGCGAACTTATATTATGCACAATCTTATGCCCTTTTCGGGGGAATTACACTTATAGCGGACTTGTCCTTATTGGATCTTATACTCATGACAAACTTATTCTTATCACGGGTCTTATACTTATAAGCGGTCGGATCTTATTCTTATTCGTATTTCTCGTATCTTGTCTTGAGCTTGTACATGTCGCGTGAGGTCACCGGGGCAGCTACCCGCGGGTGGAGCCCATCGTCACCCCCTGGGTCCTTAGATGGTTCTCCTCACTCACTAGGATATCCCCTTACTCACAAGGTTTCTTTCGCCTTCGCAAGGATTCGAACCTTGTCACCGGGGAAGCTTAAAGGTGTAGGGAAGCTTATCGCTGCTTCTCGGCCCGAGCTCTTTCGGTTGGTAGCAGGGTGCCCTAGAACATAGCAGTGGCAGGTCATCCTGTTGTGGCAGTCTGCTCCTAGTGGTGAGGGCTAAATCAGGCCGTCGGCAGACGGTAGGCGAACAGACCCTGGCCGCCTTTGTGTGGCGTTTGCCTGGTGCGGGCCCCACCTGTGCCGACTTTTGGTGGACCCAGGCCTCGGCCAGGCACCACCTTATCCCCTTAGGGACCTCCGTACCATGGCTCGCCTCGGGCACCGGGACTGGGGCTTAAGTACCCCCCGAGTTCTTGCGTGGTGGTGCAGGCGAGCTACGGCTCGGTTGGTACCTCGTAAGGCTGGTACTGCTTTTAGGTCCGAGTTGGCGAAAGCAATCATGGCCTGAGGAAGTCTAAAGAAAGGTCAAAGATGACCGACGGCTTATGGCCTATCGAAACAAGTGAAGACCTCTCCTATGTACTCTTATCTTGAAAGCATACTTATTTGGAGTCTCCGTGGGAGATTCTGAGCTTTGTGCTTATACGAGGTACTTAAGCACGTATTGATATTTATATCTATCTCAGATCTCAGAGTAGGAGTTTACAAGGAGACTTATACTTATCCACGAAGTTTACACTTGTTCGAAGGTACCGTAGGTATCACGAAATTACGGGCGATATCTTGGATTAGCGGAACTTAATCTTATACGGGTACTCGTAAGGTACCTGCGAGTTTATCCTTATTCGAGGAAGCTTATACGGAGATGCAGAGTAGGTACTATAGAAATTGATCAAATATAGGAGTACCCGTAGGTACTACATAATCTAATCAGATACAGAGGTACCCGTAGGTACTACAAAACTTATATTAGTACTTCGTATCTTATACTTGTACTCACGAGCTATCCTTGTCCTTACGGATCTTCTACTTGTACTACGAGTTTGATACGGTATTCGGATCTTATAGGGTATTAGACATATACATGTATTTTGGATTTTATACATGTATTACAGAACTTATACATGTATTTCAGATCTTATACATGTCTTACCGAGTATATACTTGTCTTACGGGACTTATACTGGTCTTACGGAACTTATACTGGTATTTCGGATCTTATACGTGTATTACAGAACTTATACATGTATTTCGGATCTTACATGTATATTACGGAACTTATACTGGTCTTACGGAACTTGTAATACGGGACTTATTCTTGTCTTATAAGATCTTATACTTGTTTCTGAGAACTTATTATTGTCTTACAGGATCTTATTCTTGTGCGAAGGTACCCGTAGGTACGATGAGTCGAAACAAATCAGGATCATATCACATACCCGGGTCGGATCGGACTTATTACGGATACGGGACATTGGTCTTTTGGTAGGGAGCCGGGGATCACGGATTCGGTATACGGAAGTACGGTAAGTGCGGACTTATACTTATTTTACGAACTTGTGCTTATTTTGCCGATACGGGGTACCCGGTAGGTACTACCGCTTATATGACTGCGATACGAGGTACCCTTGGGTCTTCTTTGGACTTATCCTTGTCGGGACCTCCCGGTAGGGTTACGGTTTCTTCTTGGCAAAACTTATATATAACGAGACGTATTATGTTCATTAGTTCCATTGGGAATTCTGAGCTTAATCAAATATAGGAGTACCGGTAGGTCTGACATAATATCCGAGATACAAAGAGTATGCAGTAGGTACCTCTGAGAACAAATACGAGAGGTGCAGTGGGTACTACTAAACATATACGAGGTACCGAGTAGGTACATTCGGATCTTTACCATATTCAGTTCTTTGTTCTTATTCGAGTCTTATCATATAATTGTTGGATTACTGTAGACCCGATGTCTACGGAATGGAGTAGGACCCACGCCTGATAAGTACTCGAAGGTCGCAGTCTGATCTTGGGGTCTTGAGTAGCACAAGCGGGAGTGCGAGAAGCAGCCGACGAGAGAGTGTCATCGTACTAATCGGAGAGTCTGAAATCTTAATAAGAGTAGGAAATTGCTAATGTCTTAGAAGCACGATCGGAGGAATGTGCGTCGCACTGTCCCGGAGAGTACCCGAAGTACTAATGTGCGAAGCACGGTCGGAAATCTTGGGTCGCACTAATCGGAAATGCAAGTACTATATACGTGCGCCGCATGCTTGAGAGGTGCCATGTCGATCAATAGCGGTCTTAGGCGGTTTTACAAATTATAGGTTCAATAACACATGTATAATAGGGGCATTCTTAACCACATTATGTGTTCATGAATATTGCCTTTCATATTCATGTTCATGTTTCATATTCATATTCGTATTTCATGAACACATCTATACATCTTGCATTTTCTATTTTTTTCATTGTTTCATGCCTATTATATATGGAACTTCCCTTCTTATAAAGTATGATATCATAAATCACCTCATTCATATATTCTTCTTCCTACATGAATTATCTTTGCTGAAATTGGAATCATTCCAATGGATCATCAACTCAAAGTTATGGCATTTCATGCCACTGGAATTAGATTCTGAGATTTTACACTCAGGACTGTTTGTATTACTCATTTTCAGGTCTTAACTTCATATTTAACACTATGTCCTTATACTCCCTTTAAACTGGGTGCTAAGGTTCTATTCCAACTGGAATCACCCAATTCGAACCTTGGAACTGAGTTCACGTCAGAAACAACCAGGACTACTCCATGTTCAAGGCCCGATGCAGGAATTGGCTTGCACATAGCCTCGCTTTAGTGGATTTTTCGACCACTTAGAGTCAATTTGACGATACCCTTCTATTTAAGTTGGTTCTCCTTGAAGTCTATTTACGTAGCCACTTGAATCTCAAATCGGATAAGAAATGAGGTATGGCCAAAATACCAAAACTAGTCGAAACGAGGAAAAGCCAAGGGAACAAGGTCTTTGGCCTGGCTTCAGTTATGCTAGAACAGCTATTATAAAACCAGAACCTAGTTGTACTAATTTGAGTTCAAATTATTGCACCGGTACCTGAATCTCAAAAAAGTACTGAAATGTGTGTTTTTCTCCATTTTCCATACTTTTGAACCCAATCCACTCATCACCTCATAAACACTTCAAACACACATCAAAACCATTTCTAATTCACCTTGGAATCTCTTTTCTATTCAATTTCTCATGATACTTATCTTAGTTCAAAGAACTTATCATGAATTACTTCAAAACCCATTCCAATATGGGTTACAACTCGCTCCCTGCCAAATCAAACTCAGGATTTGTTAGGATTTATTCTAAACCCTAATTCAATTACTCTTAATTAACCATGAATTCATCCTCGAGAGAGGATTTCGCGTGAGCTTCTTGTGTGCCATATGGGGTTTACCCACCTTACTTGCCATCATTTTGGGTTAGAGGAAATGAAACACAGCAAAACCCAATTTTGGGGACAAACTATAACCAACCAAGCATGACAGTTCATACATAATCTCTTAGAATCCATAGCGAGGATTGGTTTCCATACCTTTTATGGCTTGATCTTGGCAGATCCTGTGCCTCTTACTCTTGCTTTGCTCTTCTCCCCTTCTTTCTTCTCTACGGGTTCTCCCCCAATTTGAGACCAAATTGGTCTTTAAATCCCATGGATTTGATAAGGCCATGTTTGGCCCTTAGTAAACCATTTTGGGTTAACTTTCTTTTATTTGCAAAAATAGTCCTTCCAATTCTTGGCCATTTATAGTTCAATTTCCTTTTATTTTATTTTGGCCTCTAGTCTTTTCACATTAGGACTTTTAAGCCCCTTTTTGGACCAATTACAAAATTGTCCTTAAGTTTGGTAACTTTTCGGGTCTCTTGTTCCCGTTTTTCGCATTTAACTCGCGAAACAGTCAAGTGGAAACACAAAATACCCTAAACATGCTTCGAAAAGCGACTAGGGTGGGAGTGTTACAGTCTTTCTATAAATTAGAAAGAAGTACCTGGAATTTGGGGAGGATTTATTTGATTGATGTATTTTTCATGTAATTGTTCCCAATAGTGGTTTCAAATACCCGTCCAAGGATTGTCTCTTGCTCTTATTTCTAGGAGGCTGATTTCTAGGAGGCCCTTTGAGTGACACAGAGATGACTATTCCTGAGAGTTATGAACATTCTAATTGTGGGTATGTTGGACCATTATTGAAGAACTATTGAGCTCTGAGAGTTCACTTAGATAAGTACCCAGTTCACTCATAATTAATGTTGGAGGAGATTATTTATCAATTTAAATCATCATGAATTTCCACCTGTCTGTTGGAAAACTCTTGAACCTGTGTTAGAGTGAGATCTAATCAAGGGAAGGGGAGTATCCATTAGATTTAAAGGATGAGTCATCAATTAAGTTGTAGAAGTCTTACAACAACCATGATTTGGGAAGTAAGAAATGGCGGTCGAAGAAATGGGTATGAAGTATTGAGAAAAATATGAATCTTGTGAATATGTTGAATCTGGTAGGTGATTAAACCCGTCTTGAGAGAAAGCCGGGGATATTTAATTGGTGAACAAAGGAGAAATCAACTTTGCAATATCGAGGCGTCTTTGACCAATCAGGATCAAATTTAGGATAGAGTTTTAAATGGGATATAATCTCAGTGATTGTTTTCACGATACTTCCTTATTAGTGTTCATTTGAAGGCGGGGGTTCAGGTCAAACAATCATGGTGTATATAAGTTCATTAGCTTATTTTTATGACCCTAAGTTCTCTATATTTATCTTTAAGATAATTATCCTTTAATCTTTAGTTGATAAACTTTATCGTGAGGTTGGTCAGTATGGATCTTGAGTAGTTGGGGTAGTTGGTTTGAGAATCCAGTCGATCTCTATGAGAATGATATCTGGACTTACATCCATTTTTCCTACTTGCATGACTTGTGCACTTGGGGTGTATAGACTAAACAATTCATAATTCCAAAACATTAAACCGGTTTATTCATTTTAAAAACTCCAATCTAATTTGACATGGCCACAGGAAAGTTGTAAGACTCCTGTAGAGGTGTTAAATTAGAAGTTTAGTCTATATAACAAAAGGCAAACAACAATCTGTTTTGATATATTTTGGTTTGTAAAAGAGTTGTTTATCAAACTCTTGTATAATAATATGGGAAGTTGTATGTTTGCAAGAAAAAAAAAAGAAATGAGTCCCTATGAATGGGATTTACCAGCATGGACATCGGATTATCCGGCAGCCCCTGTAAATATTACGGGTTGATAGGTTGTCGACGAGCCTGGGTACAGGCGTACACGGCTTGGTATCGGAGCATGGGTTAACGATTACCACAGGAGATCGAGGGTGGGGAAATCCACCGGGTATTTTCGGGATATTGACATCATGGCGAGTATCGAGTTAGGTGGCTGAAATGCCCAGTTAGTGGGCATGGGTGTGGGAACCACAGGCATTGTGTGCATTGATTGCTTTTGTGTTCTAATATGTTCCACGAGAGATGTATTATGGTTGTTTGAATAGCCATGATGGAATCGTATGAGAAGTAAAGAACACTAGGGTTAGCAAATGTAACCTTAGGGGTTTGGCAAACGAATAAGCATGATTACGTAGGAATGGTTATTTATTAGTGTTTGGCATTATGCACCACTAATGTGATAAAAGAAATGAGAGAATCTCAAATTGCTATCTTAACTTGTGTAGATGGAAAGTCGGTAGCCGAAACGTGAGGGTCGTGCAGACGTGTGAGCACCGCCCTAGCTTTGATTAGCAGGCATTTGTGGAGGCAATGGGTGCTGCCTTTACCACCATTGCACAGACTAGTGCAGCTGGCGGTCAAGGAGGGTCAAGTGACCTACAAAGGTTTAGAGCTCATCATCCTCTTACGTTCAGAGGGGGAGGGGACCCGGTGGTGGCTGACCATTGGTTCCGGCATGTAGAGAGTTTTTGGAGGAGGCTATAAGAGATTACCTGTGGATAAAGTAAGCAGCTTTTATTCAAGTTAGAGGGTGAATCTAAGTATGGTGGGATTGGGTGAAAACCTACAGAGATTGGGAGCCGTGACATGGGAAGATTTACCCCAGAGCTAACATGAGCAAGTTTTTTCCCTTTACATCGGCTAGGTATGCTAAGGCTCGGGAGTTTCTCGGGTTGAGACAAGGATCCATGACGAGTGCTGAATGCGTGGCTAGTTACAAAGTTAGCACGTTTCGGGATGGATATGTGTTATTACCCGGATGGCAAAGATCAGGAAATTTGAGAATGGTTTGAAGTTGTCCATCAGGGGTAGGAGTGCAGGACTTCTCACGCAGGAATGGACTTTATGGTCCAACCTGACTATGAAACATAGAGAGAGAGATTGATGATGCCGGGCTTGTCGAGAGATCGCGGATGCTCAGTGAGGAAGGAAGGAGGATCGATATAGCACCCGGCTCGAGAAATGAGGGCTTCCTACTCCCTCGAGGGCGTCCGGTCTGGCTGCGGCTATCGGGGCCAAGGCCGAGAGCGGGTGTTAGCCCGGGTAGGGTCGGTTATATGCTACCATTGTCAGCAACTTGAACATGTGAGACGTGATTACCCCTAGAGGCAGGGATCCCAAAGTTATGGGACACACGGTTTCGAACCGATTAGGCGTCACGAACCGTTTGTTCCTTCTTACCCCAGGATGGGCTAGAGGGACCAGTTTCAGGCGCAGGGTACTACGCAAGTGCCTTCTCAGTCATAGACAGGTTAGAGAGGCCAGAGTATGGGTCGAGGCAGAGGTCAGGGGCATGCCGACACTTTAGAGACCCAGGGGCGTGTTTATGCCATAATACCACAGACTGAGCCTACAGAGCAGTTAGTCATACAGGGTATGTTTTTGTTATCTCGCCTATGGGTAAAGATATTATTTGATTATGGTGCATCACATTCATTTATTACTACATCATGTGTGGAGGAGTTGGGCTTAGAGGTCGAGACCTTGGAGAAGTCGTTGTATGTGAACTCTCCCCTCGAAACTAGGTTGAGTGTTCAGCGAAGATGTTGAAATTGTGAGTTAGAGATCTTCGGGATTCTACTCACTGTGGATTTGAGAGTCATGGACATGACCGAGTTTGATGTCATCCTCGGGATGGGCGAGTTGTGACTTTTTGGTTGTCATCGATTGTGATCGCTGCCCAGAAGAGTTATTGCCTGCGAGGGAGATGGAGTGCGTGTTGTGTTTCAAGAGGGATAAACCTGATGCTTTTACCCAGGAGCGTATCGACTCCGGTGGTATGGACAGTTGAGGGGTTGGCTAGTAAGCCTTACCCTGGAGGATGACGTGAGACAGGAAGTAAGTCTACCTCGGGTAGTTTACGAGTACAAGGATGTTTTTTTGGATGAGTTACTAGGATTACCCACGCTGAGGGATGTAGACTTTTGCATTAAGTTACATCCTGGCACAACGCCTATTTCTATGACTCCACATAGGATGACACTAGTTAAGTTGCAAGAACTCAAGGTCCAACTGCAAGAATTGTTGGACAGAGGGTTCATTAGACTTAACACTTCACCTTAGGGTGCTCCGGTTATGTTTACAAAGAAGAAGGACAAGACCCTTCAACTGTGTATTCACTATCAACAGTTGAACAAGGTTACGATCAAGAATCGGTATCCCTTACCAAGGATTGATGATCTGTTTGATCAATTGAGAAGAGCGCGTGTGGCACCTATCCAGGGGGTCCAGATTGACAACTTATCGTGCGTGGCGGGACAAAGACATGTTCTGAATTTATAACACTATCGCGAAAGACTATTGTCTAATCCTAGACAACGAGCGCCATAAAACTTGTTGGCTAGGACGAAAGACATGTACAAATTTATAACACTATCGCCAAAGACTATTGTCTAATCCCTATGACGGCGCCATAAAACTTGTTGGCCGTATATGTCTTAGCTATTTGATTGGATGAAGATTGTTTCAATTGGAGTAAATTGTTTGCGAGTGGTTTTTGATCCAGTTATCTTTATGATTACGGTCGACAAGTAGTATTAAATTGGATTTAAGTCGGATAACTCCCTCACGAGATCTCAAAATTTTCAATCAACTACCCCAACTACTCCAAGCTCTACTATTTGGACTATAATGGGCCAATTTGAATCAGTCGTTAAAGCCTTGAAATAATGAAAACCTAAAATAATATGAATGAATAACAAATGAATGACTACTGAAATAATGAAATGACAAATTTAGATTGAATAGTTATCTGTAAAGAGAACATTGAAAATAAAGCTATTGTGAGAAGAATCAATTCCTACGACTTGTAGGGTAATTTTTGCTTTTGAACCCGCGATTTTTAAAACTAGTCCAAGGAATGTGATAGTGCGATTTGGGATCTCTCCAAACCACACCTTTCATCATCTCACACTACCATTTCTCCGAATACGAGTGGGCTAGATAACTGCTTAATGCGGGTAGCCTTGTTGCAGGTATTTTTCTTTCTGATACTTATTACCCGTAACATGGATGTAAACAACAGCTCCTTTGTATAGTCATTGCATGGGTTTACACCATGCGGTTCCTCTTCCTCAAAATTAGAACAACTCCTTCTTTCCTTGATTTAGATCGTTGCTAACGGGTTGAATTCCGCGATTGAATTGAGGCGAACTCTGCATACTTAAATTGATAACTCACTTAAGTCATTCTCGGTTTCAAGTGAGAAGAGGATGGCGATTTAATTACACGAGCACATTAGATCATCAATATCGGGTTCCCATACCTTCGAGGAAATTATTCAATCACTCGCGGGAATGCCTTCTACGTGTCACTCAGGAGGGCTTCACGGAAATCCCAGCTTGGAATAACCTGGATTGTGGGTATAAGAGACTGACATTGGGATCAATTCCAGGAAATACGCAAAACCAGCAAGTCGAATTATAAACTGAAGTTCAGCAATAATGAATAAAATTATGCAGGAAAGATAATTTCTGACAATAGCGTCATTTCAATGGGAGTTGGGTTTCTAAATCACTGGATTACACCATACATTGGCTTGCTGATCAAGAAAGGCTCCCACTTTGTAAATCGGAAGCGGTAGTTCGAAATCCAAAATTTATGCGGAATTCCAAACTACCTAGGCGATGGCTGAAAAATATAAATGCATTCAACTACACCCTTCTGACTAACGTTCAAATCAAATTTGAATGAAATACAAACTAATCTAAATAAAAAAAAAATGAAAAGAAAAGAAAGAAAATTAAAATACAAGAGCCTTGACAACCAGTCTCTCCTTGTTCGCGAAGCACGCGCGTTCATTCGGTAAGCGACTTAGTATTTTATAGGGTTACGAGGGTAGGCCACCCAATTCGATGCACTTCTTTTTGGTACGCGGTTCAAATGGCCAGGTTGGTTGTTGATGTCGCGACATCAATTCTTGTCGCGACCATACATTGTCTTTAGTCATGTCGCGAGTCTTTGTTTGGTCGCGGCGATGTCTTTGAATTGTAGCGTGTTGCGGCGGCTTGGGGCGATAGCGACCTTAGCGCTGTGTGCATTTGATGTCGCGATGGCGGATGTTGTCGCGACCTCTTCTACGTGGTATCACGACCTGCGGATGTTATCGCGACCTCAAAGTCTTACACAATTGATAATAGCGACAACTGGTGTTGTCGCGACCTTCTTCTCTTACCAATGTTGTCGCGACCACTGAATGATGTCGCGACTTCCCTTCTGTGTAGTTGATGTCGCGACAGCTTGATCTTGTCGCGACCTTCTTTTTAGTGCATCTGATGTTGCGACCATTAGTTTCCTTGCAAACTGATGTCGCGACTGTTCTGCCGATCTTGGAGTCGCGACTACTTCCCCTTTGAAGCGATGTTGCGACCTAAATGTTCAGTCAATTTTTTTAGCTCTGTCGCGACTTCTTTTTGGTGTCGCGACATCATCAACATGCGGGATTAAGTGCATGGCGACCTCACGAATGATGTCGGCGACATCATTCTTCTTCATCATCAATTTACGGTTGTTTGACCTTAGAGCTCCTTTCCGCCCGGCTAAGCTTTGTCTTCAATTATGCTTCAATTGCGGCCCCGGACCTTTGTAATTGTAACCGAAGATGCATTTTGATTGTTGTCAGCTTCCACGACATCAAATTCTTTGAGAAATCCTTTTGCACTTCTCTTGTTGCAACTTCCTTACATTATTATATCGGTATTGCACGATACGATACGCTCTTTTACGCATTTTACTTTCTTTCAATTTCTGGCGCATAGCGGTGGAGTGTTATTCCATCTTCTGCGTAATGTCAGTCTTTTTATATAAAAATCAATCAGAAAAATGGACTGAAAATAGATGACTTTTAAGCTCATCATCAACCTGCGGAAACCTGTGGATATCGGATGTCCCAATATCACATTTATTTGTCTCAATATATTAAGACCTATTCCTGCATATTTAATTCACAAATAAAAAAATATATATGATACACTATTTAATCAACAGTCCATTTACAGTCCTTTTATACAACAAAAAGGTATACATGAGGTATACATGAACTATATCCTAGCCTCATCCCATATGTGGGCCGCCACCCGCACTGACTCGATCAATACCCTAATGGCGCGAGCAAAGTCCAAAGAGAAAATTTCTCCTACAAGGGTTACTCCCCACTAAATGCACATGAAATGACGTACATAAAACATCAAACCATATTCCATATAAATAATGCAATCCTATATGGAATGTTCCGTGTCATGCATGAGATGAGACTCCTCATACCCACAACCCGAGTCCCGATCGACTCCCTCATACTTGCAACGCCAAGTGTGAAAAACCAGTCATTGGTGTTTCACCCAATGATTTAACCCATTGGACAACCCTCCAATTTTAATTTATCAAATCTCCGTATGTTTATTCGGGGCTGCACCTGTATCTCACTGTGAGGCTTCGTAACGCCTTCGACACTTTCTAACTTTTATCGGGCCGATCCATGGCCGACCTAGGAATAAAATTTGGTCTTTCACCTGGGATCCGCCCATCTGGCTTCACCCAAACACACGTGATTTTTTTCTTATTATTATTTTATACAACCGTGAGTCTCATTTCGACGTTGTCCCACTTCCGAAAGACACCACTCATTCAATACCAAGAATGGTGAATAATAAGACTATGCACCCACACCAGACTTGACGCGATGTGACCATATGAAATGCATGATGTCAATGCATTCTCCTTCATGTTACATGTGTATATGAGTGCTATATGAAACATTAATACACCATGAACAATTATAATTTTTACATATAATTTACATCCATGAATCCACGTTAATACATCAAATAGCATATATTAACATGATTTTTACACATAATAGCATGTTATTTAATATTTTATAACAATAACACACAAAATGACCAAAATCTCGGACCCATATAAAACATGGCACCTCTTGGTCCCTTCACTGTTTATCACCGAATTATTGTGATACCAAAACACACCACAAAACCCGAAGACATCAGTCCCGGATCAAAACAAACTCAACATGTTCCAAAACTGTCCGAAAATGCCTTGAAACTTCGTACTGACTGTTTGAAAACATTCTCGGGGTATTCAGCCAAGATCGTCCAAAACAAGCCCTGTGGTTCAACCCCGATCAGTCCGAAATGGGCCTCTCAAAATTTCTTAAAATTCTACACTAAGTCCAAAACTAGTGGATCGAAATTTACTTCACTTCTTCACGCCTCTGTCAATCTCAAGCCATTAAATGGCTTTTAGGCTAGAAATAACACAAGTAGGAAAATTCCTTTCATTCAGGAGAGTTTGACGAAACTCCAATATTTTGGTGTCCACGCATAGCTCTCGTTGCGTAAATTAACTTTGCTTTCTACTTCGACGAAAACCTACGGTCCGATTTTCGTAAATCTGAAAAAGAAGCGAAGAGAAGAAAAATTAAAAAATAAAAATCTCTCTTTTATACGCTCTCTTTCTCTCCGTCGTTTCCCCACCTCATTTTTTACTTTATCCTTTTCTTTTATTATTATTATTATTGTTATTATTATTATTTTCTTTTCCTTATTATTATTATTATTTTTTCTTTCTTATTATTTCTTTCACTTGACACTTGGCTCAATATGAGTCATTCCCATAAGTGCACCACATATCATGTCATGTGTCACCCAACACACGATACCTCGAAAATTCAGTGGAATTCTCGACTGGCTCTATAATCCACGAAATTTTGACAAAGTTAACTGGTTTCATGAGACAAATTCAACAAGAAGTCCGTTTTCACATCCAAGATCTAGAAAAATTCCAGTTTTTCTACCGAAATTATTTATTTTACCATTTTTCGTAAAATTTGAATTTTCTGTGGTTTCACAAAGGCAGTCTACTCCAAGATAAACTCGCATTGGTTATCATCGCTGAGGGTTATGAGGTGCGCATGATCCCTAAGATAGTGTTCAAGACGTGGTACGGCATTTCCCGGTGCCCATACGATGCCTTTTAATTAACGACGCGCCAAGAAAGATTCACGACTCTCATACATATGTTCCAAATTCTATCTAAATCGCCTTGTGGTGGTCTTTGTTAACAATATCTTGATCTACTCCCAGTCAGAGGAGGAGCATGAGGATCATTTGAGCATTGTTCTCCAGGCCCTCAGAGAGCATCTATTATATGCGAAGTTCAATTATACAGTTTCAAGCATCGAGATGAGATTTTTGGGGCATGTAGTGTTAGCTTCGAGTGTCTCTGTGGACCCGGAGAAGGTCAAGGTATTTATGAGTTGGGAGAGACTGAAGTCAATCTTCGAGATATGCAGTTTCCTGGGATTAACAGGGTATTACAGGAGGTTCATTGAGGACTTCTCCTGACTAGCTACACCTATGACGAGGTTGACCCAGAAGGGGGTCAAGTTTGAGTGGGATGACTTGTGTGAGTAAGCATTCCAAGAATTGAAAAGAAGGCTGACTTTAGCTCCTATTCTGATTGTCCCGGAAATGGGACCGATGTACACTGTATATTGCGATGTTTCAAAAGACGGACTAGGATGTGTTTTGATGCAGTCCGAGAGGGTTGTGGCTTATGGTTCTAGACAACTCAAGAGCCATGAGCTTAACTATCCCCAATACATGATAATGGAGTCGGGCGGCCATAGTCTTCGCTTTAAAGATTTGGCGTCACTATTTGTACTATGGAGTAGCTTTGAGGTGTTTTTGCACTGAAAAGTATGAAGTACGCCCATAATGCGGACCCCAACATGAGGCAACAGATGGATTGGTATCTAGAGGATTATGACTTCACTTTGCATTACCACTCGTAAGGCAAATGTAAGTACGATGCGTCAATGAAAAGTCACAGTGGAGTACCGCCAGTGTAGCTTCCTCAAGGAGTGCGATGCTCGAGATCAGGATAGTTGGACTGGCAGATGTGCTGATCGTGCTCGTGGGAGCGTTAGATTTTCCTGGGTGGCTACGCCTTCCCACTGAAAGCAAAGTGATCGAAGCCCAGTGGATGTGCACGCAGAGGTCAGGTCTATCAAGCGACAGGTACGTCAGTACAGTGACGAGGGTCGCCATTCACAGTATGGCAATCTTCTAGATAGAGGATGGGCGCAGCTTCCCACTGGTCGATTTGAGAGAGGAGATCCTAGGATTTTAATACTCTAAGCATAGCAGCATCCAGTGATTACGAAGATGTACCATGATCTTTGTCGCCAGTATTATTATAGTGGGATGAAGAGACACGTTGGGGATTTCATTCGACGATGTCTCACGTTCTAGCAGGTAAAGGCTGAGACCAAAGGCCAACGGGGCTACTCCAACCACTAGAGGTAGCAGAGTGGAAGTAGGAACATATCACGATGAACTGTAGACTCACTAAGGCGCATAAGAGACGGCTAATGATGCAAAAGATGGGGTGATAAAGTGGACCGACCTAATTGCCTAAGACATTTTCCAAATTGCAAATGACCTTCACACTGGAGGAATTCTATAGACTATATATATGAGAGATAGTCCGATTACATGGAGTGCCAAGCTCTATTGTATCGGACAGAGATCCCAGGTTTACGACTCACTTTTGGAAGAGCTTCCAAAGGGCCATGGGTACGCAGTTGATGATGAGTACTGCGTTTTAGTCACAAATATATGGTCAGTCGGAGAGGACCATACAGGTGTTAGAGGACATGCTATGGGCATGCGTCCTAGATCTCAAGGGTGACAGCAGATGACTACTTATAGTTCGCTACAACAACAATATCAAGCGAGGCGACACGCCCTATGAGGTAATTGTATGGGAGACGTTGTCGATCTCCAAACTGTTGGACAAAGGTGGAGAGAGCCCACCACCTGCCCTGGGATTTTGGATCGAGATACCTTTACAAAGGTGGATTTGATGGAGATCGCCTTCCTCACCAGCCGTGAGCCGATGCAAGAGTTACGCAGACAGGCGATGTCGACCTCTAAATTTTGAGGCAGGTGACCATGTCTTCTTGAAGGATGTTAAGAAGGAGGGTCGACAAAAGGGGTAAGCTGCTGGCCGAGATTTATCGACCTGAGAGTACTCGAGTGGCAGTGACAGCTTGCAAATCGGTTGGCATTACCACCTAGTTTGTCAGGTGTCCATGAGGTGTTCCATGTCTCCATGCTCCGAAAGAGCACTCTAGATCCGACTCATGTAGTGGATTAGACGAAATGACGCTGATGTGTGAGGGGACCTTCAAGGAGGGACCGCATTTATTATGGACAATCAGAAGTGTGTTTTTCACAAGATCTCGAGGTTTGCAGAAAGTATTATGGCAACACCGTGGAGTGGAGGAGGCAATATGAGAATGCGAGGACACGATGCATGCCAGTTATCCCTTCCTATTTGGGGATGGAGGTACGTGGTTAGTCATTTAATGATAAAATGATTGTAGCATATACATGTGATCAGATAGAGAGTAGGGAATGGGAATTTCGACGAAATTCTTTTTACATGGAAGAACAAACCCGGGTAAATTTGAGCTTTTCCAAAAAAAATGGGCAAACATGGTGAACTTATCACTACGATACAAGTTGAAAACCTGGAAGTTTTCTGCATCTCTGATGATCTAAACCGACTTCATCACAGTTCATCACGAATTAGTTTTCAAGGCTTAATTTCTTGAATTCGAGGTAATCTAAATTTCACGTTTTCGAGACAACTGGTGCTCCGCAAACACATGACGTTATAGGGTAACACATGGCAAGCCATGAGTGACACATGGTGCTGCGGCTGAGACAAGGTTGAGTGTCACAATGTATTGGCAAAGGCCTATGGCTGTAGACACTGCATGTCAGGGAAATAACATGCATGGCACATGTGAAGGCTATAAATATGGGTTTGAGTACCAGATAAGGAGGGGGTGTGCAATAAGGGAACAAGGAAAAAAAGAAAGAGAGGGAAAGAAAGGAAAGAAAGAGAGGAATAGAAAAGAGAAAGAGAAGGAGAAGAAAGGGAGAGAAAGAAGGGGAAAAGGAAAGTGTAGTCTCCGAGATTCTCAGAGTCTGGATCGTTTGGGTAGCATTCACCATTCACTACAACAGAACTCGCAAAACAACAATGTGAAGAAAATCGGTAATTGCCGTCCTCCGATGGCAAAAGCAGCTTTTTCGAAGATCGAGAGCATCGCAAGTGATTCCACCAAGAATGTCATCTGCTTTTGGTGTGATTCTTTTCTTTGGTGAGAGTGACCAATTTTCATGGAGAGTGGATGATTTCTTCCCCTAAAGGTGGGGAAGGTGGCTCTCATTTCGGGAAGGATGACTTGTTCTTCTTTTTATGTAACTGCTTTCCCGAACGGGCTGCTGTTGGGAACGCCTTCCTATTCCGTTGGAGGCGGCACTACTGAGAACATATACTGAGACAATGTGAGCGGCTAAGGCTAAGTAGGGGTAAAGTCGCCAACGAAAGAGAGGCATTCGAGAAAGATCGTCGGGGCCCATGGTACCCACAATGCCCCCCTTTTTCCTGTCGGGGAGGGTGATCGTCCCTTGTCGGAAAAAGGACAAGCTTGAATGTCATATCATGGGGAACAGTAGACCACCAATGCTGTTGAATTTTAATGTGAATTTTGTAACTTTTTTCGAAACTGCATTAGATGCTATACGGTTGCTTGAGTTGATCCCGGTGATCGGAGGTCGCCATAAAGGCTGAGGGTGACGAGGCTCGCCCTACCGGGTTATTCATGTTCCTCCAAAGAAGAAGGATAATCGAACGCCGGTGACCTTTGACTGAGGGATCGCAGTGATTTAAGGATGATTATGACGATTATTTGAGCCGCGCTTTCCAAGCATGGATTCGTAGACTGCAGACATATCTGAGCGGAGTCGAATTGTTCGGGTGGTCTTCAAGTGGTTCAAAACCATGAATCCTCTACATCTAAGGACACCCCTATCGAATCCTCGCAGGATCTCAAGCTTCCACTTCTTCTGCCCCCATCTCCATCTTTCCTCTTTCTTAGCTTCATAGCCGCATCTTTCTCGTTCCTGCGGGTGGATGCTTTTGCATGTTTTTCTTTGTATTTCGTGTCTTGTAAGTTTTGGAATGTTAGTTGGATCGACAGAATATGATTGCTTGCAACAAGCACGCTATGTATTGGTTTAACACCTTTTCGTGCAATTAACTAAATCATAGCTCCTACGCCAGTGTCTTATTGCAATTATGTGTATGAAGTATTCGGACATCCTGCCTAATTGGGGCCGGATGAGTATTATATAGCTTATTAACGTGGCTACCGCTAACTTAATCGCCTCTCGAGTTAAGGCCTCTGGCCTGGGGCCACCTTTCTGTCATCGCGCCCCAAAGCCGGTAGCTGCCATGGCTGAAATCACCTAAAACACTACATTTCACTGCAGATTAAATGCGCATCGCATGCCCTAGGAATGTATATATGTATAGGCATCATTAATTTACTTTTCCTTTTCTTTGTCATTTGGTTTATCTCGCTTCCTCTCTCGCGATCCTCTCAAATACTCGGTTTAACGTTGCATTCTGTCCGTGGTTTCATTTTACACTCTTCATTTCCTCATAGGTAATCATCATCGCCCTTGGGAAAATGTGGGACCTAGTGAACGACTGGGCCAGCTCGAAGGAACCCGAGGAGCCACGCGAAACCCATTCGCTCCAAAGGTCCCTGCACCTCGTGGAGGGCATGTCACCAACTTTTGCGACATGGCTTGAGTTCAATATTCTGCTTCTCTCTCTGATCCGCTTCAGAGAATGGCGAGGGTCAGAAGAAACTTTCATAAGTGATCAAGGAGGGCGCACCGAACGCGCCTACAAACAAAGATCATTAAGGTCCCTAACACGTGAGGAGTTGGGTGCCATCGCGAGGTGCCCGATAACATTGACCTCAAGTTGATGGACAAGGCGGATGAGCCTACCTTGGATGGAGAACACAACGGTGTGTTTTTTACTCGGGAGCATCTCGCAGCCGGGCTATGTTTCCCCGTGCCAGCAATAGTCAAGCAATTTTTACATTTTACCCGGGCGCCCCAGGCCCTTGTCCACCCCAACGTCATCCGTATTTTAATCTACGGTATCAATCCATCTCGTACCATCTCGATCTCTCGTCAGCGGAGTCACTGCATTATTTACTTTTGAGAATAGGCAAGGTGGTCGGATGTCTACGCCTGCCTGAGCCCCGACTGTTGTTAATGGCTCCCCGACTTGCCTAAGACGGAGGCGTAAAGGCACATCATATGAGGGGACCCTAGATGAGACCCCTGTCTCCCTGGCTTCGCGAATATTAACTAGTCTCGCCTTCCTGTGTGTGGACGGTTAGATTTGGCTTGGAAAGCCTTCTTCCGCATATTTTGTGTGTTACAAATGGACTAACTCGGGTTGTTCGTAGGGAAAGCTTCGCGTGACAGTCAGCGGATCGGGGTGGAGAAGTCGAGTTTAGAGAAGACTGGGCTGCCATTGGAGATTTCGAGCGTGAGCGCTCACTACAACTCTCGCGAACCCGTGATAATATATCTGCCGTGAGGCGCAACCCGGCTCCTAACACCCTTCCGATCATTCCCTCGACCGCGCTTCTGACAGGAAAGGGAGCACTTTGTCATCACACCTACGACGCCCGATTTCTAAATAATACGTCCCTCCGAGGACCCAAAGACATCGAGTAGGGTGCAGGGTGCTCGACACGCATCGGGGTTGTCTACTTCCCCGAGTGGGGATTCTAGTTCTACCCATCCCGCTCCCAGTCGGAGAATCAGGAGTAGCCGTCCCGAACGGCTCCCCTTGCCTGATCGAGTGGCCGGGTCTGCCCCCCGAGTGGTAAAGATCAGACGGAAAGGGGCATATGGCCAACTGAATCATCCGGTCCAGGGGGAGGATTTCGTCACCGGGTTAGTGTTGAATAAGGTCTCCGTGATCTGGAGGAAGAGGAACGATGAGGATGACGGGCTGCTCATCATATGCCGCCCCGCAAGATAAGTGGCAACCAGTTTCGGCAAAGGAGTCCGACACGTCGCCATGACCACTGGGCGAAGGCCACCCCGCTGTCGGTGGGAGGCTCGAGGTAAGCGACATCATCCCTGGCTCTCCCGAATTAGGGCCCACAGATCAAACGGAGTCGGCGGGGGTCGCCCGGATAGAGTCAAAGGAGGTCGATCCGGTTCCGAGTGCACTTCAGGTAATCCTTCCTTCTAATCGGGCTGAGGGTTAATGTAAGCAGTCGGTTTATGCGTGTCCAGTCGCCAAGGCCCACACTCAGCCGGACCGATTATAACCATCGTTATTCTCCTCCACAGGCCGAGGTTCGAGAGTGGAAGTGTCGGCTCCCGGGGCCGACAAGGTGAAGCATATCATGCGCCGCTCAAAGATCTCTCCACCGTGAGAGTCCACTACGATCTGGGCTGAACAATTTATATCCGCACATGCTTCGATGCCTAAGAGCTGCTCTGGCATGGGTCTTGGTGAGGGACTACATGGTGAGCGTTTCGCAAGGACCCTAAGGAAGACATCCAACTGATTATCAATGATTTCGGATACAAGTCCGCAGTAACAACCGTAATCTACGCTTCATTCGATCGAATCGTAAGATGTAGGGGTTTCGTTATGTGATATTAGCGTCAATGCTTGATTTCTGTATTCCTAATGGGTTTCTTTGCAGGTCGTCGCTGCTATTCGGAACATGGCACTTTAGTATCACGAGTTCGAACTCCGGCTAAGGGACACCGAACGGTTGCGATTATATGTCCAGTCAGGAATGGCCGAGCGGGAGATGCATAGTACTTCATTAAAGGAGGCCGAGTTGGCGTGCCGTTGCCTGGAACTGAAGGCTAAGGAATCGGCTAAAAGAGCTGCCCTGCCATATTAAGAGGGGGATACGACACGCCTATGAGGCGCCGATGGCCAAGTCGAGACTCGGCGGGCCGCTAATGCCGTGAGTACAAATGGAGTCTGAGCTTGCCCGAGTTCAACGTGCCTTAGCGGTTGCGGAAAGCACTCGCTTAAGGATGGAGTCCAAGCGTGGAGTTGCTCAGAAGGCATTGTCCCTGGCGGGGGAAGCTTGTACGAAGGCGGAGGAAGAAAACAGTTGTTTGATGGACGAGCGGCTTTCCTTGATCTTGGAGCTTGGGACCATAAAGGATGATTTCGCCGCCCTCCGGGAAAAGGCCATTGCTGATAGAGAGGCGATGGAGGCCGAGTTCGATGCAAGCGACGACACGCTGTTCAACTATGGCTATGGTTGTTGTGTTTTTACACACAACATATGCGGGAGCAAGCCTCAGATCCCTGGATGGAATGCCGGAAAGATCATTAACCCAGTTCTTTGTTAACCCCGTTGCTCCCCCAAGCACTTCGTCGCTTCCAAATTTCGATCCAGCTTGCGCAAGGTGAGGAGCATCCTAGAGAATGTGCCGACTGCCACCGGAGAGGAGGCGACTCTTCTGAGGGGTCTCCCGGCCTCATCGGATGGCGGGTTTAAGGATGCCGCTGCTAACTAGGGCTTGAGTGCTATGTGAGGCAAGACTTATATTGCTCAGTGTTGTTGCACCAAACAATTTACATCCCTTTCTCTTTCTTCATTACTTTTTGTTTGATACCCTGTTGTACATTTTGATATTGCGCCATCCGGGTTTGTATTGATTTTTGTTAAGCGCACCATTCGAGCGCGCATGTGGCAGGTAGAAATCATTTGTATGGAACCAGATGGGCCGTCTATTTTGTTGCCTAGTGATTAGTGCCCAAAAAGTGCTATTTTGAACCCTATTTATTATAGGTTTTGAGTGTTTTTTGTATACTAATCATTCTAATTAACCTGATTTACACATTAAGGTCCCTTACTATTCTACTCGATCGCATTTTGTGGCAAATTTTACTTTTTGCGAGCTAATCATGCTAACATTGTGAGTCGATCCAAACATGAAGAATTCGAAGTCAAACTCAACATCATAGATCGGCATCAAGATAAAGTTAAGAAAGGTAGTAAATAAAGAAAATGAAGTAGGGAGCAAATGAACAGTAGCAAACAGGAGCAATGGAACAGCGCCGAACAAGGCTAAAATTGCCATTTATTGGGACTCTCATATCATAGCGAGACTATCGTGCATGAAAATTTGAATTTTCGTTTATGCTCGATTAGCTATGATAAATAAATTTCATTTATCATAGCGAATTTTCGCTATGATAGCGAAATTCACTGTGCATAGCGAAAATTCTGTTTGTGTTTTTGTCATCCAAACGACTCCGTTTTTTGTTTTTCTCATTTCTACCCTCACTGTAATTATTCTAGTTTGGTTATTTTGGCATTCCACATGTTCAAGGCTATATAAAGCCATCAGGAATACACTGCTGGACCTAAGTTTTAGCTTTGAAGGAATACACGGGCCCTCGCCAGGCTCGTGGCGCTGGGCCAAGGCATTCTGCAAGGGGCCTATTGTGTATAAATTTTTTTACTTGTAATATTAATATTGCTCAAACTCCAGCTTTATTATGTTAAAACCTAAAATCATACTACAACAATCAATTCACAAAGAGGGTTTTGATCGCTCCACCCCGAACCTCCTATCACCACTACTACAATTAAAATATATCAAACAAATACTATAAATTAATGTTAGAACTCATTTTATCAATAAAAATCATATTGAGGAAAATGCAACAACAAAAATAAAAGTTTTATAGGAAGCATACCTAAATTAAGCAAACCAATATTATCTCTCCGCTAATTACAAAAGAGATTTATGACTTCTTCCAGATTACAAAAAATATAACTTTTAGAAACCCGCCTTAAAAATTATAACATAAATCAAAAATATCATTATTTGTTTCCATTTAATTACCCAAAATCATTTCCTCGTGAACAAAACCATCAATATCAAATCATAGAAACTTTATTCTTTCTGCGCTTTCTTTAGCCGCAGTCGCTAATTAAAGTTTCATACTCAATCTTCTTAGCCAAATCAATTTCAATGGATAACATAGCTAACCCATTTAGCCTTTCTTGTGACATTGTTGAGCGAAGGTAAGATTTAATCAACTTCAACTTCGGTGTTCTCTCTTTCCAGGCAACTCAGGAATCGGAATGGTCAACAATATCCTATAAGCAATCCATGCATTGGGAAACAACCATCCATTAGCTTCAAATGATCTCAACACTTCACTCGGGCTCCTTTGGCAATGAATCCTTTCAAGACTTCCAACTCCCAAATCTTTACCATCAATATCACATTGCATTAAGTGTCTTAAACATTCTTCAAGATTGTTACACTTGGTCTTCAAACATTCATTATTGGTAGAATTGGAATGCCTTTCAAATCAAATAAAAATCCAAAATTTTTGGGCATATATTTGAAATCAAGCCAAACTCAAGTGGTAAATGCCTTGATCAACAACATATATAAAAATTAACTCCGAAGGATTCTTCAACATCAGGTACCTCTTCACTTACATTCTCATCAAAATGCTTTTTTCTATGAATGATGCGACCTTTGATGAAAAATCGTCTAATCTCCATGTCATTCGCAATTTCCTTAGCTTCAGCTATGGCTCCACAAATCCATTTTCCCTATAATTCTTAAGAAATTCAATTAGTCCTCTCAAATGACATATAGCAACATCAATATGCATGTTCTCCGCTTGAAGAGTCTTGCTAACAACATTAACAACAAACAACAACTTGTGCCAAATAACCAAAGCAACTAAGAACTCAAAATCATCAAGTTTTGATCGCTACACGAGCATCACGAGCAAATCCTAAAATCATCTTTTCTGTTTCGCCATGAAGTATAGCATCTCTTATTTGTGGAACTGAACCTTATTGCTTTAACACTCTCAAGATAATTCCTCCCAAACGTGTTTGAGATAATGGCTTAAGAAAGACCGCTTAACATGATCCCCGAAAATCCTGCTAACGCTTGGAGAAGATCGAAACAATACATATAAATGTTGTATTCCTCCAAAAAATTCAACAGCTTTAGTACAAGAGCCAGCCATATCAAAAAGTGCAAGGTTAAGACTATGACAACCACATGGTGTGTAAAATGCTCTAGGATTTATGTCAAGCACCTTTCGAACACCTTGAATTTCCCTTTCATATTGAGCCATTGTCATATCCCCGTCCTCTTATATTATCATATCAAGCCTAAGAGTTTGCAAAACTTCAGAAAAGTACATTAAAAGTCCTTCCCTAGCTGTATCTCATCAACTTTCAAAAATTCTAGAAAGAACTCTTACTCTATCGGACTAGTTGAAATATCCACATCGATTACAAGTGAGATTGGTTCAATACACTTATATCCGAGTGCAATCAGCATATCAAAGTATTTTGCTTTCTTGATTCTTTCAACAATTGCAATTTTAATTTCATTCGCCAGCATTTGAATCAATTCATTTTGGATCTTGTGACTAAGATAGTGATACTGAATTTCATTCGTTGATACGTCAAGGTAGCTCTGTATCACCGGATCAACAGCAAATCATTTTAATTATGCCAAGAAAATTCCCATTATGCTCTTCAAAATCTTCTACTGTCTCCAAAATGCAATATTATTTGTAGCAAGTCTTTACAATGCAAGAATCCTATATAATACATTTTTCCAAGGCACCTTCTCTTTTATCGATTAGTTGTTGCATACTTTATCAATTGTTTCTATTTTTTCCCCAACTCAAAGTGAGTTCAACCCACCTTTCATGCAAGCCCAATGTTTATCACTAGTTTCATGAGTTTTAAGTCGATGACCAAGATTTTTCCAATCTTTGAATCCTTCATCGCCAATCGATAATTATTTCCTTTTCTTGAACAAATCTTACAACGTAAACAATATACTTATGGCTCATATGTGAATACATTAGCCATTTCCTATCCTGCTTCTCTCCATTTGGTAATGATCGAAGGTAATGGACAGATGAGAAATGTCTACTCATGATCATCTTTCAAAATTCATCATCATTATTCTTATCGACCCTTTCTACTAACAAGTCTCTCTTAAATTTTGGGTTACAGGATTCCAATTACTTGATCATAAATGCTGTAAAGTCTTAATCTTCTTATTATCAACCGGATTTTGACAACTCTCATTCACGCTTGATTATCTTTCTCATTTGAATATTGATTGGGTTCTCTTTCTTCTTCTTCATTAATCAAGTCTGGTATGTTTTCCATTTTGAATATTATCATTTGGACTTGAAGTCTCGCTGACTAATTGGAAAAACTTGAAAAGAGCCTTTCTTGAGACCGAATCAAATTTCTTATCTTTGCTTTTTTTTCCTTTTATCATTTCCATATACTTTTAAGAATACATGATCAGATGATCAACCCTAAAATAAGAAAGAATAAACAATTAGCATTTTGAAATCCAACAATTTATATAGAGTATTTTCAAAATTAACACACAAAGAGGGTTTTCAATAGGACTCACCCCAAACCTCTATAACCATTCTAATAAAGAATCACACAAATAGTGGTTTTCAATAGGTCACCCCAAACTCCTATCACTAATTACTACTAGTCTATCACACTACTACTTATTTATTTGAAAATAAACATGAAAATATTCAAAATTAATTATGAAAATAGAACTTACCTTGGTGTGCAAATGTGAATCAAATCCTATTTGGTTTCCAAGAAAACTGAGGAAAATAAAAATGGGCATTAACTAATTAATCACCCTATCAATGAGCAAAAAATAAAAAAAATTTATCTCGATGAACCATTAAATTCAAAGTTTACTCATCACTATGTGGTAATAGATTTTCAATAACAAAGCAATGTTTATAATCGAATATTACAATCCATCCAGCCAATCATATGGCTATAATCAAGTGAGGTTATAAAATAATTAAATATATTAAGGAAATTAGTCTAAATAATCAAATGAAACTTGGTAACTTAAATAAAGTATGATTAGATCCCCAATATAATATTCCAATATTTAAATTCTGGAACCTCGACGGATTGTCAGTTGTCACTTACAAAGCCCGGAAATGCATTTTAATGCTGGGAACCCTCGGATCGAGAAGTGAGAGCCGGGCGAACGGAGATTAGTATCGCCGCCAACCGCGAATGGCGACGCGAATCGCGCCCATCGGATTCGGATTCGATTCCGATCTGGATCTGGACGGAGATCGGAGACTGTCCGAACGGAGACCGGAGACCGTGACCGTGGGACGGTGACCGACCGGGATTCGAGAGTAACTGAGGGAGTTTTGGCAGTCTTAGCGCAGTGTGTAGATGAGAATATGGACTCGAGCGAGCGGTGGCTAAAAGCGAGGTTTTAAGAGGCCCACCATACAGAGCTGGTTCGAAGGGCCTATTTAAGAGAATGGGGGCCCGAGGCGACCGCCTTCCTAATTCGCAGGCCGGCCCGCTTCGCTTTTGGCCCTCATTTTCTTCTCTCCTCTTCTCTCACTTTCTTATTGCCAAACACCTCCAAGGATGACAAACTCGAGGATGAGCTGCCAAACCCTTCCTCCTTGAAGTAGAAGGCTGCTGGGGGTAGGATCTGAAGGTTGTCGGTGGTTCCCTTGTTTTTCACGCAGCAGGTTTTGACATTTTGGTTCCTAAAATTTCAACTCTAGGTTTAAAGCTTTTTGATGTACTTTCTTTGGCCAATACTTCATAAGTTTGTGTGGTTCGTATTCTTAGCTTTAGATACACTGATATCCATTAGTTGCTCTTTACGAGCCACTGGAGGTAGGTTAAGGGGTTATATTTTCACTGTAAGTGCATCCTCTTTGATCAATACTTGGTAATCTTTTAGGGTTCAATGGATGCTTATTTTTAGATCCATTGAGATTCATTAGTTGCCCTTTACGACATCGTAGGATAGGTCAAGGTGATAGATTTTCATCAGAGGAACCATAAATGCTAAATAAATGCTTTCTATCAAAAGGAAAATTATTAGGGTTTAGTTTTTAAAGCTAAATGAAGATCCGGTTCGGGAGATGACTATATGTCATCCTCCCCAATACGAGGAAATGAACCCGGGGACCTCTCAGTTGCCTTAGGACCTAAAACCAGTAGCCCAATGCTTCAAGGAGTTCTTTTTCTTAATTTTCTTCATTTTATTTTCGCTTGCAAACCACCAACCCCGCTTTTATCACCACCGAAAATCCAAACCAAATTCACCATTTTACTCACTTAAATCATTCAGACGAATAAAACTCATCCCTCGTGTTCTAATCTCGCACCAATATAATCGCAAAGAAATGACTACCTTAATGGTGAGGAACTTAGGATATAAATTTTGTTGATTTCGGATCACCCTACTGTGGCACGAATCACCCGGATAGGTCATTCACTATGCCATCCGAGATTTTGCATTTGACCAACTAGATGTTATCTATGCTGGGCCGGATAGGGCTGGTTTCACTGGCACTGACCCGGGGCTTTTATCGTGCCATCCGAGCTTTTAAATCTGAACCAACTGGGGATGTTATCTTATGCCGGGCCGATAGGTTATTTTATCACAATATCCGCTTTGCATTTGACCAAACTAGATGTTATCTATGTTGGGTCTGACAGGTCATTCCACCGCCTACTTTTAAATTCGACCGCTAGATGTTACTCGATGTCACGGATAGTCATTAGACCGCCATCCTGCTTTAAATCGACGCCTAGATTATCCATGCCGGGCCGATAGTCATTTACCGCGCTATCCAGGCTTTTAAATTTGACCCTGTATAATGAAATAATATGTGAAGACATGCTAGTAGGCAAAAATAGCATATTCTTTATTGATAATACTGTGTGCATGGCATTTTCACATTCTGTAATAGGGTTCCATCTGTTTTATCTATAACGTAGGACCCGGCTTCTCCTGGCTCGCCATGACATATGTCCCCACAATTGTTGAATTTCCTCAGAAGTGGGTCTGCAGATCTCCCGAAAATCCTTCCTCAAGACTGACGCTCTACGAAACACTCCGTGCTTTACCCGTATGTTATAAGAGCTTGAGTAAGCTGGCGCGAGGGGGACGCTATGCTGTGATTGTTGTGGCTTCCCGTAACTCATAACTTACGTCTAACTCCCTAACTATCGATTCCGCATTTTCTGACTCGGCATAGTCGTTGGATTGTGGGCGCACTAATTTCCTGGCGGGGGATAATCTGGCTTCATCCCGTAAGTGAGCACAAACGAGAGATGTCGGTCGCTTTTCTCGGGCAAAGGAGCCCCAGAGTCTTGAGCACCCCCGGGAGTTCTTCTACCCACTTTTAGCGGTCTAACTCGCTTTTTCAAGGCAAATGTGGTTTTGTCAAGGCTTCTCGCTAGCCATTGTTTTTATGGATACCGAGTGTAGAGTATAAAATTTTATTCACTCCCTGCAAGTCCCAGAGACTTAACAATAAACCGCGACCCATTATCTGATACGATTGATCTTGGGATGCCGAACCGGCAAACAATGTTTTTCCAGATAAACCGGTAACATCTTTATCTTTGATTGATGAGAAAGCATTAGCCTCTATCCATTTACTGAAATAATCGGTGGCGACCAATAATAGTTTCTTTTGAGCCGGTGCAGTGGGAAGCAGACCGACTATATCAATCCTCCATCGAGCGAATGGCCACGGGCTAGAGATGGAGACCAAGTCTTGCACCGGTTATTTCAAGATAGGGGACATTCGTTAGCAAGGGTCACATTTCTTGACATAAACTACATCAATTTCATAGTCTTCATAGTTGGCCAATAATACTCCCCCGAGCGTGAGCCCAAGGCGCTGTAGTTCTTCCCTGCATTCCCGCATGCCTTCATGCACCACGAATACATACCGGCTCGGCTTCGAGGGTTACCACACCAGGTAATGGCTACCAGATCTGCCAGATAGCTGCCCATCTACCATGGAGAATCTAGCAGACTGAATCTGAACCTTGTGAGTCTTGTATCTATCATTAGGTAGTTCCCCCGTGGCTATGTATAGTCATATGAGGTCCATCCAGGACGAGGGAACTTCCTCTATCCGCTTACTGGGCATGCAAGACGAGGAGTCCTGGGCCGGATAGTAGATGGGGATAAATACGCTCCTTACTCCAAGAATGAAGCGTACCCATGGCGGTTAAGGCACGCCTTCCACATGTTCGGGGACATTGTTCAAGTTTCCAAGCCGAGAGGGTATTTAATTTCTGCTTGACTCGGGAAGCATACTTCGCCATTGGGGGATCCCTGGACTCGAATTTTGCGTTAACCTGTCTGACAACTAGATGTGAATCGCTCTAAACCGCAAGACTGTCAGCACCCGTGGCGAGTGCGAGCTCGAGTCCGGCTATCATGGCCTCATACTCTGATTCAGTTGTTGCGGAGTCAGCCTCAACCGCATCGCTGTTCAATCCTCCCCTGGGTCAGAGGTTTAGATTGCACCAATGCCCGCCCCGGTTTGTCTGGAAGCCCCATCTACACAGAGTGTCCACCATCCCGTTTTATTGAGGCAGGTGTCTTCTGCGGGATTTCTGCGATGAAGTCAGCTAAGATTTGCCCCTTCTTTGAAAGTCCTGGCCAGACCGATGCCATACTACTTTAACCCATTGTCTAATCTGGGCCATCCTACCGTACAACCCAAAGCGATGAATCGCGCTGAGCTGGGGCATTTCTGTCCGGGCGGGCTGCAGCCTCGTCTCGAGGTGGCTATCCGTCTCCGCGGGCCGGTTAAGGATTTGCTGGACAAAGAAATACAGCCTCAACTTCACATCCCCACATTCTTAAACAAGGCAACGCTTTACCGCTATATCGTGAGGCCTGCCAGTAGAGGTAGAGTGTGTCGCCGGCTTCCAGGCTCACAAGAATCGGGGGCTCTGTCAGGTATTACTTGATTGCCATGGATGCCCTGTCGCATTCCTCATTCCATTCGGCCCGGTCGGCTCCCCTCAGGGTAGGGAAGAAGGGTTTCAAACGGTCCGTGAACCGGGAAATAAAACGCCTAAGAGCGGCCAACCGACCGGCCACCGGATCCTTCGAGCCGGGGCCTGATCGCAAGATGGCCTTAAGTCAGGTAAGATTAGCCTTTATTCCCCTTTAGGTTACCATAAAGGCAAGGAATCGGTTGGTGCTGACCCCGAAGGCACATTTTAAGGGGTTCAGTTTCATGCCATATTTTCGGAGGAGGTCGAATGTTTGTTGGAAATGCGCAGCGTGATCCGGGCGCTGCTTGGATTTTACTAGCATATCATCAATATAGACTTCCATTGTGCTGCCGAGTAACGGTCGGAACATCTTCGTCACCAACCTCTGATAGGTGGCCCCAACATTTTTTAAGGCAAAGGCATCAGCATCAGAAAGAGAGTCCGCGATCGATGAAAGATGCTTTTCCACATCCGGGGGTGCATGGTGGTGATATCCCGAGAAGGCATCCAGAAAAGATAACATACTCGCTCTACTGCCGTCCACAATATGATCTATGCGGGGTAGAGGGAAGCTGTCTTTTGGGCAAGCGTCATTGAGGTTCGTGTAATCCACACATACTCTCCATTTATTCCCCTTCTTTAGGACAACCACCACATTAGCCAGCCATTCCGGGTACTTAACTGCTCTGATAAATTCGTTATGCAAAAGATTATCAACCTCGGTCTGGATGACCAAGTGCCGATCTGGATGAAAGCGCCTCTTTTGCCGACCGCTTCATGGACGGGCGACATTTAGTCCGTGAGGGTCGCGTGGGGGTTTATTCAGTCATATCCGCATGGGTCCAAGCAAATACATCGCTCAACCGGGCAGCCACATGGCATAATTAGCCTTTCCCTCCTGGATGAGGGTACTAACATATGCATCCGGGTCTGCACCAGATAAGGGCTGGTTTCCAAGGGATCAACTGCCAGTGGCTCTCTATCCCAAGCGCGGGCGGGCGGGATGACTGCGGATTGTTATTGCCGGTGGCTGGATCCTCAAGGGATGGTTCACTTGAGCACTCCCGGTTCGCGCCCCCGCATCGAGTCGATAGCATTGCCGCGCGACTAACTCGCTTCCTCAAGGTCGGATTTGCTCTAACGCAATCAGTAGCTGATCGCTGGTGGCACGCGTGAGGGTACCGTTTCATGGCGTGCAAACAGTCTCGACCCAGATGGCATTATATGGCCCCAAGTCTTCAAACTAATCGAGAATGCCGACTTGCCGAGTTACCTGACCGCTTTGACGGAAAAGGCGATGTCCCCAATCGCCATCGGTAAATTTCCATTAAACCCCGACAAAAACCCTCTTAAAGGCCGGGCGATAGTAAATCTATTGCACTACCTCGGATCGAACACGAGACCCCGTGCACAAAAAACCGTTATCACACACTGTAGCGCAAGTGCATCGTGAATGAGGGTTAATGACCCAGTAGTAGGTTAATGTGGGGAAAGGATATAAAATACTAATCTAATTGAACCCATTGTATGCCTCTCAGCGCTAATCTGTTCACCCTGGCTCTGACCGAGGCTACTTGGAGCATTTTTCTCCTTTGCTTTTTGGACTGATATTGGCTATCGGTCGGTCCCCCTAATATAAAGTTGATGGCTGGCCGGGGGTTCGAGGCATGCTCAATATCAACAACAACCCTGTTAGCTATGTGAGCGATCAAGCACCTCGCTGGTCGGGCTCGAATATACCTTCTCGAGGCGCCTGCACTCGAATCAATTTTTCCACTAGGGAATTTCAAGCTTTGGCGTTGGTTGGTTTCAGGGCTGGTCCCTATGATAATCACACCTAGTGGACTGCTATGTTGGTCCTGCCCTCTCATAAAGGCCATACTTGAAATCGGGAAGGTCCCGGATAAGGGGTAGGAGCCTGTCATAGGCGATGTTGAGAGGAGTGAACTGGGAGGGCTCCATTCTCTTTTCGGACTGCCCTTCGAGGCGCTTCTGACCCTTGTTTTGGCCTTCTTATTCTGACATGAGCCTTGGTGGCCTGGGCCCACTCGGGTAGTTATCATTACAACCAAGGAGGCGGCCCAAATGTTGTCTTCCAATGCTGAGCACTTCTATCCGCCCGCCGATACAATTCTTCCATACGCGCGATTCAGGGGGATAAAGACTGGAAGAACGGGGTGGTCGGCCCAAAGCTTCTTCAGGTTTTCAAGACCGCATCCATACTCCAGGAATATCAATCACGGATAGCTTCTGTCTCGAACTTGGCGTGTGAAGCCCCAAATATCAATCTTCCCGCTTGAGGATAGCTTAGAGGAGCCGATATTCCCTTTGCATGACTAAGTACAGACATCGGAGACAACGCGCCCACAACTCGAATGAGTTTATTGACCCCTCCTCGGAAACTTGTGGAACCAGCCAAAGTCGGGCCCCTTGAGGCTCGCCAGAACACTTTGGCCACGTGTCGACCGTCCTAGGCGCGAGGATCATCGCTGGCTTGAAATGCAACATGTGATCATATGGATCTAAGAGTCGTCATACATAGCTGCGATCTGTGATAGAGTAGTCACTGGGGATTATAACTTAATATGTTGACCGAGGGGAGAGAAGAGCATGTGTCGTGGTCCCTGAGTGAGTGAGAAAAACATGTGTGGGTGATAGCAACCCCGGGCGAGGGTACATGGATGGTAGCCAGACGGGCGACGCCCGGTCATTCGCAAATATTCATGAGTCGATCCGACCAAGCGCTGTCCTCGTCGTGCTTCTCCGTACCCTCCGACGCGCGGCATCGGCGGATCTGGCTTGTCGACGAGGGCCTTTTCGGATTGGGGCTTCCGCCGGGCGTCGGACGGTGAACGCCGCGGGAGGCTCCAAGATAACTCATCATCCGCCGCAGGTCAATGTCGTCGGCATAACGACCCTCCTCGCTTTCGGTTTAGGACAAGATGAAGGAGGTGGGCGGGGAGGTCCCTGTGATTTCTCGGCCTGGCTGGCCTCCAACCGGATTCGCAGGCGCTCATTATCCTCCCGCAATCGGCCAGTGAAACTACTTCAACTCGACCATCTCGCTCTTAGCCTCGTCCTTCTCTTGTCTCGCTTCTCCATCTCGGGCGCTGTAGGAGGAACTAGTCTTTCTGTGGGGGATGGTTTGGTTGACATGACGGTGAGTTCCGACTTCATCCGATGGATGTTCTAGAATGGCTAAGGCTCTGAGATCGGAGATCACCTCGGGAGCGTGTACCTAAGTTTCACATCGCTCGAGATTTCGTCATGCTTCCCACGTATCGATGCCACCAGGCCTCCGAAATTCTTAGGAGTCGCGGGATCGCCGGGCATTCACTAGTCACCAATCGGCTGTAACCTGCAAAACAAACAAGAAGACGACGGTGGTGTTCCGTCGTCCCTCCGATGGCAAAATTAGCTTTTTGAAGACTGAGAGTCAGAACAGCAGTTATCTCAATCAAGAATGTCGTACCCGTTTTAGTGTGATTCTTTTCTCTTTTATGGAGGGAGAAAGGGGATCCACCTTTCATGGAGAGTGGACGATTTCTTCCCATAAAGGTAGGGGAAGGTGGCTCGCTTTCGGGGCTAGCGATTACTTGTTCTTCTTTTTTATGTAATCGCTTCTCCCGAATCCGGCTGCCAAGGCTGGGAACGCCCCATTTCGGGCTGGAGGCGGCGAGCTGATTCTCGGGGAGAACATATACGAGATGATGGAGAGCCGGTTGGCTGTTTCGTTTGGTAAAGTCGCCAATCGGGAAAGGAGGCATCCAGGCAAAGAGTCGCCTGGGAACCCGGGCGGAGGGTCGCCCCGCGTTTCCTGGCTTACTTCACTGCCTTTGCCTACCGGGCTCAGAGCCGGGTCCCATCTGGGGCCCCCTCGGGCCAGCCGACTACAGGGAACCGAGCCCCGTCCATGGTACCCACAAAAGCTGTTCATGATCTAACACGCCGATCAAGAAGTAAAGTCCGTATATTCGATGAGGGTTGCGCTACAACAAGGTAGGTTTCCTCCTACTTTGCTTCATTTCACGCTTAGGGCTGTAGGGGTTTCCATAATTTCGGGCCTCTCTACACGGGGCGACTATTTCATTGTGTAGCCTCTATTTTTGTCGGATGCTATGGACCGAGTATATGAGTTCCCGAGGACCCACGAGGCCGAGCATGGTGTCCCTGAATCGAGCAACTGGGCGTAATGGAAAACGGGGTATGCCCACTTTCTTCGCACCACCCTCGCGAATCGACAAAGGCTAACTTCGACGACCATAACTCGTCACGCCTGCATCCCCGATCCGACCGGAACATGATCCGAACCAGTCCGGGGCGAGACTATATACTGGGACTCTCATTGACCGGTTCTTTCTCAGAGCTGAACTTGTACCTGTGGTTATACAAACAATTTCTGTAATAACAAAAATCATTTACATTTACAAAAGAACTACCACCGGAGTGGTGTCCCTCAAAATCTATACACATATACTGAGTCCCATTTACTTATACAAACCCTTATACGTATACATGTCTAATACAAACATCAGAGATTATAAGGTGTTATATGGAGCACCTATCTCTCGAAATGGCTTCGTCTCGCGATGTGGGATGTCCCGTCCTCTATCCTTGTCTTCTGCTTCTGTACCTACACGGATTGAACACCCGTGCTAAGCTTTACGCTTAGTGGGAACATAAGCATGGACAACCACCAATGGTGACCGTCACAAGCTTATACATATGTATTTCATATATCTATATTAATATAACTTTTTATTGCTTATCATCTTTACATTCCTTTTTCATGTCAATCTTTTCCGTTACATGTTCTATGTCTTTGGCATATCTCCTTTCTATACTTTTACTGTATTCTTGTGCTTTGTCATCTTTTCCCTTATCTATATCGTTCTTAGCACTTATGCATCGCTATCATGTGTTCCTAGCATGTTCCATCTATTCATTTAGGCATGTCTATCATATATATTCATATCATATATGACTTTCATGGTTATATACTATACCATTTGTTTTGTTCTATTTTCATGTATTATTATCATGTACTGTTCATGTACCGTGGTTCATGTACTAATTTATATATCAAGCCTTTCCCTGCTATACTTTCTATATATCATGTCGGATCGTATAATCTCATGTTACGTAACTTATCATCACATAAAGCAGTTGTTATGCTTCTCATATCATATATCATATCTTTCATGTCATATTCAAATCATTTGTTTCGGCGCTTTCATGCCCGCATAAACCTTAAGTGGATAAAAGAAACTATAAGGGCCTCATGCTTATGACTACCGTGGTGAAACAAAGGGTCTATAAGGGCCCCGAAGATCGTACTCAGCCCGGCACGCGGTCTATAAGGGCCCGAAGGCGCTGCGGCGCACTCTTTCGCCACCGCGATCCAAACGGATCTATCTCATCGACCCAAATTCCGGGCCTCGATATCATAAATGTAACTTATATGTCATGGTACTTTGTTTTTCCTAATAGTATGCCTATCTATCTCTACTGTGTTCTGCTGCATAATCAATGTGTATTTTATGTTCAATACATATCTCAATTTCCCCCGAATCATTTTGTCATTCAAAGAATCATACGCAGATATATACAATCATTTCTTCTTAACTTCAGATTGCTTCATATCTCATATCTCACTTTTACATTTATATATACATATAACATATCATATACTTATGTCATATTCTATACTTGTCATATACCCATGCTTATAGATGTTCCACACATATAATTTACATAGACATATGCAATCTTATACTATCATTACTTTAATCTGTATTCGTTCTCATATCTATAGCTTCATATTACGGTTATCATATTTCTCTTTAAATATTCCTATGTTTTTATCGTGCATGCATTTACTCATTCTTATATTCATATATGCCTATCATTCGTGTACATGTACTCATTCCTGGTAACATCTTATATCTTGTTAACTTATATCTTCATGTACTTTATTAGACTATCATATCTTATGACATATACCTATACATTTCTATATTTGCACGCTTTACTTGTACTTATCGACCGTCCCATCTCCCATAGAGTGCGTAACATAGACTTCTTCTCAATAATTCTTAGATACCCTTCATGTCCAACTATTTACCTTTTATCGTTTTTCTTATTCGTGATACGCACGATAAACATTCGCTTGCTCGACCGTAGAGATAAAGAATAAACGAGACTCTGACAATATATACCCAGCCAGACAAGATGAGACTTAACATAAACGTGCTCGCCCACGTACAGAAGTGTCGTATCTACCAGAGTGCCAAAGCACCGATCATATATGTCTTGGTCATTCAATATTCTGGGCTGATAGGCCGAAAGCGTGGTGTGTATATGTACGCCTACGCTACGCAAGTGCACGCGTCGCCCCAATTTAGTGTACCCATGGTACTTTGATATTTCCATCCACGGGATAAGTGTGTTGAATACAGAGATTGGCTTTTGAATATTATCTGGATATTAGCTTTGGGGTGACAAAGTATTAATGTCTAAACAACTAAAACTAATCGATCTTAATGAATCATCGTATAACGGAGACTCAGTGGCTTATGTCTCCCCGCCACATTTGGATGGATTATTTCCTAAAGATGATACTATCTCGCTTTATATATAATTTATTGATGGCTATTAGGTGATCTTGTTACTTAAATACCCTCTCTAGGGAGGTACCCGCCTATCTCGGGCTAGTGCTGTCGAGTGTATCTCTACCCCAACTCGATACCCGAAATGCTTAAATGTTCTAATTCCATCGCCACCCTGGATCTGACATTCTATTTACCGAATCAACCGAAGGCTGCTCTATTCAATTCCCGGGTATCCTCTCATCTCGAATCTTGATATCCAAAGATAATCACGCTAATGTCAGCTATACATCACCATGTAAATGATTCATGATATAAAGCAAATGTTACAAATTGGTAAAACAACTGAATAATATAAAATACTAATCTTTAATCCATGTAATCGTGGATAGTCTAACACCCTAGGTGATATAAATCTAGAAATATACCGAATATGAGAACACCGTGATTTAACCCATATAAACACCGCACTTCTATCCAAAAGAAGAAAAATACAAATGACTCGGCTTTTCTCCAAGATCAAAGTCGCCGCTCCGACCCGTGCCCCAGTTCAGACGATCCTCACTGCCTCGACCTCGGTCCCCTTTTGCTTTTTAATGACGGAGAGACAGAACACGGGCGGACGTCATGGACGCTGAGACGCCGCACGCTGTTGCTTGCTGACTTCTCGACATTTGTCGTAATCTCAACGTCAGCGACGCCGGACGCCACGACGCCAGGACGCCGCGACGCCGGACGCCACGACGGAGGACGTCGCGGGTATCGGGGATAACGCGACGCTCCAGCCCGCCTTTATACCTCCACCTCGCTGATCCAAAAATGCATCCAAAACCCCGCTCCAATCTTCGCAGCCTCACACCACACACCACAAAAAATCATGCTCAGCCATAAATAATACTTAATTTAAATATGAAATACGCCTAAAAACGTAAGACAAACGTATATAGTTGCAATGTAGTGTTTTAGGCACTCCATCGCACCCTCACCCTAGCTCGCTTGTCCCCAAGCAAGAACTGACTCTAACCTAGACACACACACACTACATGCCATAGCCTAACACTAGGGCTAGTGTCACATTACGTCGATGTGATCAGGGATCAAATTAGACCGACCACTCTTTGCCATATTTTTGTTCAAGTTCAGATTCAAGTAAGGGTGTTCGACTTTGAAAGAATTAGATTGAAATTCCAATTGACTAATGCCTCATCCTCCAAGATATTCAATAACCTTTCCCAAAGAACCCATGCTTGGAATAAATGCACTCTTAGTTTATACCTAGGTTCCGACGCCTCCAAACTTGAGTTCAACTCACCTAATTGGGAAAATATAATTACGAAATGATAGGAACGCACCGTTTGCTTTCCTGACATACCTACTCATAATATCAAACAAAACTAGTGCCCGTCAGTTTATGCTAAGTGTTCGCGAAGTGGCTTTAGTCAGACTCCCACCAAATGGTTAAGGCACCGGCATCTAAACGAACGCTCACCCCAACAATCGAACTAAACCTAAGGAGCCCTGTCGTGGGAAACTTCCACCCCGTCCTCCGTAATCCGTGAAGTCAATGACTCCTACCAGTTGCCTCAGTGGCATTAGCCTGAAAGGCCCTCGGATCGTGCTCTGGATTCCGACTGAAGATCCCACTTATTCGATGCCCAATTATATATATATATATATATATATTAATTTATTTTATTTTGCCTCGCCCACAAAATCCTCTTTATTACCAAACCATTCCTTTGCAAAGTCAGAGACTTGTTTGTTGAACCTTAGTAGCCTGTTCGCATCTAGGCATACCCTGGGGAGGCCTTGGTCTGTGGTGGAGTGTATTGTTCATCGAGAAACAGCTATCAATGTCCCGGGGAGGTGATTCACTATGCCTCCCCACCTATTCAACCTAATTCCAGAACATCAAACACCCAATGACTCCTCTTTTAGAGGTATACGCTGTTTTCCATGATAATAGTGATTCGGCCCACAAGTGATCTTCAACTCTCAAACATGGCAACACACATACAAACTCCCTAAACACGACACCACTAAACATAGATATGATCTACCAAAAACACAAACAGGAACTAAACACACGACTCGACAACCTAAAATGAACAAGTGTAAATGAAACTAAACTGATAATAAAACATGAAAAAAAAAATAACCATCACAAAATTATATTCATCTAATAAACTGACACCACCCACACCCCAAACAAAAGTAATCGCGGTCTCACCGCAATAAAGAACAGGAGAAGGTGAAGGGAACTCCCCTGGTGATCGGACAGGTCACTGCGGTGGTGGCGGCGGCGGCTGGTGGTGGGCAAGAAGTCGGGCGTTTCGCCCTGAGGGACCGCCGTCGGAGAATAGTGGCCCGGCCGGGCCAGAACCGCATGCATGTCGGGCCGCGCGGCCTCCAGTATATCCCGTAAGGAGGACTCAAGGTTCTCGGGTCTCATCCTGCACGCGCCAAAGCCGCTCATTAAGGGCGAGCATCAGGTCCTCTAAGTCAGGGGTGGGACTAAATGGGGCCGCCTCCAAGGGCTGCTGTGGTGGTGGTGGGGGTGGGTGAGTAGAGGATTGCCCAATGTCATCCTGGGGATCGCTTAGGAGTCCAAAGCGGGCCTGATAGTCGTGGTGTTCGTCCTCGTCCAAGGGCTCATAGCCAGAATCATAAGTCCTTTCAGGTCGTGGTACACCCGGTTTGTCTCGCTTAATCGATATAGCTCGATTTGCGTGACCACGCCTCGTTAGTTATCTAAGGGCACCCCTACTGCTTCGCATAAGTCAGGAATGAGGAAAGGGTGCCCCAAGTTCATCTTAGCGTCCCGGTTATGGAGGATGGAATCCTCTATAACCTGCCCAACATCGAACGGAATATCTTGAATGATGGCATAATTGAGCAGAGCACGCTTGGCAGTCACTTCACACACGTTCGTCGTCGGAATGAGACGCGACATGATGAAGTGATGCCGTACTGGGGATATAGCCAACGCTTGGCTCAAGTGGACTCCGCGTGCCCCTCATCATTGAGCTTCCACTCACCCCGCCCGCTTGTCAAGACCTCGAATGATTCGCAATCGAGCCGCCGTAGCCGATCGCGCGCTCGAAACATGCGATAAAGATTATAAAAGTGGTTGATAGATCTTCGTGACCGGTCTACCAATACACCTCTCGCGACCCTGACCTTCGACGACGTGGGAGGCGAGGTTGGCTTAGAATTCTCGCACCACACTCATCGCAGCTGGATGAGGTGGTTGGCAAAGCGCCCGCCATCCCTTGGCCGCAATAGTCTTGCGGAAGAAATCATCAGGGTGATGGAAACCCTTTTCTTTAATAAAAGACCGATTCTTGCAGATGGTGTCGAACCGATCAACGGCACCCTCATTGACAAACCTCGATACATCAAAATTCGGGCCTGATCCCCACCGGTCCGACCCCGCTTTGTAGGCAACTCATTTCACGTACATTGGTGTAAAGAAAGACAATCGAGACTATTGAAGGTCCTACGTGGACAAGGTAGCTAATTACACCAACAGACTACAACTCGACGGACTAGACACGTGTCGAGCACCCAAAGTGCACCTATGAAAACGAAGACCAATGGGCAATATGGAAATAGATTACAAACTCAGAGATCTGATTTAATCTCTACTGTACCCCAAACTAGACCTAAGGTGGAGGACTAGACCTAACAGATGCGAATAAAACCTAACCGAGGCAAGGACACCTACGTGTAGTGTGGATGGCGTGAGACAGACAAAGGACTGGGTAGTCAGGGAAGGAGATGGTGGTAAGGGGAAGTGGTTTATGAGGTGCCTGAGGGTTAAAACAATGGCCTCCGACTGCGTGGAAGTGGACCCTGGGCAAATGGCTGCAGTGGGGATCTACAAAGGGTGCACTAGGGTTCAAAAAGGAGGGAACACTGGCAAGAGCAAATTGGGGTGGTTTGGCCTTAAACAGTGGTTAACGCGTCGCGACGCATAATGCAACGTCGCTGACGCTCCGCAGAGGAAACAGCCAACGCCGCGAGACGTTGAGATCCAACGCCACGACGCTCCTGCAGGGAGACAAAACCAACGCCCTCGCGACGCTATGACGCTCCAGAGGACGTGGTTGACGCGGCGACGCTGAGATCCAACGCGCCGTGACGCCTCCCAGATGTAGATGAGACCGGGTCGCGACGCTGAGACATCGCGAAGACGCGACGAGAAGACCCAAAATGCAAAAATATTCAACACTGGCTTAAGGTAAAAGAAACTCCCTAGTGGAAGAAAGGCACTTTCTCAACCTTTATGAATCGCATGAATCCGATCCCCGATACTTTCGATCGCGGTCCCGGGAAGCAGACATCCAAAAAGAAACTGACACGACGTGAAACAAAGAAACCAACATAAACTTAAAACAGAGCTATGTTTAATGTCGTTAGCTCGGCCGACTCGATTCAATGTGCTCTGGGAACCGAGCTCTTATGACCGCCACCGCACTCGCCTAATGCGCCAATGGCGCCGGCTCGCTTTATCCGCACGTGGAACTCGCTTCTAAAATACGGCTTCAACCGCTGCGGTGTTAAATCAGAATGTTCCTTTTCTCAGATGTGTAACCTCTCGCTCCATGTGGAAAGACCTTGGTCACCGTGGAAAGGGTCCCCGACCTATATGTACTTCAATTTCCCAGAAAGTTTTAGACAGAATTAAACAAGATGACCCGCGCCCCGCCTCGAATTCCTTCCCGTGGCCATGTTTATCGCGGCTGTGCTTTTGCCCTTTCCTCGTAAATGCATTTTCTTATAAGCTTCTGCCCCGAATTCGCCTAGCTCCACTCGAGTCAGAAAGGGCCGCTTCTCACCGATTAGTGCACGCCCATGTTCAACTCCGAAGCCGCCCAAAGAATCGATGCTCCAATTCCACTGGCAAGTGGCATGCTTTACCATAAACAATTCTAAAGGGCGACATACCCAAGGGTGTTTTTGTAAATGTCGTTTCCTAAGACGCCTGCAGTGCATCTTCAATCTTTTAGGACCAGCTTCTTTCTGGAATCGTTAACTGTTTTCTCCAGAATGAACTTAATTTCTCGATTTGATACCTCTGCTTGCCCATTTGACTGTGGGTGATATGCAAGGGTTGTACGATGGCGCACCCTATACTTTTGCAAGACTCGGCTAATCATCTTATCGCAGAACGAGTACCATTATTCGCGATCGCGCTCAGGGGTGCCAACGCCAGAAATACGTGGTCGCAAGAAATCGAGCCACTCACCTTGGCATCGTTAAAGGGTCGGAATTGCTTAAACCCACTTCGAGACATAATCTACAGTCAGCAAGATGTATAGGTTGTTATAAGATGAGGGAAATGGTCCCATGAAATCCATCCCCCATAAATCAAACAATTCTACTTCCGTAACGGGATGCACGGGCGTCATCCTCGCGCTAGAAATGCCTCATTCGCTGGACATTTGTCACATGTGGGATACGAAATGATGAGCATCCTTGAATAAGGTAAAGCCAAGAAGCCCGATCAAGCACTGTCGCTCGCTGGCCATCAAGTGTCCACCACATGGTAAAGTGTGGCAAAGGGTTCAAGATATCGCCATTTCATTCAGCACATTCTCCGGATTGCTTTGATCGCTAATGTCTCAGAAGAATCTGGGCTCTCCCAATAGTAGTGTTTATGTATAAAACCCTTTTTCGTTGATAGTTGGGAAATTCTAGGGACCACCTTGGCTACCAAATAATTCACGTAATCGCAAACCATGGAATCGTCTCTCGTTTCAATAGCTAAGAGTTGCTCGTCGTAGACCGCCATTCACTTGAACCTCATCACTCTTCCTTCCAACCGTAACCGTGAAAGATGATCTCGCAACTAGGTTCTTCGTCCCTTTCTCGTTTTTAATTCTATGTCGAATTTCGCAAAGAAAAGAACCCACCGGGATTAGCCTGGCTCGCGTCTTTTAGTCATCAAGTATTTTATGGCGCACGATCGCGTGAACTACTACCTTGTTACCAATCAAATAAGGCCTGAATTTGTCAAAGCAAGACACAAATAATAGTTCTTTTTCTCAGAGCGGCTGCAATCTAACCGAGCATCATTCAAGGTTCGTCGTACAGATTAATTGAAAATTTTCTCTCAAGTTTCGCCTCTAACATTGCTCCAATCGCAAAATCACTTGCATCACACATAAGTTCAAATGGAAAAGACCAATCTAGAGCTACTACAATAGGAGCCGATACCAATTTATCTTTTAATACTGAAAATGCGCGCAAACACTGGGCATTAAACTCAAATGGGGTCCCGACCGTGAGATTAGACAAATCTGCTTTGCAATCTAAGAGGAAGCCCCCTGATGAATCGCCTAGAACTCAAGGCGGGCCTAGGAAAACTTATCCCTTTTACCGACGAGGGTGGAGGTAATTTTTCAATTGCTTCAATCTTTGTCTGGTTTCACTTATTCCTCTTGTCGAAATCCCATGTCCGAGCAATTCTCTCAGACCATAAATGGCACTTCTCCCAATTGAGTACAAGGTCGGTCTCCTCGCATCTTATCAACACCGATCTCAAATTTTCCGCATGCTTGTCAAATGAATTACCCAAATCGAAAAATCATCCCCATGAAGATCTCGATTGTCTTTCAACCATGCTCGAGAATATGGTCATCATACATCGTCGAAAGTGCCCGACGCATCGCACGTACCCCAAAGGGCATCCGGCCAATGCGAATGTCCCAGGGACATGTGAATGTCGCCTTCTCCTTTATCTTCAAGGGCTATAGCACTTGATTGTAGCCGGAATATCCATCCAAAAGCAATAATATTCATGACCTACTTAATCGATCCAACATCCCATCTAAACCAAGAATGGAAATGATATTTTCGAAAGGCCTTGTTCGGGCTCCCATAATCAATACAAATTCTCCACCCTAGAATCATTCGAGAAGGCAAGTAATATGTTATTTTCGCTTTAAGACGCTTGTTCCTTCTTAGGTACTACTTGAATCGATTCTGCTTCCATGCAATCGTCTCGAAATAGATAAATTACCCCATTATTCAAATGCCCACTTTAATACCTCTCCTTTCTGACTACCTCTTTCATAGTCGATTCAACCTCCTCCGTGCTTCCACCGAGGCCATGACCATCTTCCAAAGAAATACGATGCATGCACATGGAGGGCGAACCCTTTTAAATCGGCTAGAGACCATCCTGAGCGCATTTTTAAGGGATCTCTAAGGACCCTAAATAACTTCTCCTCCTCTAATTCACAAGGATGCCTTAGATGATCATCGGTAAGGTGGATGTTATCTCAAGATATGCATACTTCAAATGGCTAGGCAAAGGTTTCGCTCCATCTTCGTGGTTATTCAATCGATGGCACTCATGCCAGCACTTTCACCTAGAGATTCGAAGGCATTTCCTTCTATCGGGTCCAAAAGAATCCATCCATTTTACATATTCCCTCCGCCATTCGCTCATATTCCTAATCATTCTCAGACTAGGCTAGCCTCCAAAGGATCCGCGGAGACCACTTTGGCTAGACACTACTTACCATCTCCCATGAAACATGGCTTACTTTATGCCTGATGTCTCACGCCTTCGAACACGCTGAACTCGACTTCATCTTCGCAGACTCAATTTTAGTTCTCCTCCTCAACATCAACTTCACGCTTCCGTCAACAGAAGAAACCGTCACCCAAGATTATGGGTATTTCTTTATCCTCTTCCATCTAATACAATGGACCACTGAAGATAAACTTGTCAACCTTTACTAAGACATCTTCTATCACCCTCTCTGATGCTTCGCAAGGACCTCGTCACAAATTGAAGTGTGACTGTAGTCGACTTCGAGCTTCACCTAATCCCAAACGCTTAAAATGGATAAGGGCATGAGATTACCGTCGGCACCCAAATCACACAATGCCTTCAAAGATAGCGCCTAATGGTACATGATAGTGAAACCGCTCGTCTTTAGCTACAGCCTCCGGGCTGCTGGCACTACATTCCTCGCTAACTGCTTCAAATCCACCAATCTTCTCTTCGAGACAAGATGTTCATAAATTTTTACATAATCGGGCATCTGCTCCAAAGCACGCAAACTGATATTGATGTGTAAGCCTCGAACACTTCCATGAACTCGCTAACCCGCCATCCAACTTATGCTTCTTTAGACGCTGTGGATATGGAATTGGGCGGTCGTCTTTGCTTCAAGAGAGTGTTTCCTACAGACCGCTTCTCTTGGAGGTCGTTCCCCTATCCTGCATCATCATTCCCACCAAGTTAGATGACTTTCTCATTCTCTACCTCCTCTATAATCAGATCGTCCCTTGTTCCAATTCTTTACCACTTCGTGACTCATTTTAACATGTTCATTCCCATCTCTTCTCTGTTCACTTCAGTTGCTCGGGTATGTGAACCCACCGCCTTTCTCGTCATTAGGACGGCCATTCGTCCATCCGTACCTCCAAGTTTCTCAACTCGTGCCGCGATCGTTCAATCAAGTGGCCTCAAGGCCGCATATTCGCCTCGCCTCATTCATAAAGGCAAAGGTGTGGAGTGAGCATCTCATGCGCGGCTTGTTCCGGGGTCCACCTTTCTCGTGGAGGTGGTTCGCTTCACTGCGTTGATGGTATACAAGAGTTATGGATTGTTCCTCCATCCATACCCTTGATCGTTTCCGACCGTCGGATTCTCGATTGTTACGCCACCCTCGCCTTGATTTTGGTTCTGAGAATGGCTTCCATATCACCTCAAGATCGTGGCTGTGTCTTGATCAACTCGACACATACCGAGCCTCGCTTCTACGCTTTTGGTTTCCCCGACCGGCATTCGTATATCAGGTCAGTCCCTCCACGTAATTCACACAACTCCCACGGGTTGTCCGTATGGCATTCTGCGTACCTTGCCGTCTAGTTAATCGGGCTAGTCACCGTGCAAATACGAGTAACTAGATTGTTGAGAACCTCATTATCCGTGTCGCCCACTTCGCTTTATCGTGTAGTCTTCCTCTGTGCCAGCCCGATTCAGATATGGGCAAGATCTTCCAAGATTTCATAAGCTTGGTCCGTGGTTTTCTTCATTAGTGCCCTCCACCGAGAGGCATCAATCACCGCTCTAAACGCATTCCTCATACCATTATAAGTATGGACCCGCATCCATCCGTCACTGCGGATGTGGGCACTTCCTCAGTTCAGGAAATCTATCCCATGCCTCCGGCCAGTTCTCTCCTACCATTCAAAAGTATTGATCTCGCACAAGTCAGGCAATTTTCGACAGCGGAAAACTCGTTAGGATCTTCGCACTAAGTCGCTCCACATGAAGTAATGGAACCGGCGGTCGCCTGCGAACCAATGCTCGGGCTCTATCACCTAGCAAAGTGTGGGAACAACTTCAACTCAGCCTTCTTCAGAACCCCATTGTACTGTATCATGTCGCAGACTTCGTGAAGTTGGTCGATGCATATTTGGATTCTCATCGGGTAGTCCATGAAATAAGATGTTCTAAAGCATCCGTATGTTACCGACTTCACCAAGTTGTTCGGGCCTGAACGGTGGTCTTGATAGTCGCTCGAACAATCAGAAGCGGTAGGACAAACTCTTCTAGCAAATACAAATGGATCATCCGGTCGTGGTAAACTACCCGGGCGCTTCGATTCCTTCCTTTATTCCCATCACCCCTATGTGGCCTCGCTTTGCTCAATGCCAAGATCCCGCTTCATCGCTCTCCATGACGCGATTTCTAAATTGCTCGTTCTCCGTCTCGGCGTATTCTCGCAGGTAAAGTTCTTTTCCGCTCAGATCAACCATAGCCGGATCCCGATCCTGGCTGTCGCATGCACTCATCGAAACCTTGACTCCGCAATCACACACGAAATGCAAAGACCAAATTACCAAAGACTTGTAAAAAACAAATAAAAACAAAAATTCCAACAGTAATATCTTAAATTGCTTTATTCTCTATATCACTCTAAACCTATCAAGAATCTTGTTAAAACTTGATAGCCGAAAGTGTGGTGTATATATGTACGCCATATGCGCAAGCGCACGCTGTCGCTCCAAGTAATATAAGGTACCTATGGTACCTGGACATCGATATACTAGATAAGTGTGTTGAATACAGAGATTGGCTTTTGAATATTATCTGGATATTAGCTTTGGGTGACAGAGTATTAATGTCTGAATTTCAACTAAACTAATCGATCTTAATGAATTTCTGTATAATGGAGATCAGTGGGATATGTCTCCCTCGCCACTTTGATGGATTATTTCCCTAAAGATGATACTATTCAGGGCTTTATTTATAATTCTATTGATGGCTAGTGATCTTGCTTACGAAATACCCTCTCGAGGTGTACCCGCCTATCTCGCTAGTAGCAGGTTGAGTGTATCTCTACTCCCAACTCGATAATCCAAATGCTTAAATGTTCTTTAACCTTGATTGCCACCTCTGGACGTGGACATTCTATTTACCTAATCAACCGGCTGCCTATTCAATTCCCTCGGGTATCCTCATCTCTCGAATCTCTACATATTCAGTATAATCACGCTAATGTTACTGACATCACCATGTAAATGATTCACAAATATAAAGCAAGATGTTACAAATTATAAAACAATCGACAATATAAAATACCACCTTAATCCATGCAATCGTGACAGGGTTCAACAACACCCTAGGTATAAATCTAGAACATACTGAATATGAGAACACCAGTATTTAATCTATAAAACATCAGTACTTCTATCCAAAAAGAAGAAAAATACAAATGACGGGCTTTTCTCCAAGATCAAAGTCGCTGCTGTTCTGATTTCCGTGCCCTAGTTCGTACGATCCTCGATGCCTCGAATTTTGGTCCCCTTTTTGCTTTTAATGACGGAGAGACAGGAATCGAGCTGGACGTTGCTGCTTGTTGACTTCGACATTTGTTGACCCAACGTCGCGACGTTGGGACGTCACGACACGCAGGATCGCCGCGATGTCGACGCCGCGATGTCGATCGCCAGAACGTCGATCGCCGACGTTCCACCACCTTTGGCGCACTTCCACCCGCCGATCCAAAAATGCATCTAAAAACCCCGTTCCACCCGGCAGCTCACACACACACTACAAAATCGATGCTCGCCATAAATAATACTTAATTTAAATATGAACATACCTAAACGTGAAGACAAACGCGTTTGGCATGAGTGTTTTGAAGACTCATCACCGCCGTGAAGGCTCATACACCATAATGCCTTCTTTCGACTTACTATTTTATTCTTTTCTTCTATATTCCTTAAATCTATTTTATGTTGCTATTTCTTGTTCATATCTATCTCTTCTTATCATGTATTCCAATTGACTTTACCCAAGCGATTAGTACACTTGGTACAACAATCATATTTTCAGAGGTGGATATCGAATGCCATTAAATAGCATATGGTTAGATTCTAGACTCAATGAGATTTCCATAGAGTCTAAGAACACCCGAAACGGAGTTCGGACGAAGGAGTTATGACCTTCCGAAGTTGGAGGTCACATGTAGTCACACCCGCACTAAGCCGACTAATCGGGATCGAGCCGACCGACCTTGGTAAACTAGGTCTTACACCTCGGTCTGACACCTTATATCCTCCTCAGGTATATAAATGGATTCTTGACTCAATGGGCTTTCCATAGAGTCCAAGAACACCCGAAACGGAGTTCGGACGAAGGAGTTATGACCTTCCGAAGTTGGAGGTCATACGTAGTCACACCCACCGAACCGACCGACCGACACTCAACCCGACCCGACACTCCAGAAACTCGTCTTACACCTCGGTCTGACACCTGCTATCCTCTTCAGGCATATGAATAGATTCTTGACTCAATGGGATTTCCATAGAGTCCAAGAGCACCCAAAACGGAGTTCGGACGAAGGAGTTATGACCTTCTGAAGTTGGAGGCTCGGCACGCAGTCACACTCCAACCGAACCGACATGAGTCGACCGGAAGCTGACCCGACCTCGTAAACTCGGGCCCTGCCACCTTGGTCTGATACCTAATATTTTCCCTCGTGCATAGAATGGATTCGACTCAATGGGCTTTCCATAGAGTCTAAGAACACCCGAAACTGAGTTCGGACGAAGAAGGCGACCTTCCGGGTCTGAGGTCAAGATGTAGTCACACCCAAATTAGCCGATTCGACTGGGCCGAGCCCAAGTCGACCTCTACCGAGCTGACCTCCGCCAAGCCGACCTCTAGCAAACGACCTCTCTACAAGCTGACCTGGCTCTCTTCAGCTGACCTCCGCTGACCTCTACTGTGCTGACCTCTACATGTCGCACTCCCACAAAGCAATCATTGACCTCACATGTCGACCCCACATGTCGACCTCTGCAGCTAACCTCCGCCGACCCCACACAGATGACTCTACATGCTAACCCCAGAAAATGGACCATAACTTCCAATCTATAGAGGTCCGAATTGAGAAATTCAAAAACCTAACATCAAGTTCATTGATGTGGCTACAATTTACCAGAATGACTCATTACCAAATTCCCTTTATTTATGACCCAAAAACCCGTTCTAAGGTCCGGCTACTGCATATGATCAAAAATAAGGAAATTTTCTTGGTTCAACTTGCAACTAGACCCTTCCCAAAACACATATATAGGAGCCTTAGAGCTCTTCTCAACCCAACCCTAACAAGAAATGAGTTTGGGAGTTTCCAAACCCAAACCATACACAAAAGAAAGGGTTCTAAACCATGTATCTAAACTTTCTAGACCAAAACTAGACTTCCATACAAATATTCGTAGTTCCATACAAACCATACTCAAATTCCATACCTGTGATCTTCTTTTTCCTTTCCTTCTTTCTTCTTTTCTTTTTTCTTCTTCTTCTTCTTCTTCTTCTTCCTTTCTCTTCTCTTCTCTCTTATCTGTTTTTGCTCTCTCTTTCTCCAAGACCAAAATGAGATATTTTATTTTTAGCCTTATCCTTATTCGATCTTATCCTCTTTTATTTCACTTTCTAAGAATAAACTTCCTCCTTCTTCCTTCAAGTCACTTGTCTCTTCCACAATTTTCTTCCTTATTTTATTCTAATATCTTTCTTTTATTACCCTTCGTCCTCCTCGTCTTTTTTATTCTCAATTCAATTTATCAAAATCCTACTTTTAAGATATAAACTTATTAAATTATGACTCCTTGGTCATGAATTGTACTATTAAGTTACCCTTAACTGTTGTATTAATTCCAAGTTCTTGCTTATTTTCTTTTTATCTTTATTTTATTCCGGATAAATATACTTTTCCTTTTATTATACCCTAAACATGTCTGAAAACTGCTAGGGTATATTTCAGGGTGTTACACACTTTCCCGGTCTCAACTCCGATTTGCGTCGTTTGACTCTATGGAAAGATCGCGCTGAGTTCCAGAATTTACGAAGATGAAGTGCTCATCCAAACCATGGGCCAAGCAGCTGGCTTCGTCATGGACAAAGCTGAGGAATCCACCTGCTCTCGTTTCGAACTTCGCTGAATCGTTGTATTTGAAATGCTCAGGGCTACATATTGTCTGAGCAGGAATTGCGTGTTGAATTTTTGTGTGATTTTTACAAAAGCTGGAATTTCTAAACTAAGTCTAGATTTTTTCAAGGCCAAGTCTGGCTAGATTTATGGCTGGGAATAGCTAATGTGTGTTATTACTATAAATTGAATAATATGTTAATGTGTGAAATTATGTGATATATGTGGGATAAAAATGAAAAAAATTATATGCATTAAACATAATTTATCCGGGTTACTTGACATATAATGTGTGATTTATATGTTGTATGTGACACGTAGCGTACAAGTATCATGAAATAACATGCAATGACAATGGTAATTGTATTATGCATGCGCAACGCATGACATAGGTGCGAAAGTGCATGGAAATGATCGACCCTCGGTGCTCGGGGGGGTTCATTCATATATAAGATGAGATCCCTACCAGAAAGAAGTAGTTTTTGGAGATTGTCTACAGTACTTTCGAAGATCAGAAATGGCCCCCCCATGCTCTGACGCTACGATACCACTAAACTCGCGACGTCCCTTTTACCTTCACCATTTACACCCCAACACTCCGGTGTGCTCTAATATCACTTAACTTATAGCTATCTTTTATTTTTTACCATACTATTAACTTGTTCATTCATGTACTGTTAAACATTTAACTTGAAATATATTTTGTAGCAACGGATTACAAAATATATTCAAAACTCCATAAATGGGAGTGTTCAACATATACAAATTTTTACATTGCTTACAAAAGCAAAACATATACGAAAATAGACTAAAAGGTCTTCAATGGGCACCTAGTAAAGGTATCGGGCTCCTTATCAGCCGATGTGGAACATCCTGACTCTCTGCTCTCGTTTCCTATACCTACACCTGACGAAACACCCTCCGTGCTGTTTATAGCTTAATGAGAAATAATACTCGTGTGGATCTAATTCCTAATAAAGCGTCATCAAGCACTTTGCATAATTGTATATAACTTTTTAACATTCATTTACATATACATATGCTAATTCATGTTTTGAACATATCATTTATAGATATGCTTCTACATATATTATACTTATTCGTCTTATTATGTTTCATTCCATATCATACGTATACGTATCATCACATAGCAATGTTATGCTTCTCATATCATGTCATGTCATTTGCATATTCTTGTCATTTATCTTATGTTTCATGTCTGCAAATACCTAAAGGAGCATGAACTATAAGGGACCCGAAGGTGCTATAATCTCGGTACGGTGACAACGAACTATGGCACTGGCTGCTGTCAAGCATTATCAGACGAGACAATGACCATCTATAAGGGCTCCAAGACATTGTAATGACCAAACGCGCTTAACTGACCACACACATGGGATCTTTCTCCCTACTGTGCATTTCCATCTATCCCTCTACTAGGTTCTGCTGCATAACTGCTTTTATTTCATTTTTACAATATATATCCTACATATCCCCAATAATCATTGTTATCCCAGAATCATATGCGCGATATTTTCTTATCATTTTTGCATGCATCTTTATTCTTGTATTATTTAGACATTTATACGTTTTTCTATACACCTTCATTACACATTTATCTTTTCATAAATAACACTGCATTTAAACACCTTAACAAATAAGGGCAAGAACCAATGTTTGCCCAAGGTGAAGCTTATTGAAAATAACATTTTTCTGTTATAATTTATACTTGTACAAATCATTTCATTCACTTCTAGATTCTCATTAATCAAATGGACGAATGTTAGACTTGAATGCAAGAGAGCAAGTAAAACAAAGTTGATGTGCACGCCTCAGCGGTTTCTGCCATGCTTAGGCTGAAGAGGTCTCGCCCAGCGGAGCATCGCGCCCCAAAGGACCGTAAAATGCAAACCCCGTCTCTGGTCCGCCTAGGGCAAGAGCCTCTTTGTCAAAGCATGGAGCCTCGCCTGAAGTGAGCTCTACAGTGCACTCCCACGCCTGGCAGCGCAGGTGCCGAAATGTATCGTAAATGGTCGATTTATTGGCCACCCAAATTTCCTTTATAAACTACAAACCAACTCAATCAAAAACATTTATAAACCATAAACTCATCTATACCCACCAACAATATTTCAATATGATTTTTCTTTCACTACTTAGACAAAGTGGGATTTTGTACTGATCTATACAAATCCATACAAATTCCCATAATAAAGTTCATAGCCCTTTGATTTTCTCTAAATTTATCTTCTTCTTCTTCCTTTCTTCTTTCTTCTCTTTCTCTTCTCTTCATTCTCCTTCCGGTTTGCCCTATCCTTTACCCAAATAAAATGAGATATTTCTCACTTTATTCCCCTCTTAGTTATACTTGTTTGGCAAAACCATTTTTGCATTATTTCCCCATTTTTGCTATTTCCTGGGTCCTTCATTTTGTTGAAAGCTTACAATTGAATTTCTAATATTTCCAATTTTTAAATTTTATAATCTTCTTATGTTATGACTTTGTCCTCAATTAGTAAATTACTAATTTACCATTGGACCAGACACTCATAATGCTTTGTTTCAGTTTTTAACATTATTTTATTCTAAAAATATATTTTTATTTTTATTATACCAAAAACATGTTATAAACTCACACAGATAATTTTCGCTACATGGTATTGTCCACAGACTGAGGTTGTCTAAAAGTAATCGATCGAGACTGCCCACATACTATATTTCGTAGACTGTCCAATAAAATAAAAACAAAAAGATTTTGTTTCTCGTGACAAATGATTATAGACTGAATCTTCCATTTACCATTTTTCACACTTGACATATGCATGCGTGATAATCCAAACAGACGGACGTGGCCATGACGTAATGATCTTACGCATTCAGATGTAGCATTCGCGCCGCACGATCAGGTAAATGACATCAGACGTACACCAGCCGTGAGTAGCTCCCATAGAGATATATCCATCGGGCTGGCTTCAATTGCTTCCTGATCACCCTTCAAGCACACTATATGACTAAGCCCTCGGTGACCGCAGAGCGCTAAGAGGGCCTGGGTCAGAAGAACACTATGTAAAATATATTGAAACAATATGTTTGATATATTTGAGTTTGGGTGAAAGAGTCAGATATCAAATTATCAGATAACAATACTAAGTCAGATGTTTATAAGGAAAAAAGAAAAAATGAGTCCCCTCGCTGAATCTAGATTTGACCACAAGGACATCGTGATCATCCGTTCTACGAATATTCCGCGGTCGATTTGTCACAACCGACCGTTATGCTGGCCACATTATAATCACTCATGAAACGAACGACGTAGTTCGGTACTTGCATTTAAAACGCCTATAATTAACTACGAAAAACGTCGATCGGAGCAAGATACCACAAATATGGAAACGAAGAATGGTTTGTATAAATCTATAAATATGGGAACGAACATAAAAATGGAGAAAAAACACATAATTCTTATATGGAATGGGGATTGAACCCGACGTGAATCGAATACGCAACCTTCTGATCCGGAGTCAGACGCGCTACCATTGGGCCACGGATCCACGTGTTCATTCCTTGTACAAAAACATTAAGACAAAATTACCTACTCTACTGCTGCCGCCAATTATTCCCCAAGGTCAGAGAGAGTGACGTTGGATTATCCTGCGAATCCTTACTTGGCGCCAAATCCAGTAAAATACAATCCATTCCTCGTCTTCCTTATCGTTTTCACTTTTCATTTCATTTCTTTTCAAAGTTTCGATTGCATTTTTCCTGTAAAATTTTGTTGGATAATTTGTTTTGTTGTTTTGGGCCGCAAGTGTTTGATGAAATGCCTCACTGAGATGGATTTGTTACTGCAATATTGCGAAGGGTCTTTTGTTTCTTAATTGTATTTGATGTGTTAGGTGGAGTGTTTTCGCAATGGGAAGTGAAGAGGATGCATTGAGAAAAGCTCAGCTAGTGGAAGAGCGGGCTAGAAATATCAGTCACAATGTCCGGTGCACGGAGTGCGGGAGTCAGTCCATTGAAGAATCGGGAGCCGATGTTGCGATTCTTCTCAGAAAGGTATTTCTTCTGTTATTTTGTGCCAATGATTAGTGGTTTCTTTTATCCGCCTAATGCTGTGGGGTTGTCTAAGAGACTTTGATTTCATAAGATAAAGGGGACTTTGGTTCAAGGGTTTATTCATGTATCATGGAAAAAGATTGAAAACCAAGTTAGGGACTGCAGAATTTGGCTGTCATTGATCATTCATATGGACATATGCTGCAAAAGTTGTGAGTTCTGGTTGCCTTTAGAGGAAGCAGTCTTTTGCTTCTGGGCTTGCTTACCGAGGCCATACCTTTCATTTCTATATTCTGTTGTCTTTAGCAATTCTTTGGAACCAAAGGATAAGAAAAAAGATAGAAATGGAAATGAACTTCTTAAACAAAAAAGGGCTTGCTTTCTTTGGTATCAAACTTGCAATCCAATGAAGCAACTGCTATGTCCTGGTGTATTCTGTGGTAATATTAAGATTTGTGTTCATAACGCACAAGTTTTAATTTGATTTCTGCTGCTTTCACCCTTTTTGGAGCCGGGTAAATGCTGACCATCATATGTGCATATCAAGCTCATATGATATTTTATTTGGGAGTATTAATTATTTGTGCTAATTCTTTATCGTGGTCAATAGATTAATTGACAGAGGTCAATACTATTCTTTTTTCTGCTGCAAAATAAGAATAGGAAATTATTATTTGTTGATAAGTAAGAAAATTGATTAAAGTGCGAACTATGCACGACAGTTGATAGAAAGAATCCAAAGAGCAAAGCAAGCAAAATAAAAGGAAGGGAACAAAGATAGCCAGTCTCTCCTTCATGAAGAAACCAACCAATCTTCAATATCAATCAAAGACCAAGTACTTCCATCTACACACTCGCTTCCACATAGCAAGAGAGCTTAGAGAAGATTAAGACTTCAATATGACTTTTCCTCATCTTCAAACACTCTTCGGTTTCATTCCTTCCAAACAGTGTAATAAGCATATAATAGAGCCACTCTACAAGCCTTCTTACGCTTTGTATTGACATAAGAACCATATCACCCTAAAAGAGTGTTCTTTATTAAGGTGGAAAAACCTAAGGGATGTCAAATAAAGAGGACACCGATGACCACTGGGGGTAGTGGGAGCAAGTTTAGAATTTTCTATTTCAGTGGGGGCAATATAATAGAAAAAATAAATATTTAAATATTTTTTAACTATAACTGCAGTAAAAATTTAAAAGTTAGTGAGAGCAAATTCCCCCACCTGGCATATGGTGGATCCGCTACTGCCGATGACCATAATATCCTTGCTTTAACATAATGAAGAAGTATGCGATGAATTATGCCTCCTCTTTATAGAGAGCTAGGTCCTCTTTGCAGAAAGCAGAAACCTATTGACTAATGATTGACCTCTTCTTTAAAGTTGGTTCAACGTTAACACCTTCCCCATTAAGCTTTCCTAGCCAAAAAAAAAAAAACTCAGTTTTAGAAATGATCCAGGAGTTATGATGGAAAATCTTCCCTTGTTGTCACCTTTCCAAACTACTCTATCCTCCTCCTTTCTATTCATTGATTGATCTTGGAGTTTAGGCAAAAGATGTTCCGTAGAATCGGGCTTCCAATCATTTAGATTTCTTATAGATAGGAAGTTCCAAGCTCCTCCTCACTCCTTTTACTCCCTTAAATTTTTTATTGTTGCCTTTTATGCTTAAGGTAATACAAATAAATTGGGGAATATTATGCCTAAAAGTTCCTCACTATGCTATCTTTCTAAAATTTCACTTGATGGAGGAAATTCCAAAGTTAATCCTTTTCCTTACTTCCATCTTTCTATAAATCAACTCCATATGGGTCTATCACCTTTTAAGACCGCCACCCCCTTCTTCATGCCCATATTTCCCCTTGATGACTTTCTTCCACTTGTGATGCTCCTGACTCTAAAACCCTCAAGCACCCGCGGTCGACAAGACATGACACGTATAAGGGTGTGGAATCCGCTGATACAATTCATGGAAAAATGGGTTCAATTTCTAAATAAAAAATAAAAAAAGGTTTGAAATATATAGATAATAACTAATCTAGACATATATAATAAATATCTTTTAAAACATTATATATATTTATATAATATCATTATCTAAAGCATTATCTAAATATACTGTGCTACTTTATTAAATAAATACTATATAAAATATACGAATAATAACTTATATATTTTATCTAAAATATACGACACAAATATTTTTAAAACATTATTTAAATATAATATGCTACTTTATTAAATAATAAATCAAATAATAAAAAAATATAATCGTCACTACAATATCATCCATTATATTGTAAATTGTCACAAATAATAAAATCATTTATTATTATGTAGTTAATATTTATCCGTAGATATGATTCATATGAAGGTATAAAATTTATATAAAATTTCTTTATTTTTGTCAAACACAATCCCCGCACCCGGATCCAAATTTTGGATATTTATCTTTCATATCCCCGTATTCTAAATTTTGAGAATTGACGAATTCAACTCTTAGATATGTATCAGTATCTAACACTTGAGTCCGAGCAACATAGTCTTCCACAACATTTCTTCTTCACTGGAGTAACACTGACACCATTTGCATAGAGGTGCTTTGTTTAGTAAAGAGAGAAGAAACACCTTATCCTCGTTTCTCCTTTTACTTATAGATGAACAATCACCATCCTAAGTTGGGTTTGTTTACCAAGTCACCTCCTTTTTAGAGAAAGTTGCTTTGAATTTCTGGTCTCAACATCTTTGTTCCTGGATTGTGAACAAAGATAAGGAAATAAAATTTTCAGCTCGAATGTGTGCTACGAGTCAAAATAAGCCTTCTCCCTTTAGATAAATATTGTCTCTTTCAAAGTGAAATTCTTTTTCAAAATCACTCTTCTGGTCCCATCCCAAACCATGTCTTACTTGTAAGAGCTCCTAATGGAAGACTTAAGTAAGAAGACGGGAGTTCTCCTGGTTTGCTACCAATCTCCAGAGCCAACACTTTCAAAACAACTTAAAGTCTCTTCATTCCTCCTAAAAATGTTACAAACACCTCTCTATTCCAAATTTCAGAAGTAACTTCAAGACCTTTAACTTACCTATCAAAAAACAAAAAAACAAAAAAACATAAAAACAAAACAAAACACAAAAAAAAAAAAAAAAAAACTTCAAGACCTTTAGCTTAGTTGCCTTGATGAAACTGACAAACCCATTAAAATTGAGGCCCATCTTCCTAATATCCTTGGGAAATCTTCATCCCTCATCCACATTAAATCTAAAGGAGTAAGCATTTTCCAATAAGACACGTGGGTGATCAGAAATAAACCAAAGTAAGGCAGATTGCACCAGCCCGCTGAAGTTACTTTCCCGACCCTTAGACACTACAAATGGTCCAGTCTGGAAGATCATTCTACCCACCACTCTTAACCAGTGGAAAATCCTTCAAATTTAACTCATTAATGATTTCAGTGAATCCCTTCATTGTCATAGTCACATTGGAGCACTTTATATCATCCTCAGGGAATCTAACAGTGTTGAAATCCCTTATTACACACCATGATAGCTCCCACAACCCTTTTATGCCCCCCAACTCTTCCTAAAGACCCTCCTCTTCTTATCTGCAGAAGGACCATAAACCCTTGTGAAAACACAGACAGAATCATTGTACCCTTAGCATTTGCATCACCCCACTCTAAGAACCTTGCCATGCCTAAACTCCGAACAATCTCCATAGTCATGAACTGCCTTTAGGTTTCTTGCAGACATACCACATCCTTTTTTTGCATCCTCATCATAGACTTTTATTTTATTTTATTTTTTTGGCCCTTGTCATTAACCCCTCTAACATTCAAGACAACAGGACAAACTGGAACAAGCTCACAGCACTTTTCTCCTCAGACCTCTTCCATGTTTTATGGAGGTCTCTAACCTGTTGAGCTCTCTATCAATCTTTGAAGAGGTTTCTGATCTCTTTCCCTTCCAAACTTTCTTTGTTTCACTTCCCTTCTAAGTCTTATCTTATTCTCAAAGCCCACAGTAGGGATCCCTAACAACTTGCTGGAAGCAGCTGTAGAACTCTGGTCCAATCATCCTGTGAGACTGGCCCTTCACACAACAGCACCTGCTGTGTCCTCCTTCTCCTTATCTCTCCTGTCTTTGACATCACAGCACCTACAGCACAAATCTCAAGCCCAGCCAGATTTACTGCTCTTGTATCACTAGAATCATTTCTAAGGGCGTTGCACTCTGGGAACTGGAAGCGTGCCTCCCACTTGCAAGATGCTGTTTTTCAATGAACCATGAATTTATTCGAAGACCTTTTTAATTGCTGGTGGGAGTAGCTAAAATTTAACTTGAGCTATAGTTTCAATTTTCTTTCCTTTTCAGTAAACTAACACCAGCTGGTAGAATGCGCTGAAGGAAGTGCCTCTTGCTTAAACCTGCTCAGCATATAATGGTTACTTGAGAAGCCCAGGATATGGTTTGTGTTGAAAAGGGGAAACTTCCAAAATTAATTGGGTGGTTTTGTCACTGAAATGAAGCTTGCAACACGGAAGAAAGAGTTTTTGAATTTTTGGTGACTTTTTGAGAGAGATTAAGTTTGCGACTTTCCAATTTGGCGAGAGGGGCTTGTTAGCTTTCTGGACTAGCTTTTTCCCGTCTGAATCTTGTTTTAGCTTGTTTTGTTCACATACATCCACAAACAAAGCTGAAAGAAATATGAGTGTGCAGACTGCAGCTTTTATACCAAATAGTTGGGGTATCATGTTTTCTGCCAATGAGGCCTAGCTTAGTGGTTAAGGGAGGGGAGTGGACCGGGTTTAAGTCCTAGTGGGGACAAAATTGTGTACTTAAAAAAAAAAAAAATAATGTTTTCTCATCAGCTTACTTGGGTTGCTTAAAAGGAGTAGTTTTGAAATTCGCATCAAAGAGAATTAATCTATTATGGGCTAGGAAACTTCCATGAAAATTAGTACTTTTGTAATATTTGCTTACTATTATATTTTCATGGACAAGATTTATCTTATTCAGTTATTCTCTTGCTCCATTGCTCCATTTAGTTTCTTTGTTCTTTCCATAACAATTGAACTGGTGGCATTTTTCCAAGTTTGCTTTGCTGATAATGATCACACCATTTGCAGTTAATTCGTGATAAGTTCGGTCTGGTAAAGTGACAAGAATATCTACAATAAGCTTCAGGAGGAATTTGGAGAGTCGATTGCTTTACTCCAAGTTTGATATGCAAACTATGGCACATTTGGCTATCACCGGTCAGTTTAAGCGCGCACATAATACACTGGACATTTATTCTTCAATTATTTTTCATACTAATTTTTGAACGTTTTGAGAACAGGTTATATTTGGTACTTTGGCATTGTAGGAGTATGGGCTTACAAGAGAGCTACAGGCAAAAGACTAATGTGCACATCATGGCTTTGGACCTTATCAGAGGGGTTCATTGAAGGCTCCAGCAGGAGAAACAATACTTCCGATCTCCTTACCTCCTCCTCCAGAAAGAGGCTGCACTCCTTTCTCCTGGTGGTGGAAATGGCGTGGCAGGATGGTGAATTTCCTTCCAATTACTCTCTTTCTCCGCCTTCCTCGGGTTCCAGTTTCTGAGTGGGAAAACCTTAGCAACAACGAGAGGGGCTTCATTTCAGTGGCATGGAGTTCAAATGTTTTTGAATTGCGTTGCAAATTTTGGACTTTGCCTATGGTCGCTTTATGACTTTGTACATCATAGATAGGGATGTCTTATCATTTGGAAAATATCTTTCGTGTTATTGCCTTATAATAAGTTATTGTCTCATGCAACTCGCGTTAAGTTGAACTGTCTTCCATAAGACTTTTCCCAATTCAGTTTTTTTTTTTTCCTTAATTCCTGCAGAATAAAAAAATAACGTTTATTAGATAATTTCAAAAGAAGGAAGCTGCCTTTTTTGTCTTGTATGCTTGGCTACCCGATAACCTATTTTTTGGAGTGTTTGGCCATATGCCTAATTTATTCCTTAAACTTTTTTTTGGATCCAATTTTATTCCTAAAATTTAATTCATATTATTAACGGAATGAATAGATGGGCAAATGGATGTCTAATTCTATTGACGTATCACCCACATATTCTGATGACGGTAGGGACATTTGAATTACAAAAGAAATATTAGAGATAGTATTGAGCAAAATTTTAAGAAATTTAAGTTAAGCATGTAATGAATATTATGGATGTTGTGTACTTTATTCTCTTTTATGTATTAGAAATTTTATTATTCAAGGCCCATCTAGATTTGTATCCTCTTTTTTTTTTGTGGATAATTAAGCGAACTTTGTTATAATGCATAAAGACCATTGAGACTTGAATCGGGATCCTTTCTTTCTGAGGATGTTTTACTTTTGGATCATCTTGCATACTAAATGTTAACGAGCAGCTTCTGTAGAAGAATGAGATGTGAATGAAATTTGTTTCCTCTCCTTATCTCAACCAAGCAAATAACTGGAGGGTCTTCGTCTCTACAGTTCCGTAAAGTTCACACCTTATTCTGAAGTCTTACTTTTGCTCAACATTCTTCTCCCCATCATATCCGAGTGGGCTAAGCGTGGATATATTTAAAATATAGTATTGGTTATAGGAAAGCATAAGTTACTTTCATTGGTCAATTATTTGAAGTTGTATTATTTGATTCTAGATGATTTGAAAAGTCTCTACTGATGGTAATGGGGCATTAGTAGCATAATATAAATCCACTTGGGTTTGATCTGTCTACCAAAGCTGTCAAGGTGAAGCGCAGCTCCTGATCATCACCATCAATGGCTGTGAACGAAGCCGCTGATGATGGCGAGACTGTTGGCATACCAGTTGCATCAGCTCCTCCGTATTTTACGGCAGAAGCTCGAGCAATAGGAAGACCCTGGAGCACTGGATTATATGACTGCCAAGAACACCAGACAAATGGTATTATATTTATATTTATATATTCATTATATCTTTATTCTTCTGACCTTGTCTCTATAAGCAGTATTTTATAGGAAGCTGTTGATTAGGACAAATCTGTCCTAGCTTTATTGTACCTTGTGTACAGATGATGATATTTACAACCTGTAATGCCATCGCATAGTTGACAAGAACTATGTTTTTCTGAAGATAAATATGTAGTCTGGATCAAAGATCATAACTGCTTAGATAGCTGAAATGACTAGGATTGAAGCCAACGAGCTTCATGGAGGGCAGCCGATGGCTCAACCTGTAGGCATGCCTCACCCTGTAGGTATGCCCGTGGTAATTCAGCAGCCTGAGCTTGCAGACAATCACGGCGGTGTTTATCCACGACCCTTCCACAGGGAGGACGGTCGAGAATTTTGTGAACGGACGTCCCTGGAACACAAACTTATTTGACTGTCATGAAAATCAAACAAATGGTAAATGCTGCATGATTTTGTGAGGCTTGATTTTTGCTTTTAGACTATCAAGAAAGGTTTTCTCACGTTCTAATCCTCACTATGCAAAATTTTTGTTTTTTAGAACTGTGAGGATCTGAGGTGGAGAAATCCTTGGAAACATTCTATTGTAGATGAATACAAGTCTCAAAAGTTTTATGATCGTGATTTTGTCATGTTATTGCCAAAATTAGATATGTTTCAGCTTTTCAGTCAAAACCCCCCATAACCTCTTTCCAACTTTAGTTATGCCTTATGCCAATTAACTATATGGTATGTTTCCATGAATCTCGTCCTGACTATTGGAAACATTGTAACAGGTCTAGAAATCAATTTCACTCCTTAGAAATCCTCCAATAAGAGGATCTAATCACTGCCATCAAGCTTGATGAATAATGATTCTTGATGCATAGTTTGATCGGTAAACTAGCTGAAAGTTGGGGATTAAATCAAGGCCTCTCTAAATGTCGGAACAGAACTAAAGAGGAGAGTGAAGGGTGATAGATAACCTCTGTAACTTGTGTGCTATTTAGGCCGTCAATGACTCGCTAATCCAAAGATTGAATTCCTGGAAAATGGCAAACCAACCATCCATCTTGTATGGTTTGCATAACACAAAAGAATGTTGCACAACCAAACTGATATTTTACTGACATTTCTTTAAATTGTCATTTCTTTGCAGCTGTTATGACAGCATTTTTCCCCTGTGTTACGTTCGGGCAGATAGCAGAGGTCATGGATGAAGGAGAAATGAGTAAGGCCCCCTCACCTTACTTGCTTCCAATTCATTTTCTTTTCCCCATTGTACTAGTTGTTATTAATTTATAATAATCCTACAATGGTTCTCCCCAGAAGGCAGGGGAGGTTATATATATTACATCTACAATAGTATCTGCAACTACAAATTTTAGATTATTTTTTTCCTTTTATTCTATTTTAATGGTATGGCCTCCATTGCTAATGAGACTCAATAATTGTGTGATTGCAGCTTGTCCTTTGGGAAGCTTCATTTACTTATTGATGATGCCTGCTTTGTGCTCTCATTGGATAATGGGCTCCAAATATAGAGCAAAGCTGAGAAGGAGATATGATTTAGTAGAAGCTCCATATCAAGATATTGTCTCTCACATCTTTTGCCCATGTTGCTCCCTCTGTCAGGAATTCAGAGAGCTCCAACTCAGGGGACTTGATCCTGCTCTTGGTAAGTTCCTTTCATCCTATTTTTCTTATGCATACACCGTATTTATAACCTTCATTTTGGTATATGACCTTGATAATTTGTATTTGGAGTAATCCCTGGAAGAAACAAATATCAGATGATTGGAAGAGCACATATATTTTCTTCTCTTTAGAGCTGAGGATTGTTCAATTCTACTACCTAATATCTTTGTGAATGTTTTGCCTGCTGCAGGATGGAACGGAATCCTTGCCCAACACCAGGGAAGACCGAATCAAGACCAAGATTTAAGGGTTCCTCCAAATCAAGCCATGCACAGGTGAAGAATGATGGTTCAATTTTACTGGGTTTCTTTTTTCTATTTCAAATTCTTAAGTTTGGAGAGTTTGTGTTTGTTTGAGAGGAAAAGGGTCTGTAATAAAAATAGGGTTTATCATCTCCAAATGTTAGGAATAATGTGTAGTGGTTCCTTATCTCTCGTCTTTATGACTTTGGAACAAGGACAATGTGTGTTGTGATTCCTTGATTAAATTTCATTTTATTATCTTTGATCTCTCTCTCTCTACATCTGGGTGGGTGACCATGAAGATGAAAACCCTAAAATAGTACTTGCAGACCATAGTTTTAAAGGCACCCAAGCCTCTTGCCAGCTTGGGACCAGCCACAACCTAATTTAATAATACATAGTGAAGTAACATGTGATATCGAATGCATATTAATTTTATAAAATATAATTCAAAATTTTAAGATTTCTAACAATTAAAAGGAAAATTTTAATAAAATGGATATAAATTTCAATATATAATTAGAAATTTCAAGAATAAAAGTGTTTAAAAAGGAAATTATAGGTATAAAGCATGCCTCTTCAATAAAGCATATGTCTTGAAATGTAAGGCATTGTAACTAAGGAGTGATTGTACCTTGAGCCTAGATGACCAAGTTTTTGGGTTGCTCTCCCCTATAAGGGGGTTAAAAAACCAAATAGCCCAACCACTTTGGCACCTTCCTATCATTATCAATGCTGGCCAAGGTTTATTTGGGTTTTGAGTGAATAAACAGTCATTAATGGTGGACAAACATTCATTGCAGGTGAATAAATGCCATTTACTCACATAGTTTTTCCTTTTGAGTTTGTTGTGTGGAAAAAAAAATGAAAAAGGAAAAGTGAGTTCAGTTAGGTACAGTTAGAGAGTGTTGATTGGGTGAATGCCTTAGTCGTAGTTTTGATTAATTCAGTTAGTATCGAGGTGTTAAGGTCTTCAACTTTGTATACTTGCATAGTTTTATCTTTGGGTTTCGACGCGATTTTCTCCGAACAATCGGCGAGACGGCATAAACATGCTTTTAAGGATATCGCGATTTTCACAAGACTTTGTGATCCATCGTCTTTGATCAATAATATTTTTTTTGTAATTGTTTTATTTCTTATTTCTTTGTAAATTTTTTCCTCCCTCATATTTTGTTTCCTTGTAAGAAAAGAAAGCTCCTAACAAGGTATACCCCATGATCGGTTCTTTTTTAGGTATTATTCATTTTGAACTCAAAAAAGAATTTCCCAAAAAAGAAGTTCATATAACGTGAGGAACAAATAGAATATATAAAAATATTGGAAATTCATAGGTATCAAAATAAATTTACTTATTTGAGAACATCTATCAATTTAATTTCACAAAATATGACAAATTATAATTTAAAAAGGTAGCTTAATTGGTCTATCTTGAGTTTGCTCCATAATGGTTACTAATTTGAGTTCTCTCATGACCACTCTGAAAATTTATTTAGCCGTTAACTTCAAGATCCCATAAATTAGTCAAGACAGTGCAAGCTAACCTGAACACTCATAATTATAAAAATAAAAATCCAAATTATAATTTAAATGACCAAAATACTTTTCACTTTTCATGTATAAAACAAGTGAAGGAATTTTTGTGACATTTATTTCCTTTGAATTACATCATAATATTTGTTCCTCCACAGATTTATTTCTATTAGGTCTCGAATCCTGTACCCTTTGCCTTTGTATACTTGAACCCCGGACCCTCCTCTTTTAACTTCAAAATAAGGCTTATTGCAACAAGTAGAGAAGTAATTTGAATATGCATGATAACCACAAAAGGAGGCTCCATGCCGTTGTTGTCCACCCTGAATCTGGTTTACTTTTATGGGGGCAGTACAAATTTGGCATTGCATTATACTCAGCAAAGACAGAGGAGCGAGAGGAAAGATCAAGGAAGCCCACCTTCCGAACTAATTGTCATCCCTCATCATCAATGACTGAATTAAAGGGATGGCAAGAGGAAGCGCAGCTCAACCATATGCACTATCTCTAAGCTGCAGACCCCCGCATTAATTCTTGACTGTAATATTCGCAATTTCAACTACCCCCGGGATGGCACCATTTAATAAGGTTTTCAACCACTTCAACCATATCTACACACGTCACCCAAGTCTTCATTCTCATTCGCTTTCTTGGCGTCTGTCTGCTGACTCTGCTATCCGTTTTCTCTGCCGACGCTCGTCTTCTGGTATGCCTTCCGCTTTTTTTTCCCCTTTTTCTTGTTTGGGTGCTGGGAAACACTTGGAAAAAGGAAGTGAAATGGTATTTTGTGTATTGGGTTGAGTTGATTGGCGGTTCTGCTTTTTCTAGTCTAGATGAATGTGAAGTTTGATTTACGATCTGCTTGTTTCTGTTCCCGTTTTCTGTGCTGGTGAATTCACTCAGGAGTTGTACGGAAAGTATGTGTTGTAATGTTGAATTTAGGGTTAGTTTTGTTCATTTGCATTATGACTGATGATTGCCACTTGATCAATGGCCTTTTTTTGTTTGTTTTTTTGAATTTCTGTACGGGTTATATTTATTGAATGGGGTGTTTGTATGATTGATTGTACTGATGATTTTAATTATTTTTGTCATTAATTAGTTATTCGTACCCATTATTCATCTATTTGTCCACCCTCAACATTGCGAAATTCTCTGGCTTTTTCTGAACAATTTTTTTCTTTGGTTTTTGAGAATTATCTGCATTTAGGTTTCTGGACAATCAAGATGATATTTTCTTGAAATGAGGGAAATGATAGTCTTTTCAAATTGCTCGTTGAACAGATAAAATGGCAATGTTCTGCAAATTCGCCCTAAAATCAAGGCAATTATGCATTAGTGAGAGTGATATTGCTCTTTGAAGATGAAGAGAATAATTTGCGTACGCAAAAGAGAGTAAACAAGAATCCATGTTTATGAAAGATGAGGTTTCTAATGATTGTGAAGTTTCGGCAACACAGGAACTCCTACCAAACGGGTCTTAAATGGTTTCTCTTCTCTTGTGTTGGTGTTCCTGTGTCTTACCAAAGAGGCTAACTCTCATCACAAAAGGACAGAAAAACTGATAAAATTTCATGAAATGTGAGTGCTTTTCCTATACCACCAGTTATGGCAACAGCTCCTATTTCTTTTACGATTATTCTAGATCTGTGGGTTTGTACGTCCAGTACTTTGTTAAACAAAATGATGCCACTAAATTTTCTGCCGGGATTCAAATTTGGCCAGAGTGATTTATTGCAACACTTCCATATTAAAACTTAAGTAAGACCATATTAGGATTTTCTTCTAAGAAGCAATAAGTACTTCTTTAAGCTCAATAACAGTCTTCATACCAATTTGGCTAATGTGTTGGAAGAGCTTATGACTTAGTAAAGAACTTACGATGCAATATGGGAAAATGGTATTTGAAGCTCTATTTTGGCTTATATAGGAAATTATTCTATGTTTGATGGAACTTTTACAACTATGTGTATTGAAAATTATGACTTTGACTCGGGGCTTCCTTCGAAGGTTAAAATAAAAGTTATCACATGGCATGTGTCACATGAACTGATTTGGTAGGGTCTGTTTATATTTGTGAGTTTTAGCATTCTTTTTCTTTATTTCATTTTTTGAATGGTAATTTTCATTATAGGAATACTTTCTAAAATATTCTATAATTCATGCCAAATATCTAGTATAAGATATATTTTGCAAAATATTTTATAATTCACACTTCTTCATTCCATTCTGCAGCTGCACCTTATAGCACATTCATGGAGGTGGTCAAAGCAGCTGCCAGGCAGGGGTCAGCAACAGCAGAACGTGTTGCTATAAGAGCCAACCAGAAGAGTTACAGTTACACTCAACTCATTTCATCTGCAAGGAAGATATCTAGTCTGGGTTGGTGTAATGGTGACTTAAAACCCGTGGGAGTTCAGCAGCTTTTCCATGGATGAAAAATGGTCTACTTCCGGTTTTTGCACTTGTACAAAAATCTTGGCACTGCCTCATTGGAGGAGAGTAGCACATTCTAATTGGCAACCTGATTATGCTCACTACTTTAGTGCAATCTACCTAATCTTGTTCTTCTTAAGGCTAGCCTAAAAAAAAAATCATTTGATTATGGTATGCCTTATATTGTGGTTTTTTGTTGTATTGGGATCCGTCTAGTATGTTGTTATTTCAATAAACAAAAAGATTTTAGAGTGTATGGTATCTATTCAGGTTTGTGTTTAACTGTCCGTGTTTATTCAGACCAATGGAGTGAGCAAACATGAACATTCAGAAAATGGACACCTTGGTGGAGCTCGAATAGGAATTGTGGCTAAACCGTCAGTTGAGTTTGTTGCTGGAATACTAGGAACTTGGTTAAGTGGAGGCGTTGCAGTTCCCCTTGCACTCAGCTATCCAGAAGCTGAGCTCTTACATGTGATGAATGATTCGGTTCGCCCTGAATTTACTTCTCTTTCATTTGCTTTCTGTGTATTTTTGTGTTTACAGAAGGGTCCAGTTAATGTTTAGCACTTCTCATATTGTTGTTGAAATTCATAAACGACCATGCAGTAGATCAGATAAAGTTTGTTATTTGAAGTATTGATTAAAGTACTCTATACTTGAGCTTCACATGTGAATACCTTAATTTTATTACTGTATTCAAATCTGTGTAAGGTTTTAGTTATCTTTCAAACAATCGTATGCCATCTAGATTTTTTCCATGTATTTCTTGCATTAATGAATAAGCAAGGTTGGAAGATGATGAGCATATTTTGTTGATTGAACCACGTGTTTTTACTATACATTTCTGTAGATTTTGTAGCACGAGTGATGTTTCTCTCTTTCAAGCCAGTCTATAATATCTTTTTTCCCCTGTAAATGTCTTCTTTACTTTGGTTCTGGGTAATTAATATGTACCTCCCGTGGCTATTTTATCAATAGGATGTGTCCATGATATTGAGTACTGAAGATTATCGTCAACTTATGGAAAATGTTGCTGCTAAGAGTTCTGCTCAATTTTCTCTAATTCCTCCTGTTCCCAGTATTCCCTCACTGACAAATGCATGTGATTATCTACAAACTGGAGAATTAGATGCAGATAAATGTTTCCAAGGGGAAATTGGAAAGTCAAATAACATAGAAGGTTTTTTAAAACCTTATGATAACATCCTTTAAGTTAATCAACTTCTTTTTTTCTTTAAATAATTTTTGCTTCCCTATTTGTGTAGATGAGGATCCTGCCCTGATTGTATACACTAGTGGTACAACAGGGAAACCTAAAGGAGTGGTTCACACGCACAAAAGCATTACTTCACAGGTATGTATGTGAACACCATGTACCTTGCAAGTTTTAGCACTGATCTGAAAAAGTACCATGTCTGGGAAAAAAGGGTTTTCATTGTCTTATTTTTATGGTTGTAAGTATAATATATGTATATCATGGACATGGTTGTCAATAATCAACTTAGAAGTTGTGTTAAATTTGAACACAAAGAAGAGAAGTATTAATGGGAGTCATTCTTTTTAAATTAATTGTCCTTTTGAGTATGAAACTTAGACATGGTTTTATTTATTTATTTATTTTTATATTACACATGGTCCCAACGGCCTCTTCTCAGTATAATTTTTTCAGGTTATATCATAAATTGAAGTTACTTCACTAAATTATGCAATTTGATTCCCTTTCGTCTTCACTTTAATTTTGTTTTAGCATTTTATTTTGGCATTGACTTTAGTCTTGACTTAATTTCAGGTCCAGATCTTGACGTAGCTTGGGGATATACATCTGCTGATAAATTTCTGCATTGTCTACCTCTGCATCATATCCATAAAACTATATTTTAGTTTGTAAATATATCAATTTCTCATGTTAAGCACAGTTTGACCTTATAACTCATGGAATATTTTCATGACTTCTTGGCATTGTCTTGCCTTTAGCATAAGAATGTTACGAAATTTCTGCATGGATCCTTAACTTGACCGTACATGTCCATGGGCTATTCAATGCTCTGCTTGCACCTCTCTATGCTGGTTCCACGGTAATCCCTCATTTTAGGTTTTAAAATTTTTTTTATTACTGTTTTTATTTTATGTTTGAGTTGAGTATTGTTTTTAGTTTTTAGTTTTGTTATAGAACTTTTAGGTTTTTTTTTTCTTTTTTTTCCTCAGCTGTAAAGAATTTTTTTTTTTGGGTCTAGATTGCTTCTTTACTCTACAAGGCCTGTTGACTGATCTTAGTTCAGTTTAATTATTTGGTTGTAATATATTTATTTATATTGAAGGTTGAGTTTATGCCCAAGTTCAGTGTGAGTGGAATCTGGCAGAGGTGGCGTGCATCACATCTTAAAGATGGAAATGAGGTTGATGATGCTATAACCGTGTTTACAGGAGTAAGTCAAGCCTTTATGTTAAGCTTTATAAATTGTATTCTGCGATGCAAATATTGGATGTCTTGGGCATGATACCTAATTTATGAGGACAGTGTTTGCATGCTTGATAGGTGCCTATTCAATTTATTTCAACTCAATGCATAGTCTTAAATAGAGATGAGCATCTGTTAAAAGATTGCTAGCACTTTTATAGCCCCTTGTCCAAAGGGATCCTTGCTCAGCACTTTGCACTTTTTTTTTTTTCTTTTTCTGGGAATTTCATTACTGGTAGAGTTGAAGACAGATCATTACATGGCTGAAATGTTCTCATTGAGTTAACAGTTTTACTTGTGATATAACTTCTTTTAATCAGCAAAACAATTAAATTCTCTAAGATAGTCTAAATTTATTCAGTCATGTATCTCGTGGTTTCCAAGAGATTTTGTGCTTGTCCTGATGAAATCATTACAGTTGACATCTATTTTAATTCATAGGTTCCGACTATATATACTCGATTAATACAAGGTTATGAAGCAATGGATCCAGAACTGCAAGCTGCTTCTGCCTGTGCCGCAAGCAAGTTAAGGCTCATGGTAACCAGCTGAAACTCCCTGTTGCTTTATGATTCTGATTCAAAGTTCTGTGAATATGTGGTCTGATGAAATGGTCTTAATTGGGAATGCTTCACTTACTGTTCTGTATCCAATAGTTAAAAATGTGGCTGCTTTGCGAAATTTTATCTACAATTCTTCCTCTGTTCCCTATAACAAAGCCAGTTGATGACTGCTCAGACTATGGTTAAAAATTGTTTTCTTACTTTGTAGATGTGTGGCTCCGCTGCACTTCCCTATCCTGTCATGCAACAATGGGAAACTATCACAGGACATCGTCTTTTGGAGCGGTATGGCATGACTGAGGTCAGTGATTCATCTAGTTGAATTCATTTTTGCAGGATATTTATTCATGGAGAAGCAGTTGGTCTGATTTCTTAAGAAATATTCTTCTTTTTCTATGCAAATGGTTTGTGGTGCTTGTAGTTTGTCATGGCAATCTCTAATCCCTTAAGAGGAATGCGGAAGGGAGGCACTGTCGGAAAACCATTCCCCGGTGTAGAGGTTAGCAGATTCTTCACTTGTAAAACCTAACATTGAATGACATTCACCTACATAATGAAGGGAAAAATGAACTAAAAGCATCAAACAGGAACAATTAGTTGAAAAGTTTTACCATAAATTGAAAAGGAATTTAATATCCCCTGGTGTTTCTTCTTCTTTTTCTTTTTGTTTGTTAAGTTGGCAACTCTAATATCCTGTGTTTCTTTTTCTTTTTCTTGTTTGTTAAATCAGTGAGATGGAATGCACAGGTGTCAATCTTTTCCATCGATGAGATGGACTCTGCTATTTTAGAAATAGATTAACATTTTCTTATTTATTATAGGTGAAGATTCTTGCAGATGACAGTGATACTGAGACAACCGGGGTTGGTGAGCTTTGTGTCAAAAGCCCTTCACTATTTAAAGAATATTGGAAACTTCCTGAGGTGCTTTCTGGTTTGATTATAGTTTTATCCTCCTCAATGAATTTCTTTATAGTTTAATCAGTTTCTGTTCTGAATCTTTAAACTCTTTCTTCTTAAAACTTTTAGGAAAATTGCCTTGCTTCAAACAAATATCCCTCTTTTTCTTTTCTTCTGAATGAGCATATATTTACTTTAGTAGGTAGTAGGGCCAGAAAATGAAGTGATCCAGCTTGTTGCAAAGGAAAATCTCCACAAAAGAAACAAATAGAACCTACAAATTGAGAAACAAATGTATGGCCTAAATAATTCTTCCTGAAAACTTCAGATAACTTCCATAAATTAATTTGGAATGGGGAAGTGCTTTTGAAAGAAGAGGAATGCAAGAAGCTATGAAATACTAGGAAATGAGGGGCATGGGATGGATAATTTGTTCATTTTATCTGTCACCATTTTCCGTCTCATAATCAGCTATCCTATGATATCTCACACTAAAATGAGCAAGTGACTTGACAGTTGGAGCAGTGTGTAGGATAATTGTCCAAATGTTACCACCCTTGCATTTTACCAGCTGGTGATGCTAATACATGTTGATGTCTGGTTAAAATTTTAAAAGTTTAACCTTGGCCTCTCTCACCTTCATATATGCGTGTGTGTTTTTCTCTATTGGCCGTTCAATAAAATCTGAACAGAAGATGAAGCTAGCAAGACTGCAAATCTAAGTTGCTCCATCCTTTTAGTTGAATGGACTTCATCCACCATCTCTGAGTTCTATCTTGTTAATATGAATGACACCAGCAGAAGGAAATAAGGAAATATTTATTTTCTTTCTTTCCTGAACTTGCACCAGTCAAACAGAACTACTGGTGTGATCATATGAGTGACACATGCTGTTCTTTGCAAACATAAACTGCCTGTTTGGCAGTGGTTGAATGGTTTCCAGCTGTTGATTGCTAAACGCAGCTTAGGTATGAATCAACTGTAAGATGAAATGTGGTTGTGCTACTGATTTTACTATCCCTTTTAACTCAAGCTTTCAAAACATTGCTTTTTCGCATCAATGTGTCACTGTATGTATATAATCTAGGGTTTTCTTTTGAATTGGATGTGGGAAGGATACAGAAATGGATGGTGCCACTTAGGATTTCTGTTTAGGTACATGTGATCTATGAAACTAATTGATTCTTTGAAAATTTGAAATGCATTATTTATGAAGGAAATGGACAGAGACAATTTTGAAAAAGTAAAAACCAATTTTATTTATTCTTTTCCCCCCCATGAAGTTCAGTGTACTCATTCTAAAAATTGTAAGTTGATTTTCTTAGTACTTCATTTGTTCTTTGAATTAAGTTATGCAAAGTGGATAAGAATTGATTTGTAAAAAGTTTGTGCATTTTCTTTTCTGGGCTTCTTATTATAGCTCATACTTCTTATTATTATAATTAGGTAACTAAGGAATCATTTACCATTGATGGGTTCTTCAAGACTGGTGATGCTGTTAAAGTAGATGAAGACGGATACTACATCATCTTGGGACGTAAGTAAACCTAGATCCTATATGCATTAACCAACATGGTCCTATTATTGTTAATGGCTTATTAACCTGTCACCAAAATTTCCCTCTGTATGTGGATGATAATTTTAAAACAGATCTTGTCATAATGGATAATACACTTGGGAAATCCAGTTGCGCTGGTTATTGCACATCCTTGCTGCTCATATAATTTACATCATGTTTCAGGAAATAAGTGGTCCAAACTTTCTAGCTAATCAGAATGTTGTGACTCTTTTAAACCAAGTTGGAAAAAGTGAGGGAAAACATCTGAAAGTATTTTAAGTGGTTAAATGTATAAGAGATAAGGAAGAAGTAAATTTTCTGATTGCTCCGTTAATGAGCTTTCCGTCTCCTAGATTCATAGCATGGATTTAGATATAATCATATATGTTTTTGTTACTTATGAATTAAAAAAGATACCTTTTGATTTGATTTATCAGGTACAAGTGCCGATATTATGAAGGTCGGTGGTTACAAGTTATCTGCATTAGAAATTGAAGCAGTGTTGTTAGAGGCAAGTGTTTGTCTTCCTCTTGTTTGTTTTGTAGAAATAATAACTGATTATGAGTTTCTCCTCCTTTTTCTACAGCATCCAGTGGTCTCAGAGTGCTGTATACTGGGCTTGCGGACAAAGACTAATAGGGGATGCTGTGTGCGCCATAATTGTGCCTCAAGTAGATGAAAAGAAAAAACGAGAGGGAGAACTAAAGCCTGCTATAAGCTTGGAAGAACTTTGCACCTGGGCTAAAGAGAAGCTTGCACCATACAAGGTATTACAGTTTGCCCATCTTTATTTCTTTTCCTTCGCGAAAATGAAAACTACAATTGAGCTTTGCCATGCTTTGTCTGTGTTTGAGAGTGGTATGCATCTCGTTTATTCAAAAGACGTGACACTGAGTTATCCTTTCTAGAATCAGTGCACTTTCAAGTTCAATAGCATATGAAATTCTGAAAACAGAGTCCATTTGAAGTGGTTCATTTCAAAATTTAGGTTTAGATTATTTGTATTTGCATTATGGCCTCACCATACCCTGCGCATAGATTTTTGTTTTATAGATCCTGATAAAATACCCGAATTGCATTAAGTTTTGATGATGTTGAATCGATATATTCTCAGCAATGTTTGGTTCCTAGAAAATATTAAAGAATGAAAAGAAAAATATTTTATCACATTTGGTCTCATTATGGAAAAATCTAAAGAAGCTATAATATAATTAAAATTAGTCAAAAAAATTTATACATTTTTTAAATTATTTAATCTTTACAACAAAGTAGAAAAATAAGTGAAATGAGTTTGAAATAACATATAAGATAATTTGACTTTAGATCTATTTTGTTATTTTCCTTTATTATTTAATTTCTTCTATTTTTCCTTTATATTTTCTTTCCTTGCATTTTCTCTCAAATTATTTTGGAAACTAAACATACCTCTAATTTTTTTATGGTAACTTCTAGATCAAACTTGTAAGCTTTTGTCACTGCTTCAGCTCCAGAAACAATCTTTATCATTTTTTTTTTCTAAATCTTTGCAGGGCAATCAACACGAATTAAATTTTTAGTCTCCAAATTAAAATTTGGTTTTTATTTTCCTTTCCTCAAATATATATATTTTGGTCCAGCTTCAGGCTGATTGGTTCTTGCCCATTTTTTCCCCTCTTCTCAATAGGTACTTTTAGATATTCAACTTTAAAAAGTTCCTTATGAATGAGTTTATATCCTTGTTATGTTTCTAAGACTTCAACTGATCATGTTATTGTTCTTTTACCTTTGTTTCTTCCCAGATTCCGACCCATTTGCTTCTATGGGACACCCTGCCTCGTAATGCAATGGGAAAGGTAACTTGCTCTCAGTTCTTGATCTTTCAAGCAGCTCTTCCTTTTTTTCCATCCATATGGGTGTGCTCTCTAAAAAAAAGAGGAATGTAGAAGATTGTCTTGTAAGGTTTCTTTTTATAATGTCTAATCCAGGTGAACAAAAAGGAATTGAAGAAAAAGCTGGCTGCTGAAGCTCAGCAGTGATGATGCAGCCTTGACAGCCATTGAGGAGCATTTGATTATTGAACACAGCGGAGGAGCATTCGATTCTTAATTTTCTTCTTCATTTTTGTTTTCTCTGCCAACTAGTTAGCTGTAGAAAAGCAGATAATGAGCCAGCAACCCATTTGAGGAAAGTCTGAATGTTAGAAAATAATAACTGATATGTTATGGATTGTTCTGAATGAAATAATAGAAGATGTTAGATTATGAACACTCTCCTTGGTTTGTTGCATTACTTTTTGTTTATAAGAAATAGAATCCTAAAAACTTTTTTGTTTGAAAAGGTCTTGTCTTTGAAAACTGAGTTTAAGGTTGAGGCCAATTACCTGTCAAAAAGTTACCCACAAGGCTAGCATCCCACTCTATCCATGACAATACGTGTTTGAAGAGAAGAGTTGGGATGAAATATTTGTAAGAATAGAATACTATAACATAACGTGTAAAAATGAATAAAAGTAAAAAAAAAAAAAAATGGAATGAAATTTAATCTAGAGAAATGAAGCAAGGTTGGGACATGGACTACGCTTTCTAGCTAAAGCCGTCTCAATGCTATTATTCCTAGTAGTAGTCACCTATATATATACCTTCCAATAGTTAAAATGAATCTTCCGCCCTCCCTAATCCTCTCCTCACCATGTGTCCATTTACATCTTTCAATACTCCCCATGCATGTACACCTTCCAATACTCCTCTCAAATTCAAATTCAAATTCCCCTTGTGCATGTATTTATCTTCAAATTCTCCTCTCAATCATTTTGGTGTTTTTTGTTCTCTAAATTTAGTATTTTTTTTTTTAATGTTTTTTATGTTTTTTAGAACAAAATTGGGCTCAAAACTTGTTTTTAATATTTTAACATTTTTTAGAATAAAAGCAGTTTTGATAATAATAAATAAACACTTTTATGGTTTGTTTGGTTCCTGTATTTGAAAATTGTTATCAAGAACAGTTTTTAAAAACATAAATAACACAATTTGGTGTTTTTTAAAAACCGTTATTGTTATATAAATTTAGTATTTAAAAAAAAAAAAAAAACTGGGTCCTCGACCTCCACAAGAAAGAAAGGAATGGCTTGAAGGATACAGATCAAGAACAGCTACAACTACTCATAAACTTGAAGTCATCATTCTCAAGGGCCTCAAGGCTGTGCATGGCCACAAGGGTCTCGTTTGCTTTACTCTACTCATGCCTGCAGATCATCTATCGGTGCGTCTTGTTTGATAGTGATTTTAAGAAAACTCTTCCATTAACCTTTTTAATATTTGCAAATTTTTATCTTTCAAAGTAAAAAAAAACTTCTTAAAATCATCATCGTGTTAGTAAAGGAAAGTTTTTCAAAAGGAACTTGTCTCATTGGAAAAATACAAAAGTGGTTTTAGGTTTATATACAAAAACTCGTATATGGCTTGTATATGACTTGAAAAAAGGGAGTGATGGGGCATATCGTGGCCCAGAATATAGAACAAATGAGGAGAGAGGCTGATCCCAATGATGAATTTTATTCTTATTAGTTATTTATTTAATTTATTTTGGATTTATCAGATTGTCTTTTTGGATTTATCTTATTAAGTTTTTAGGTTTTATCTTGTTATGATTTTGGGGATTATCAGTTAGGATTTTTGTTTGTGTTTATAAATAGCGTCTTACATGTTGTGGTGAGCAATATTGAAAAATTGAGAAATTTCGTTCCGTTCTTTTATTAGCTTTTTTTTTTATGCCGTGTAGAAGCTACATCGATTTTACCGATAATAGGCGTAACGCCGATCAGAGATCAAGTTATTCTGTTTATTTTAAGTTCTTGTTGGTGTCTTTCAAACTGTCGGTTGCCTGCCATTCTTTTCACCAGATTCCTAATTACCAGAACAGAAAACTAATAGCACAAAATCAATCCATCAACACCTGTTTCGCCGCCTAACAACGACGCCATTGATCGCCCCCGCTACTGCCTGCAGTTTCCACCCATGCTCAACGCAATTTTCCGTCGGATTTCTCATCAAACTCCAAACCCGATAGTTGATTATAGGCAAGCTGGAGAAAATATCAAGAAAGTATCAAGAAACGAATCTGCACAAAAGATCCGATTTTTATTGATTGTCAACTAATCTCAACTTTTGGATATTTTGAGTTGACTCCCACATCTTGCGGAACCTCAAATTTAAACAAAATAATAATAATAATAATAACCCTATCCCTAACCTACGTCTAGTCGCTGCTTCCTCCCCTCCACTTCGCCCCCAAAACCATCGGATCATCACCATAACCGGAAGCTTCACGATTCACGATTCACGCCTCCCGCTCCAGCATTGTCCTAAAGTGCCCCAAATTCGTTCCAAATTGGGTTTTCTCCATCAGAACTGTTGTTGCACACGACTTTTGATTCCCTTGCAACCTCCCTAAGGAATTATAGGTGTCCTAAAGATTCTTTAACAAGGATATTTTCTTTTACTTTGAAAACTTAGTTAATATTCGTGATATTTAAGCATATTTTGTTTGATTTTTTAGGTTCCAGTTTTTTCACAATTATAAAAAAAAAACTTTTAGTTTTTAGTTTATTCTTTTGTGACTGTGCGATATATAATAACGTACTTATTTTTAGATTTATTAATATTTAGTTAGCGTATAGTTTATAAATTTTTTTACTTAGTGGAATTTATGATACACATTTTAGATTCTTTCTTACTTCTTAAATGATTCATTAAGAGCAATAATTTTGACTTGAAATACATTGTATCTCGAATCTAAATGATAATTAGTTTGTATTATAGTCTCATCATGATCTGATAAAGCGCTGATTTGATTCGATCAGTACATGTCGATAATGAATTTAATTCAATGTGTAGTGATTGACCGATGCCAATGTATGAGCAACAAAATTAAATGCGATAAATAAAAAAATGGAGCACTAACTTTTAAAGCATCACGAATTAAGCTTGTGAGATAAGTGAATATGTTGATGGGCGTGGAAACACGTTGGGTCACGTTTGTGTAGTTTATGCTCGCTACGGAGGTTCGCATCAATCGATGGTCGCAAATAGTTTGTGATAATCTGGGTAAAATGAACTTGGGTAGTAATTCGATTCTTTCGACCTCGCGCGAGATTCTGCAACGGGAGACCTTGGTTCCTTTGGTGATCGATTTCGGCACATAATGTCAACTTCTGGGTATATTCTTAAACCCTTAAGGCAAATCCCATTAGACTGTGTGAAGATTACCAACTTCACACAGTCATACAAAGTGGAGATAAGAAATGTAAGTTAGTGATTGATGAGGTTAGTTGATGAGATGTGGTTTAAGGATGTTGTTAGGTTGACAAACCCTAAAAATTGAGACCACATCAATCCATTAAGTAGGCTTGGGTGAATGGCCAGTACTTTGCAATCGACAGGCGTCACAGTCTCTATTCAAATGGGGGATTATATTAGTGAAATCCTATTGTGAGTCTTTGCCATGGATGTTGCCAGTGTCTTTTAGGCCGCCCTTGGCTTTATGATGCCCAATGTTACGATTTTGGTAAAGATAACATTTATTCCTTTAAGTATAAAAATTTAAGAACATTATTTTAAGACATCACCCCAAGCCTAAAAATTTCAATGAGTAAGCGATGACGTCTCGAAACTACGAAATGAATTTACGTATTTAAAATGTAAGAAGTTTGAGAGAGAGGGCTTTGAGACTGGTATGTGCTTAGCATTAGTGGCAAAAGAAGTTCCCTTTGATTCTTCGATTGTCGATGTTCATTTGGAAGTGAAGAATTTGCTAGATGATTTTGTTGATATGGTGCTCGATGAGTTGCCTAGTGAACTACCACCTTTTAAGAGACATCCCGACATCTTTATAGATTTAGTTCCCGGGTTCTCGATTGCCTAACTTTCATTATGGGATGAATCTAAAGAGGCTGAATAGGTAGATAGAAGGACTTTTAGAAGAAGAGGATTTGTTAGGCATAGCCCTTAGTCCTTTAATGTAATTACCCGGCTTTGTTGACACCCCAAGAAGATGAATTTGGAGAATGTGTGGACGGTAGAGCCATCAATAAGATCCATGATGAATATCGTTCCAGTATTCGCCTTGAGGATATGTTGGACATTTAGCTTGTTCTAGTTGGTTCTCAGATAGATTTGCGTAGTAGTTATCATCATTAGATGTTGACCCCGGGAGATGAGTGGAAGCGCATTTGAAACCTGAGATGGTTTGTTTGAGTGGTAAGTCATGTATTTTGGTTTGTCTAATCTTTCATAGTATTTCATGAGAGTTGTGACCCATGTCACACAACCTCTCATTAGTAAATTTTTGGTGGTTTACTTTGATGACATATTGATGCATAGTTAATCAAGAAAATTTAACACACTAGACGAGGTTTTTCTCCTCTTCGCGAGCGAGCTTTATGTTAACTTTAAAGTGTTCTTTATGCCATTATATGTGTGCTTTTCTTGAGCTTTTTATTGTGTGCAGGCATGATTAATTGATCAGAAAAGGTTAAGTTATTAAGAATGCTTTGAACCTCAAATCTATCATAAGAGACTAAGTAGTTTTTCATGGTTTAACTTCTTTTATAGGAGATTTATAAGGGGATTTATATTGTGTGGCTCTATGCCCGAATGTTAAAATAAGGAGTTTCAATGGTCTGTCTTTCTTGACATTTAAGAAATCAAAGATCGAATAGGCCGGGAGGCACCGATTTTGAGATATCTGATTTTACTAAAGTTTTTAGGATTGCTTGTGATGCATCGGGTGTGAGTGATGGTGAATATTGAGTAGAAGGTCACCCCTAGCACTGCTAGTGAAAAACTTCAGTTATCTTTAAAGAGCGATGATACACATATGATAAAGAGTTTTATCTTGTAGTCGATCTTAGTTTTGGGGGTTTATTTGGTTGCCTATTGAATTTATTGTTTGTTTTTTGACCACCAAGCTTTAAGATATTTAAACTCACAAAAGAAATTGAATGCTCGACATGTTATAGTGGGTTGAATTTTTGAATGAATATTCTTTTGTGATTGATAATCATTCTAGTAATGAAAAACAAATGTGACGCACTTAGTTGATTAAATACATTACACTTCATCGTATAAGTGCTCATAATAGTGGGTTTGATAGTTAAAATGATATTTTGTGTGACTTTGGTATTATTTATAATGGGGTTAGTAATGGTAAATCGAGAGTATCTGGACTTCCTTGTTGAAAATGGTTATTTGTTTAAAGTGACTAAATTAATAGCGTACCTCGGACATCATTTAGGTTATTAATTTGGGAGATGCATGTGAAATTGGTTTTAGCTGGACATTTTGGGAGGATAAAACTATTGCATTGGTTGAAGATAGGTTTTATTGGCTTCTCTAGAGGATGTTGCTAGGATGGTTGCTGATACGAGGTATGTCGGATAGTTAAATTGAAACAAAACAACGGCTTATATACTCCTTTACCTTTCCCTCATGAACCTTGGAGAGATGTTAGTATGGACTTTGTTCTTGGATTGCCCTAGGACCGGCTAGAGGACATGATTATTTTGGTTATTGTTGAAGCCGAGATTTTCTAAGATGACGTTTTATTCCATGTAACAAAACCAATGATGCTTCATGTTGCTAAATTGTTTTTAGAGAAGTTGTTAAATTACCATGGTTTGCCTTCCACCATTGTATCCCGATAGGGATGTGAAATTTATTTAATATTTTTGAAAATCCTTTGGAAATTGTTTGACACTACTCTGAAATTTTCATTTGCTTTTCATCCTCGGCGATGGGCAAGCGGGGTTGTTAATCGTAGTTTGATGCCTCAACCCAGGTGTTTGGTAAGATTAAAACAAGGTCAATTTGGGATAAAACAAGGTGTTTGGTTTAATTTGTCAATATTGAGTTCTTATAATATTAGGGTTAAATGTTCAACTAGTAAAAGTCATTTTCAAATTGTTAATGGCTACTCACCCCTCACACCCATTGATCTTGTTCCTTTACCTCTGTGTGTGTGCTCTGACGCATGAAAACTGTAAAGCAACGTATGACTTATATTGAGGATTAGTGAAAAATTTCTCTAAGTAATGAAATTATAAACTGTAGTGGCGATGTGCATGTTAGATCCAAGAATTTAATGTTGGTATTTATGTTATGGTTCGTATTCATCACGAAAGAAGAATTCAGCGTTTTCAAAAAACTTTATGCAAACCATGGGTCACATTCTATCATTTTCAAATGGGATCTAATAATTTATCTTCTTGATTTGCCTAATGACATGGATATGCTCAGTTTTTCAATGTAGAGGATTTTCTATACAGAACCTTTTGAGCACTTCTATTTTGCCTTCTAGTATTGTGCGATTGAAGTATGACGTCTGCTCTTCGTTATAGTTTTCAGGAGCGGTGGATCTTATCATTGATGATGAGTTAGTGACTATACAGAGATCTTTTGGGTTTTGTTGTTTTAACTTGTCCAAATGGCGTAGGTGCGATCGTGATCTTGATGCTACTTGGATACGAAGATGATCTTTTTGTCATTTGGATCTTTGTTGTTAGTTCTTTGCTGCTTTTTCAACTTGGTCAGTTAACTCAATGGAAATGATGAGGCATGAAGTAGGCCCATATATAGGCCTAAACGAGATAGGAAGCCCAAGTCCAATGATGAATTTTATTACTATTAGTTATTTATTTAATTGTATTTTTGGATTATCCGTTAGTACTTTTTTGATTTATTTATTAGGATTTTTGGGTTTATTCGTTATGATTTTTGGGATTATCCATTAGGATTTTTGTTTGTGCTTATAAATACTTTATATATTGTGTTTAGTGGGCTGCCAATATTGAAAATTTGAGAATTTTATTCCGTTTCTTTTATTCGCTTATTTTATTTTATTGTGCCGTAGTGAGGCTGTCGGGAGAACACTTTTGAGCGCCTATGCGCTAGTGTATCCGGGTGTTGCGACGTGCGCCACTATGTCTTCGTTCACGGTTTTTTTCTAAGGAGGCGGTGGATTTATCGTGATAGTGAGTTAAGTGACTTAGAATCTTTGGGTTTTGTTGTTTAACTGTCGAAATGACATGGTGATCGATGTCTTATGATTTTGAAGGCCGATCATCATTGGTTAACTTTGTTGTTGGATTCTTTCTTTCATTCGGCTCTTCGGTCGAGTTCTTTTCGGCCGGAGAGATGTTGAGCGTAAGTAGAGCGTATATAGGCTTTAAGCGAGATAGGAAGCCAGAATCAGTGATGGAATTTTATTCTTATTGTTTATTCATTAATTGTATTTTTAGTTATCCGTTAGTACTTTTGATTTATTTATTAGGATTTTTGGGTTTGTTGTTACCCAGTTTTGGATTATCATTAGGATTTTGTTTGTGCTTATAAATAGCACCTTATGTTATTGTTTAGTGAAACTTTATTAATATTGAATTTGAGAATTTTATTAAGTTTCTTTTATTAAACATTTTATTTTATTATTCTTCGTAGTAGAAATTTCACGTCGGGAGGCATCGTGTGCTAAAGTAAATTTGAGCTTTGATTCGATTACAAATTGATGGATTTGCTCCCTTTGCTCCAAATCAATTTTATTTTTGTTTGTCTAAATAAAAACCTTGGAATTCAAATTCTAACAATTATTTTTGGATTTAATTCATATCGGTTTTGAATTTATTCTTAGTCTTGATGACCAATGACTATAAGTTTGAATTCCAATGGTTTGCCTATAAATTGGAACGGGTTCTAATGTTGAAAAATATTTTTCAATCTCCATTTTTCTTTCCACCTATAACTTGGGATAACTATATTCATCTCTATTGTATCTTGGGGAATAAAATTTCTAAGTACAGTGTTTTATACATGCCTCGTTAAATTCTATTTTCTACAATTTGCCCTCCATTTTATAGGTATACCAACAGTCTTGGACCTAACATCCATTTGTCGATTCGAGCCTTCTACATCCGGCACTTCAAACATATCACTGTAAAATTATAGGGTGCATTTGGAGGTGCGAAGTGGGAGAGACTAGATGTCATAAATTGCGGTTTTGAATATGACGATATTTCTTTTTTGTTTTTCATTTTTCTTTCTCATATTTAAAAAATAATAAAAATGAAAGGGTGTTTAGCTTTTTATAGCTATTTTTTCTGTAGGAGTTTCCTTATAATTACCGACCGAACTAGTAGGATTTAATCTTGGGGGCATAAATTGATGGACGTGGTGTTGTAGCCTAGTGGCATGAATATTGAAGTTTCGACTCTACTTGCATAAAAGGGAAATTTTTTTGAGTATATGCCCAAAAGGCCTTAGATGGCTCCGCCGCCATTACCTATAGTATCATGGCAGTAAAGTTTAACCATTAAGGTGGGGATGGATTGGTGTAATTTCTCCTGGCTTAGAAAAAGATACAAGAGAAAAATATATTGGGTAGTGATTTTGAGGCCCAATTCCTGATTGGAAGGAAACCAAACCAAAGAGCAGAGAAAACGCCACTCTTATAGTTATCTCCACTTCGAATCTTTGATCATCATTTTTGTTATTGTTTTCTAATGATTTTTACCTTTACAACAATATGAAATCTGGTATCATATACACACAAATACATAGGGGATAAAGGCGAGAATTGGCAACGATGTAGAGTTTGTGCTTGAGAGTCAGTAGAAGGCGAACTTTGAACACATTTAAAGTTGAAACTTGTTAATTTATGACGGTACCGGCGGCCAGAGCTTTTGAGCAGTGCAAAATCAAGCTCAGAAACTTGGCTTGATTTAAAAAAAAAAGCTTGAGCACGAGCTCATTAGACTTGTTTTCCATATGAGCAGGCTCGAGCTTAACCTCGAGGCTCAAGCTGATCCAGAGCCTATACAAGTTTATTGTGTCAATCTTCAACTCAGTTTATATACTTTAACTTTTATGTCGTCGATGTAATCGTCGATTAAGGAAATAATTTTTACATGGGATTTGTTTTACCTTAGTTGATTTAGCGATTGATCTTCAAAGGCTGTTAAAGTCGCCTCCTTGACATTTGTTTCTCTTTTTTTGGATTCACATTAGAGATTCATTTGTGAAAGCTTGACTTGCAATTTGAAAAATTATGAAATAAAATTAAAACAAATGAAGTGCAGTGAAGAAATAAGATACCTGAAATCATTGAATAAAAGAAACATGATTAGTTTAATCAATTATCTAAATAAAGAAATAATATATCCAAACAAGATACGCGAGCAAACTCATTAGTAGCAACATATTATTGTGATATCTTAGCTGCGTAGTTAAGTTGGCCACCACCTCATTGCAGTACGCATGATTAATTTAGACCCGTAGCTTCACCCTTTGCTTAGATTGGAGATCAGTCGCCGATATATCGAACCGGTCGTAATTTTCATACCACGACGGTGGCACTCGGCGATTACAAATGCATTACATGGCGATCGAATCTTGGCTCCTTGTTTCCTACATGAAACCGCGCGATCACCCTTGATGCCTTTACCCATACCTTAGATCTGTGAGTTAAATCCCACGATGCTGATATCGAAGGGCCCCGATACCCCCGGTTGAGGCCCGGATCCTTGTTCATCGGTGAATTGATCGTGTCGGTGGAGTCAGTGCATTGCCCTCGATGCTACTCGAGATCGGCAAACCTTGTCGGCCTTGGCCGCGATATGGATTTCGCAAGAACCCCAATACCCTCATATTTGTAATCGGTTCTTGTACACGGGATCATGCCGATCGTACTAATGTGGGTCATACCAACATCCATGTCCTTCGGCGTCCTTTGCGGCCACCTTCTTCACGCTATCCACCTTTGGAAACATCACAGATTCTTGAGCACCTTGTATCATTGGGTACCATTTGCGCTCTGAGAGGCATATGCAGGAGATCTAGGTCTGATCCCGGTAAGCGGCGTGGGATTCGCTCGAGCTCATTGTCTTCGTCGTCGGGCGCCTCCTTACTTGACCGTGAGGATTAGCGCATTTACCCGTCCGTGTCGGCCCCGGATCAGGGTTGAGGATCCGTCGTCGATGTCAGGGACACATGACTGGGCATTTCACTCCGTGGCGCTGGTAGGGATCGCCGGTGAAGACGGATCTGGCCGTGGAGATCGTGGCGAAAGCCTCATTTCGGCGACAGATGGGTCCGGCGGCGTGAGCTTTTCGGCGGCGAAGTTGCCTCAAGCTAAATTAAAGGCGAAGCTGACTCGTTTAGGCTAGCTGATGGGCGTAGGAGCTTTTTCGATCGGCAGAGTGGCTTGGCTGGGTTCTGGAGTACTGAGCACGTGGGAGTAATTGACGTGGCAGAGTACATGACCATATCTCTCCTCTCTGAGGGCGGACCGAGCCTCCTTAGTTTCAACATTTCATATTACTGAACGGCTAAGACACAAGTTCTTTCTTATCCTTTAATTTTCAGTTATATTTTTTTTTGGGTCTTTAAACATTTTAATTACCCTTTCATTAGAGTGCCCAATTCTCTATTAAGCTCAGGTTTAGTAAATATAATAATTGCTCTTAGATTTCTGAAACTTATGGCCCATACGTATTTTTTTAAAATTGTTTTAAGAATAATTTTGAAAATCTGAATTCTAATGATTCTTATTATCTAAATTTAATTTTTTATGTTTTTTTAGTATTGATAAAAAATGGAAACCAAACATATTTTCTTAGATTTTCAGAAATAAAAAATAAAAAATTATAACCAAACATACCCTCATTTTCCACGAAAATCCTTTTTGACCATGGGAAATTTTGGGAAATTGTTGAGAATCATTTTACTATCCATGTGCACAAGCTTAAATAATACATGGGAATGCATTTTCTTGGCTCTGTATTATCATGGATTTTCTTTTTCTATGGATAATAGATTAAAAGGCACAAATCCCAAAAAGAACTTCAAGAATGATTTTTTGAAAAGGGTTTGATTGAAAAAAGCTATGAGTTTATATAAGTTAAAGATTTTTAACTATTAAATCGAAATATTTTGGTATCTTTTTTATGAATCTTAGTCCAAAAAATAATAAGAATATAGATTTAATGGTAAAAAACTTGAACTTATATAAATTCGAGCTTATTTTAGCTATTCCCTTTTGAAAAAGATAAAAAAGTGACCTCAAATTTGTCACTTTTTTGAAAAAAAATGTCCTTGGGATACAGTGAGGGATGCATGAAACAAAATGTCTATAGGATGTAATTAACATGTGAAGATTTATCTTTACATTTTATGAATTTAAGGGTTTATTTGGTTATTATTTTTTAAAACTATTTTATATTCTAAAAAATAAAGAGAATAAGACAAACAAAGAGAACATGTTTGACTCAATTCTTTTTTTTTTTAAATATAAAAAATACTAAATTCAGATAATAAAAATATATTTTTAAAAACACTAAATCATATGTTTTTAAAAACTGTTCTCATAAACAAAATTTAAAAACAGAAACCTAATAGATCTTAACATTTTCCATGTTTTTTCTTAAAAAATAACTTATTTTGAACAAAAATAACTTTTTCCATTTCATGTATTAATTTTGCAAAAAACAAAAAAGACACTGTTGTTAAAATCATACCAAAAATTGCCAAAATTATGTTTTCAAAAATTCTTTTAATTTTCAATACAAAATTAGGTTTTCAAAAGTTCTTCTAAGCTCCACTTTTGAAAAGATAAATTGGAAATTTGAAAACCCAATTTCTCTTTCCTTTGTTTTTTTCTTTTTATTTATTTGATTGAGGATATTTATGGCAGGAAGAAGTAGAGATTGAAGCAAAGGTTCATAGGGCACAAGAAAGGCTTTCATCTGTGGTGGTGGAGGTCAGAAAGAAAAACAATGGAGAATTGATTGCTTTGGGAAAGCAGTGGATGATTTCCAACAACATTGTACCCACTCAACTCAGTAAGATATAATCTACAACCCAAAATTACTACTCCTCATCCCATTTTACTCCTGTAAGCGGACATTATAAAAATTTGGTTGTTACAAAAATCAGTTTCTCCAGCTGTCTAACTTTGGCTTGAATAAGCCGCTCCTCTCATCCTTTTTTTTTTGTTTGCCCTTTTTTCTTAAGTAAGTTATATGAGGTGATTTTTTTTTAACAATTTTAGCCTTAAAGCACTAATTTATATCTTTTTTTTTGTCGTTTTTGTCTGCCGATAAAGTGATTAAATTCGCATCGATCTAAGTTTTTATTTTTATTTTTAATAGTTTTATCGTAGGTTGTTCTGACGTGTGATTGTGTCTTATTAGTATAATTGTGAGCCTACAAAATTAGAATCATAGGTATTCTAGTTATTATAGGATTATTAAATATGTTTGTTTTGAGATTATTATTTTTCTTATCGACTGAATATTGTGTTGTGTTTATATTGGTAATTTGGAAGCAATAAAATTGTTTATTTTCTTTTAAAGAGAGAAAAAAAACTTTGGCTTGAATAATGTTAATCTACTCCCATATTCGACATGTGGGACCCACAAAGATTATTATTTTGTTTTAATTAACGTAACATAAGGGAGAGTTTTGGTAGAAGAAGCAAAACATTTGTACAGTCCATACTTTTTAATTGATAAAGAAGAACCATTGCTATCAGTTTTGAAATTCTATTATAAAATCTCCAGCCAAAACAAGAAGACTTTGTCAGAAAGAAAGCAGGCGGAGATGGAAGATGATCCTCCCCGGACAGCCCGGAAATGGATTGAAGGTCTATCAAAAGGTGTCATCGGCCATGGACTGGAGACTCTTAATCTGAAAGGCCTGCAGGCTATCCATGTCCAAAAGGGTCTGATTCGCGCATGTTGATTTGTTGTGCAGAATCTGTTTCGGTAAATTTTTATTTTAGTTGCTTACAATTTCATAGCAATATAAGGTTTTAATAAAAGGTTGTATGACATGATAAGAGAGTTGTGTTGTTGTTGTTGGATGGATAGGATAAAGATGGGAATTGGCATGTTGGAGCGATCTCGACTTTAATAGACGATGTTGGGGCTGCTGCAATTTTCTCCTTTGCCGGCCATGTCAAAGCTACCGTTGATTTCAGCGTTTCGTTTTATTCGACTGCTAAGATTCAAGTCCGCTTTCTTCTCTTTAACTCGGTTCCAATTTTAATACTGTTTTGCTGTTTTCTTAGGAAATATTTGGTTAAAAGACATCAAATAACCATAAATTTGTGAATCAAAAGGCTTGTTTGGTTTCTTTTTTAAAAATTGTTTTATGTTCTTAAAAACAAGACGAACATGGAAAACAAGGGAGATGTTTGGTTAATTGGTTTTTTTTGTTATGAAAAACATAAAAAACACATAAAATACTAAATTCAAATTATAAGAATAATTTTTAAAAAACACTAAAATGATGTTTTTTAAAACAGGAAACAAATAGGCTCTAACATTTCCTTTTTTTTTTTTTTTGAAAATAACCTATTTAAGACAAAAATGTGATTATCTGTTTCATTTCATGTATTTATTTCATGTATTTACATTGTCTTTTTAAAGGATGAGTTATTTTTATAAGAAAACAATGATTTTTTTATTAAAATGAGGCCAAAAATTGATGTAGAATCAAATTTCCAAAATTAGGTTTTCATTTTTTTTTTTAAAGGTTGTTTTAATAAAATCACCCTTCTCTTATTTGATTGGATTACCAACCCTAGCCTTTTCCTAGAAAATCATTTTTCCGGGGAACCATGCTGGAGCGTGTAGCAAAATACAGGGAAAATTACCAAAATAATGATTCTATAACAAGTTCAACATTAAATATCATAAAATGTTTGATCTATCTTCAATGAATACCAATTGGCTTTTTAATATCATAATAAATATTTGGTTAAAAGACTTAAATAACTCAAATTTTATAAATCCAACTCTCTTCGTGTTTTTTCTTGAAAAATATTTCGTTTTAGATAAAAATACATTTTGTCACCTTATGTATTCATATGTATCTTAAAAATGAAAATAGTTATTTTTACAAAAAAAAAAAAAAACAATGAGGATATTTTTATCAAAATAAAATAAAAAATTAATCGAATGTTTGATTTCCGAAATTCAGGTTTGGCAACGTCTTTTATTGAAATCACCCATATCATAAAATGTTTTATATATGTTGATAAATATAATTGGATTTTTAGATGAAATGATCTAACCTCAATTCAATAATTGGTATTAGAGGCAAGAGTAATAGGTTTTAGTCATGATAGCATCATGTTGGGAAGGGGCTGGGTGGGAGCAAATTGGAATTAAACTCAACCCCAAGGATGGTCACTCAAATGATGACTCTTACAAAAATCACAAATATGATTTTAAACCATAAAAGTTATCTAAACCTAATTGTTTCAGAGATAAACTAGTCAAAATCTTATCAATAGACCCTTTCTCCAAACTCTGTCTTGTTTGATTTTTAAAATACGGGAAGGAAAAGTGAAAATAAGAAATAAATGCAGAAAATTTAAAATATAGTTAAATCAACATATTATTTTATTTTATGCATTTAAATCAATGTTATTTATTTTAACTTATCAATATAATTGTAATATTTAAAAATAAATGGATTTACAAGTAATTTATTTATAATTTTTATTTTCTTTGATATTTTTATTAGATAACTTGCAAAATCATTTTTCTTATTACTTTCAGAAAACTAAACATAATAACCATACAAACATCTTATTTCAATGGAAGCACATTCCCATGTGTAATTTCTTCATTATGCTTTACCAAAATTATTGATAAAAATTATTAATTTGTGACCAATTTGTATTTGGGTTTATGTAGATCGAGGTCGTGATCTGATTTTGAAAAAAGTTTAGAAAAAATTATGATTTGTTATTGGTATGATGAGCCATTAGAAGCTTTATCAACATATTGGGTTTATTTTTACATTACGTTGTATGTGTGGTCTCTTATATTCGTAATGAAGTTTTCTCAGCTTTGTTAGTGGTTTATCCCATTAATTTTGTCACAAATTAGTGTCATAATACGGAACTAGAAACCTTGTTTTCAAAGTTTCATGTAAATTTGGTATTTATTTCTTTGTTTCGTGTTTTATTATTGTTTCATTGATTCCAAGAAGAAAGATTCTTAGATTGGATTCTTTTTTCATATTTGTGAGCAGGAAGAGGTAGAGATAGAGGGAAAGGTTGTGGGGAAACAGGGAAGACTTTCGTCAGTAGTGGTGGAGATCAGAAGGAAAAGCAATGGAGAATTGATTGCTTTGGGAAAGCAATGGATGAGCCCAGCCACTATTATACCTAGTCATACTAGTAAGATCTGATGTCAAATAACCCACCTGCCTTAGTACTTTTATCTTTTTTTATTTTTTACACCTTTCAATCTGATTGAAAGAGAGTTTATGCTAATTTTTCTTGAGAAAGGTTTGTGTAAATTATAAAGCAACTTAGAAGAAATGTTCTATTTTGCTTCTCGTTATCAATCTAACAAAACTTTTAATTTACAAAATGGTGGCTTATTTGTGATTATTTAACAAATATTTCTAAAAACATAATTAAAAGGAACAAATGAGGTAAAAGAGGTCATTTGTACAAAAAATTTAGTTTAGCAATTGATTCTTTTGTGATTAATATTTTAGTTCTGATATAATAAATTGTTTCGGTAAATTGAGCAGCAGGACCTTTTTCTTTCATGTCTGTGTATTTTGGGGAAATGTTAGTATTTCTAACTCGTGAGCGAGACATGATGTATGTTTTATGATTAATTATTGTTTCAAAAGTATTTAAAAAAAAAAACCCAAAACACTATAAAACATGTTTTATTTTCATTTAGACACTAAAAACACTACATATTAAACAAGTTTTTACCAAAATTATCATCTAACGTGACTCTTGTATTGTATTAAGAGACCATTGGATGACACTTGAGCCATGACTCAAGTGGTAAAAGAGTGAGATGGAGAATAGAAAGTTCTGAGCTTGGAATATTTGTAAGAATAAAATACTATAATGTTACATGTAAAGTGGATATATGTAAAATAAAAGGAGACCATTTGATGATAATTTTACTTAAAACGTATTTTTAATAAAAGCGTTTTCTCTGATTTTTTTTTTTAAATTACCTATAAAATATTACCAATCAAAATATTGTTGGTGGTTTTCCTAGGATAAAGTGATTTATTAGATTTTTAAAAGATGATTGGATTAAAAGACATTTTCAAAACCTATTTCGGAAATTTGACTCTCCATTAAATTTTGACTTGATTTTGATAAAAATGTCATTATTTTTTTGTAAAAGGCAATGACAAAAACATGAAAAAACTAAATTGGTGTGGAAGAAACCATTTTGTTGAAAAAGAAACTCATATATATAAAAGGAAATGATGAAAATAGTAATTTCAAGTCAAGAAAAACAAAAAGATCACCTGTCCTCTCTAACAAGCAAGTGCTTGAAAGAGAGAACATAATAAGAAGCGGTTCCGTTTTACAGAGAAGAATAAAATTTTTAATTTATTCAATACTTAAAAAAATAATTACCTATTTTCCCAAGACCTTAATCATGCATTAAACCAATACGATTAGCCCACAAACATCAGACATCCACGGTCCAACAATTTGTCAGTTCAGCCCAAAAAAGACCTCTTCGCCAATACTGTTTCACAAGGAAGTAGGAGCACAAAATTTTCCCAGGAAATTTTTTTCCTTCAAAACAAACAGTCTTAAGAATTCGGTTCCTGTATCATCGCAGGAACAATCCCTTACTTGTCGGGATTGAGTTGCGTGAATCCTTAGCCATGGCAAATACCCGAAATCATACTGCTCTTCTCGTCATTGACATGCAGGTCTTTCTCTTTCTCTCTCTCTAAGTTTAACAAATACGCTTATATCTGATTGCTGTTGTTGAGGTTGTGGCCTTTTGCAGAAAGATTTCGTGGAAGAGGATGGGCTGATGAGAGTAGATGGAGGGAAAGCAATAGTTCCAGCTGTTATTAAGGCAGTGGAGGTCGCTAGGGAGCTTGGCATCCTTGTTGTTTGGGTAACCCATTCACTCTTCCATTCTGACCTAATTTCACTTTCTGTTTTAAATTTTCTTATGTCCCGTTTGTTTCCATGGAAAATAGATTGCATTTTATGAGAGAAATGGGTATTCAGTGAGAAAACAATGAAATTGCTGATTTTTCTTTTGGGTTAAAAATAAATTTTGATGTTTTGTCAAAGTAAGTAAAGTCACATTCATTGTTTAAGTATTAAAGTATATCATTTGATAAATGAGAAGAGTATTTCACTGGAAAATTGTTTTTCTAGGTTATTTCCACTGAAGCAAACAGAGAACATGTAGTTTCTCTTGCTCTTACTTGGAAATTTATTTATGTTCTCAGTTTCAATTTTTGTTTAATTGAACAGTTAACTTTGAGCAAGAGAAATTAAAATGGAAAGAACTAAGAGGAAAGTAGAATGAAAGAAAGGAGAAAAAAATTTGATCTCTTATTTGAACTCTTTTATATAAAATAAATATGAGTGAAAATGTATAAGACGAGAATTAATTCTAATTATATTTAATTCTTCTCTTGTAAGTTTCATAAAGAACAAATAGGAGGAGATCATTTTCCTCGCTATTTTCTAGGATCAAACATGGCATGAGAGAGAATTTGGCTCATATGTGGATTGATGATGATAATTGAAAAACTGCATGTAGGTTGTTCGAGAACATGATTCACTAGGAAGGGATGTTGAACTGTTTCGCAGACACTTCTATGGTCTTGGAAAAGTTGGTCCAACCAGTAAGGGAAATACGGGAGCTGAACTGGTTGATGGCCTTTTGATCAAGGAAGGAGATTATAAGCTGGTCAAGACAAGATTCAGTGCATTCTTTTCTACCCATCTTCATTCATTCCTTCAGAGTAACGGGATTAACAGTGTAGTAATTGTTGGTAAATGAACATTCCATGTTAATACCTACTTTCTGCATAGCTCAATGAAATGAACTTTGAACTGCGTTGTTTGGGACTTGAATTGGTAGCTAAATTTTACAATCTTATCGTATTCTTAATCTATTTCTATGGCTAGGTGTTCAAACTCCAAATTGCATTAGACAGACAGTCTTTGATGCCGTAGCATTGGATTATCAATCTGTTACTGTGATTGTTGATGCCACCGCTGCTGCCACACCTGACATTCATTTCGGTACACCCTTTTTCCCTCTCTTGAAAAACCAACATGATGCTCATTTCATGTTCTGCCATTTGTTGGACTGTGTATTTCCATTTCACATAAAGGTTGCAGTATTAGTCGCATATCTCTCTTCAGCTTTGGTTGGAAACAAATTAGTAGACTTGGTTTATAAAACTAAACATATTGGGATTAGTGGAAATGGAAATGGGGATTAAAAGCTACATGTCAACTTCAATATTCATTTTTGGTGGGATTAGAAATGTCGATAAGGCATAAATTTTTCTTGGATCGATCATTAAAGTCCACAGCTACTTGGGCCTTTCATCAGGCGTCAAGAAGGGTTAAGGATTAGAAAACCATCGGTTTCTTGCATAAACTTTGCTGTTATGCCAGTAGGCCCACTAAAAATCTTTGATTGGGTGTTTGACCTATGCTGTGCAGAAATTCAAATCCCGTAAAGAAAAATATGTTTCTATTGCTCTGTTTTCATGTACTTTTATAGCGTATGAGGTGAAACAGAATCACTTCTATTCCAACTTCAATCAAGTCTTGTATATTACATATTCTTTTTCCTCCTGTTGTAACTGAAACACAGATTGTTAACCATTATGCCCATTTGAAGCTGCAAACTAACATGTAATGCTCAATTTTCCCAAACCAGTTAATATTCGAGACATGAAAAACGTGGGAGTTGCAACCCCGACACTACAGGAATGGCTCGACAACAATGCCTGATCTGAATTTGGCAGCTAAATCAGGTTACTAATTCATTGCCTTGGGTTTAAGTGTATGGTGCTGTACAAGCTGCTTTGCTTCTTTTCGCCGGAATCTATGTATTGCATGCTACTTGATCTCTATACAATTTATAGCAATACTAGCAGCTTCCATGTTTTTATTATTTGCACATGCATAATCTGGAAAGGAATCAAGGTTCCTTCCAAAATAATTTATATTATTTCTCTAATGAATACTGCTCAAATAGAATTCCCCCCCTTTTGGATACAACCTCATACATTATATAGTCACTGTAAGGGATATATCGTGGATGGTTATGAGGCGGGCATTTATGTGGTGGACGGTTATGATTGGTCTATAATTCTTGGCATAATGTTTATGTTATGCATTAATTATGGCATAAGCTTGTCGAGATGGATAATGAAACGTGTTCTTCTCCGATGCCCAAGGCGACTTGTTCAATCGAGCGCTCGACCCCATGTGCTTCAGTGCCCGAGGCGATTGAGATGGGCTTGATGCCCGATCTTCATGAGCCACGTGCCAAGCGAGTCTTTGTTGAGTTCCATCAATTCACATGACTATCACGTGAGATGCAACATATCCCATTCCACTAGCCCCCCCTTCCCCCTAGCATCATTTAAAGCCATTAGGGTTGGAATGACACTAGACTCTTTGGTCGCCGTGTTCCACAAAGCCATCTGTTCGTGACATCTCCCACGATCTCGTTTTTGCTTAGAGTGGCCGGTTCTGTCTGACTTCGCGTGGGCGTGTTCATCAACACGACCAACGCTTTTAATGTTTGTCTTGAATATCCGCCTTGTCGCGATATGTTTAGGTTAAATTTCCTCCTAACTCTTCTTTGGGGGATTTCTTGCCTGCGTTGTTGGGGAGCTTCTTTGTTTGTTTCTACGATGTGGGTCGCCCCTGCACTTGCTTTGGCGATGTCTTTTCTTGACTATCGACTCAGTTCTTTAACCATTTGAAGTAAAAAGATGACATGATTTGGAAACTTAGAGTAGTTGGTTTGCGACTGCGAGTCTGAAGATTCATCGTCTGGCAATCTCTGTGTTGTCATTTGCTTTGCTTTTTCCTTTCTTCTTCTTCTTCTTTAGCTGTGTGTATTTTGGTCTTTTTCCTTAAGGTTGGATGTGTTACCCTAGTGGTTTTTCCAGGCTTCGTTCAGGTGACAGAGGCACTCAGGGGATGGCTAGAGGAGAAGATAATGACGGAAGTCACGAGGAAGGCGACCCTCGGCTTCTTTGAGGGCGTTTCTTCGTGTGTTGACTGTACAGGGTCATCATGTGGCTATTTGGTTAGGAACCGAGGCAGAAGCGTTTTGGAAGAAGTTTCATTTCCCCCCAATGTTTGAGTCTTGTCTATGTCCTCAGGACCTCATGTTCTGATCTGTCTGGGGCCGAGGATGTGATCAAATAATTTCATCTTTGCGGAGATTCATATTAATGGTGAGGTTCCCCCTTTCCCCACGATACACAGTTTTTCATTTTACATCCACTTGTGTGTTCATGTAGATATTATCTTTTGTTAGGGGTGTCTTGTTCTCACAAATGAAAATACGAGTTGTGTTTGGGTTTGGAAGAGGTTCTTTATGTCTATTCCTTAAAGCGACACAACCTCGGGAGGTATTACCTTGTTGTCGATGCGAAATCGTTGCAATTGGTAATGAACTTGCCCACAACCAGTAAGAACAAGCCACAGGGTAACGTGTTGTTGTTCGAGGCTTAGGGATGAGCAAGGGATCCCATGCTCCAAGAGTTTCCGGTGAACACGGACCCCAATGCAGGTTTGGTAGAGGGATCTCAACCTTATTTTGTCCTTACCTTAGTCACTTGGTTAAATGGAATGAACTTACCTGAAATTCGTTCTTTATGGTTTGCTTATGCTACCTTGGGCCGAGGGAAACTTCTTGATGACATAAGTCAGATCAGTTTGACTATTAGTAAAGTCTCTTGAACCTCGAGCTACGTAAGAGACTTTGGAGCATCTTAATGCTGCCAGTCTTAGGGAGATATTTGACCATCCCGAGGAGTTTGTACTCCCAAAGGTCCCGCGACTGAACTTTTAGAGTTTGGGGACGCCTGAGCAAAGGAGCGAGTTCAAAGTTGTCTTCTTGCTCGCATTCAGGTGGCGTCCGAGGGTCGAATTCAAGAGGCTTTTAGGGAGATGGCTGGAGGTGATGTTGGCGATGAGTTTTCATTCCTCCCTCCTCTGTCTTAAGAATCGTTGTTAACTCGGCCGAAAAGATCGAGGTATTTGAAGGCGAAGACCACGTTTGAGTTGTGGCGGCGCCCACTCGAGACGAGGCGGGGTGGAGGCTCACATTCCCCGACCCGAGGGAGGTGCGACCCTGTGCCCCTGCCCAGGGTGTCGTCCTCCTCCCAACCTCGGGGATGGGGGTGATAAAGGTGGTGGTGGCACTGAGGTGTCGCGTGCGGCCTGTGAGGGAAAGGAGAATTTGTGGCGTGGTTGGGACCCCCTGCGCTTTGCGGAGAAGCCGTCGATCCCCTCGGCTCGTAGGGTGCTCATGTCGAACACGTTGCTATTCCAGGAGCCACTCTTAAAGGACTCGGACGAGGAGGTGATTGCCTTGTTAGGATCGGTGTACGGGAAAGAGGTTACGAAGAGGGTGCAGGAGCTCTTTAAGGACTCAACCCTCGTCCAAATAGCAGCCTCGGTAAGCAAGATTTTTTTTTCTTTTTTTATCTTTGTTGATTGTTTCCACCTTTTCTTTATGATATAGTGATTGAGGCAGATGAAGATATTTGACGCCTATATGGTGAAGTACTACGACACCCAACAACATTAGCTAAGCCTTTTGTCTCATCTACAGGAGGGGGCTCGAGAGATGTATGGCAAGGTGAAACTGACTCTCGGGTTAAATGGCGGAGAAGGACCGGAGGAGGCTTGGTTGAGTGGGCGATCTTGCCAAAGAAGCGGGCTACTTAATTTCTTAGAGGTGAATTTGTTGCCAAAACCAGAGGCTGATGTGGTTGAGCTACGAAAGACCATATCTGAGTTGCGCATCGCTCACCAAGCCGAAATAGAAGGACTCCGTAGAACTCATCAAGCTGAAGTAGAAAGGTTTGTGGCCTTCATTTAGCGGAGATAAAGCACAAAGATTCATTATGTGAAGTTGAGAAGGTGCGGGTGCTATCGGAATTGTAGGCTTCGTACAATAAGAAACTTCTTGGTCTTCTCCAGGACCGAAGTACAGAAGTGACTACTAGGTACGGTTATCTTGGAAGCGCATTGTTGTGAAAACGCGCTTCAGGTACGAGGCGACGATATGGGCGCCTTGCACGGGTCGGGCGAAGGCCCCTTCATGCGGGGCACACGGCGGAAAAGCGACAAGGCGCGCCCTTCCACGGGCGTGAGCTCTCCACGAGTGCGCCTTCGTGCAATTAAGTCATCTTCCTCATATCATCTTCTTCTTCGCCTTCACTCTTCATTTTTCTTTTTCCCTACAGGCATCGGGAATTCTGAAACGAAGGTTCTGTTTTACTTGACTCGAGGCCAACGACGCGTTTAGTCTCTTTGGGACATCAAACAACGTCATTTTGGATAGGTTTTAAGTCACTTATCCAAACGACGTCGTTCTAGATAAGTGATTTAAAACAGTTTCAAAACGACGTTGTTTTGAACTGCCACAGTCCAAAACGACGTTGTTTTGGAATGCTCGGCTGTTAAAAAAAAATTGTTCTGGCATCCAAAACGACGTTGTTTTGTACCAAAAAGGGCCAAAACGACGTCGTTTTAGCTGTAGAACCCTAAAACTCGCCATTTTTGTGCTCCAGCCCCCATTTTTGCTTAGTTTCAAGCCAAACAAAAGACCTACACTACCAAACAACATTGCAAGGAAGCGAAGTAGAAAATCAACCAAAATAGCGAAAATTGCAAGAAAATTTTGGAAAAGGAAAAATCTCACACTTCCATTGGTATTTGCTTCCTTTCTACACTTTTAAATTTTTCTTCGCTATTGATGATTTTGTTCATGATTAAACTTATGTAAATGAGTAATGATTCTCAAGAGTCATGACTCATTTATTTTATTTTAGTAGTAAAATGACATGACTCACATGAGTCATATGACTCATTGATTTTTAAATATTTTATAATATATGTCTCAATTTGTATTTTGATTATTATTGTTGTGGTTGATTTGTTTCAAAGTTGGAAGAAGGAAGAATGAATTCTAATGGCGGTAGAAATGAGACTCGAGTTAGCTCTATAACTACTTGTGGAAGTGAAAGAAAAGAACTACAGAATTAAATCGCCCGGTTACCTAATGAACAAGATTTGAATACAATTATTTGTATCTTTTGTGATAAGGTAACTAAGGGAGACATCTATAGACACAAACAACATCTTGTTGGTGGACATAGAAATGCCAAAAAATGTACGAAATGTCCGGTTCATGTTAGACAAGAGATGAAAGATTATATGAATGAGAAAAAGAATCGAGATGAGCAATTGAAAATGAGAAATGAAGATTTGTATGAATATTTTGAAGACATTGATGAAGAAGTTGAAAGTAGAAGAGTTGCTTCTAATATTACACGTGGAGGAAGTAATAGGGATAGAGGTTGTGTGAAAAGATCGAAAGAGAAAGAGTAGATGGATCATTTTCACCTCTGTCACGGAAGCCCGGTGGTTCAAAATAGGGAGTGGGAAAATGACTCGAGCTACTATGAATGAGCGCCTCTGAAAAGACGAGGAAGAGCTTGCTCTCTTATTTCAAAATTAGGAATTATATGATGTTGCCATTCCATTTAATCACGGAGTCACGTATCCAAGGTTTAACAGTTGAAATTTATTGAAATTCGATATGGTGTGGGGATGAAGAGGACGAATATTTATGAAGTACTTACTCACCTTAAGAAAGAATTGTAGCTTACAAAAGATTCCACGAAGGATCATGAAATGGAATGGAAAAAGAATGGATGCTCCATTATATCGGATGGATGAACCGATAGGAAAGGAAGAACTTTGATAAACTTTTTAGTGAATTGTTATAAGGGAACCATGTTCATGGAATCCATTAACGCTTCTTCAATGATTAAGACAGGAGAGAAGATGTTTAAAACTGGCAACTAGTGGGTGGACCAAGTTGGTGAAAATGTGGATTCGAGAGTTATCCACGGATAGTCCACTCAGTATAAAGATGGCGGGTAATAAATCTTGCTCACAGGAGTTGAATAAGTAAAATTTTATTGATTTAATATTTGAATGATGTATTTTAATTTGTATATAACATGATATAGGGAGGATGTTGCAAAAAGCGGCCTAATTTGTAGTGGACCTGTGTACCGCACATTGCATTAACTTGATATTGGAAGGCGTTGGAAGCTAAGGCATCGATAGGGTGTGAGCCATATCAACTAAATGGCTACATTTATAACCATTCAAGGTTGCTCGACATGATGAGACATTTCTTGAATGAGGCACTTGAGCTGCTTGAACCACGATTTGCCTTTACTTTCATCACATTGTCTCGCTTACATGAACAAAAAAATAAATTGAAAAAGATGTCCACAAGTACATATTAGTTAGAAAGTAAATGGCGAAAGGGCGAAGGGAAGGAGGCATAGCTAAGGCAGTCCATAATCCTTCTTTTGAAATCTTATCATATTTTGTTTAAAGATTTCAAGTCTTTCTTGTTCGTCTTCAGGTTGGTTGATGGTGAAAAAAAAGCTTCTATGGGATACATATATGAAGCCATGACTAGAGCTAAGGAAACTATGGTAAAAAGTTTTCTTGGTAATGAAGAGAAGTACAAGGAGATATTCGAAATCATTGATAAGAGGCGGGATGTAAGACCCGAGAAATTCCAATTTCTGGAAAAATGGCAAAATCGTAATTTCGATTACAAAATTGTAATTTCGGTTAAAAACCCGGAATTTATTCTCTAGATCTCGGATGATGAAACGGATTTCACGGTTAGGTCGTCCTCAGCGAGAAATCTATGGCCCGAAATGCGTAAAATTCGTAGAATTACGAGACGGTCGGGTTGACACGTTTTTCGAGCATTGCGGTTCGAGGTCTTAGTAAAATAATTTTAGAATGCGACGAAAGTCACATATAACACATACTCATGTGCCGTGAGTGGTATGAGTGAAATGATGTAAATGGACGGTAGAGATAGTCAGAATGTGGCCCAGGAAAAAGAAGGACAAAATGGTCATTTGATTTATGCTTAAATGATAATAAAATAGTTGCATAGTACTCATCTTCTCAGGTGAAAGAAATGAAGCGTGGGAGAAGGGAATGGAGATATAGAGCGAAAATGGCGTTTTCTAGAGAGAGCGTCCACCTTCTCTACAGAAGTGTAGGAGATCCGGCCAGGTCGCGATCTTCGGGCTGAGAAGGAAGGCTGAACCTACTTGGGAGGGCCACGTGGAGTGCAGTTTAGAGGACGCCGAAACTCAGGAGGTAGGGGTTTCTCCACACTTGCGTTTACTCTTTGTTTAAGAACATTGTAAATGTTTAGAGTCGAATGGGTGTGAGACCCCATTTGATGATCAGCCAGGGCCGAGGTGATATAATTTTGGAACACCAAATGGAGCGATCGTGGCCCTTACGTTGATTTGGGTTGTTAAATATTGAAATGTTGTATTAAATCATGTATTAGTTTGGATGAGGCCGGAAATGACCGTGAAATGCGGGTTCACAAAGTGAATCGATGAATTGATGAGTGTTTGAACCGTAAACCCTAGGGTTTTACTGTACATGGGAATAGTGACACGAAAATATATTTTTGTGTGAAAATGTGTTGTTCCGAGGTGATTCAAGTTGAATTGCTCGTGTTTGATCATTAGCCCAGTGAGCTAATTTTGATGTATGAAATGAGAATTTACGTAGCGTGATTGTGTGAATTGAATGTTTGTAAATATATAATAAATGTTTATATATTTACATGTAGATCAGAGCGTATTGGGTTGGCATCACATTTATCAGTTCATTATGCCTTTGGAACACCCTAGGACTATAGGAGTGAGTGTGAGTGCAGAAAATGGGTTGGAGGAGGTTTATCCCAAAAATAACAAAGAAAAATATGAATCGTCGGAGACGGCCCAATTGATATATACACATCGGTTGTCGTGAACGAACAAAATAATAATTCTCGATGCGAGGGGGCGAGTGTGAGGGTCGATGAGGACTCGGTGAGGACCCGGGTAAGAATGATGGAGTTAGACATTCAAGTAGGATCATCGTTTGCTTGAATGTGTGTTTATTTTGGAGCAATTGCATTGCGCTTGGTGAGAGTGGCAGAAACTTGGGGCGATTCGCATTCTTGAGCATTAGCTCATACTGTCGAGAAGGATATTATTTTAATTACGGGAGGCGTCTGGGACAGCTCAAATCTAGAGGCGGGGTTGTGAAGAAAGCGGGTTGCTGGCTTTGATATTTTTCACATGTATTAGAATTCTCACAATTTTTTTGATATATGTGTTGTATAAAGTAGAATTATTAACACTTAGAGCTATTGGACATAGTTGGTATGTTTCACAGGATATTGTTATGAGTCTTGTTTATGGGCACCAGTGGTCGTTTACTCATGTGATGGATATATTGCCTTTGTTTGGGATAGGTATATCGCAAGTTATGTATTTGGGTAGGGTTCGTCTGAGGAGGCTTTGGGATGTTTTAAAGTGGCGTCGGGTAACCCAGAGCATCCATATGTCCGGGTTGTGGTGAGTCAGCGAGACCCCGAGGATTGGGGGCGTCACACGGGAGATTCAGCTTCATCAGCCTTTACACGTAGTTGAGTACTTCTTGAACCCAAAAGTCGTCTATGATAAACTAGAGTTGGAGGATGATGAAGCCATTATGAGACAATTATATAAATGCATTGAAAGAATGATAAAGGATGTTGATACACGAGAGAAAGCTGTGGACGAATTGATTATATATATAAAGGCCGAAGGAATATTTGGAATGGACTCGGCAATTAGGAAAAGGAAGACCAAAGCATCGGGTTAGTTACTTAAATTTTTTTTAATCTAATTTATCATATTATATTTTAGATACTAGAAAATAGGTGAATTGTTTCAGATTTCATCACTAAATCATTTTATATCTATTATCTATATTCTGGTGAATGGTGGACTTTATTTAGACTTAAACTCAAATTTGAAAAAGTTTGCGTGAAAGTCGCCTTTACTTGTGTAGTCGTCGGGTTGTAGAAAATTGGAGTATATTTTTATGCTTAGAGGTATTGTTTATGTGTTTTTATTGATTGGATTGATGTTTTTGATGATATTTGATGATAAATGATTGTTATAATTGATTATATTTTAAAAATATATATATGTAAAATGGGGTGCGCCTTACATAAAAAAGTCTACGCCTTAAGGCTCTAGGAGGCCTTTGCGCCTTACGCCTTTCACAACAATGTGCGGAAGCTGAGCAGACTAGGCGTGGAGACACGGAGTTGTCCACGGAGGATACTCTTTAGCCTACTCGTAATATGGAGTCCATCAAACCGAGCAAAGTGGGGGAGGTTCGGGGTCAACAGGTACCTACTAAGGAGGGGACTTCCGAAACTATGACGAAGGCAAGTGCTGAGTCGATTGTCATCATATTGCAAGAGTTCCCGAAAAAGTAGTTTGGGCCCCACCTTTCCACAAGGTGGTTGGCCAAGAGCTGGTCCTTGACTCCTCCCCTTGTGTGTACCTTTACCAGTAGAAAGAGTCAAGGTTTGTTCTTGGCATTACTTCGTTTGGCTTACTGGGATGAAATATCTTTTGGCCGGAAAGGTTTAGTAGCACATTATTTGTCATATTCAGCGGTGATTGAGTTTTATCTTTGATCGAGGTTTGGATCGTTGAGGACCCAGCCACAAAAGGCTTATAATGTCAAACTCAAATGGGAATTTCTGTGGGGACTTATGCTACCTAAGGTCTAGGGCCGTCGAGGGCTAGCTGCTAATGGCTTATTATAAACTATCCCATAAAAATGTAGAAGTGCCTATAGAGACTTATGCTGCCTGACGTCTAGGGCCGTTGAGGGTTAGCCGCCAAAGGCTTATAATAAATCATCCCATAAAAATGGAGAAGTGCCTATAGGGACTTATGCTACCCGAGGTCTAGGGTGGTCGATGGCTAGGCACCAAAGGCTTATAATAAATCATCTCATAAAAGTGGAGAAGTACATGGAGGGACTTATGTTGCCCGAGGTCTAGGGTCGTCGAGGGCTAGCCGCCAGTAGGCTGGTTCGGAGTTGTGCAATATGCCTAGAGCGCAATGGGGAGCTCATTGATCAACTTTCTTTTCCCCGATGTCAACCTTTTCTTTAAATAGTCGAGTAATGTTTTATTTGTGACCTCGGCCTGGCCGTTGGACTAGGGATATTGAGGTGTGGAATAAACGTTTTTTATCCCATACTCAGTACATAATTGTTGAAACGACTTACTAATGAACTGTGGGCCATTGTTCGAGACAATTAAGTAGGGGATTTCGAATTGACATATGATGTTCCTCATCGCGAACTGCGTTAAATGGCTTGCCTTGTCTGGGCATAGCTTTCGGCTTCTGCCCATTTTGTGAAGTAATCTGTGGTCATCAAAATTAATTTTCTTTTACCAGTAGCCAATGGTAACGAACCCATAATGTCGATACCCCACTTGCAGAAAGGCCACGGACTTGACACGGAGTGGAGCGTTGTGGTTGGGGCCTGGATAATATTGCTGAAATTTTGGTAGGTGTCACAATCCTTCACGAATAGCTCGAACTCTGGCTTCATCATTGGCTAATAGAATCCCTACGTCATTATCCGGTGACATAATGATTGTCCGCCTATATAAGTGATGTCTTGATACCTCCCAGGTGGGCAGTTCGATTATATGCTTTGCCTCGTCGGAGGCACACACGTGATATGGCACAGTAAAACAATCGATACATACGAGCCTTCGTTCAATAAGGTGTATTACCCTAGATTTGGTTGAGCTTTATTTTGATAGCCTCAAGTATAATATGAGCGAGGTCCACGTATGCGAAATAGCTCGAGGATGGGGATATCACAAGACAAACTAGCTTAAAGGCTACATTTGAGGCTGACTTCATGAATTGATGGATGAGACATAATATTTAGCTCCACGTGGCACGAGTACAATACACTGGATGCTAGGTTGGAGAGGGTGTCAACTATTCAGTTATCTGATCTCGGGACTTGGGAAATTGTAAACGCCTCGAACCCCGCAACCATAGACCGGGCCTAGTTCAAATATTGCTCCATTCGTCCATTTTTGTCTTCGTACTCTCCTTGCAATTGAGAGGCCACTAACCATGAATCACATTGGAGTTCCAAGTGCGTGACCAAAAGTTATTTAGCCAGCCGTAGCCCGAGCAACACCGCTTCATAATCGGCTTCATTATTGGAGGTGACGAACGCAAACTTGACAGCCTAGCAATGGGTAAGCCCTCCGGGGACTGAAGCACCATACCGACCCCTCCTCTTATTGCTTTAGATGAACCGTCTGTCTCAAGGACCCATAATGTCTCACTTTTGTCTCAAGGTTGCACATCTGACATTTCAACGATGAAATTAGCAAGTACCTAGCCTTTTATAGCAGATCTCGAGAGGTATTCAATATCAAACTCACTTAACTCAACGACCCATTTCAGGAGCTGTCTTGAAGCATCTGGTTTGTGGAGTATGGCTTTGATCGGGTAGCTAGTGAGGACGACTATGGTGTGGGGTTGGAAGTATGGACATAGCTTTTTTGCTGCCATTTCGAGGGTCAACGCGATTCGTTCAAAGTCAATGTATCTAGTTTCTGCACCTGTTAACATTTTGCTTACGAAGTAAACTAGCCTTTGTCGGTTGTCTCTGTCCGTCCTTACCAGGGTTACGCTCACGGTCGTAGCCGAGGCAGCCAAATACAAGTAGAGGTCCTCACCATTAACAAGCGGAGATAAAGAAGGGGGGAGGCAATATATTCCTTGATGAAGTGAAAGGCATTATCACACTCCGGCCCCCACCCTCTCAAGGAAGCCCCTTTTAGCGCTGGGAAGAATGGTTGAAGACGATCCGAATATTTGGAGATAAACCTGTATATGGCCGCTAATTTGCTTGTGAGAGTCTGTTTCTGTGTCTTGGTTATGGGGGGCTGCAATTGCCCAATGGCTTTGGCTTGTCTGGGGGGCATTTTAATCCCCCTTTGGCTTATCAGGAACCCAATGAAATTCCCAAATCCGACCTTAAATGCACACTTATCTAGATTCAACCATAAGCGATGCAACCTCATTAACCAAAATGTGTCTCGCAAGTGAGTTATATGGTCTTCCCGGGACTTCGATTTGACCAACATGTCGTCTATATATGCTTCCATGGTTCTTCCTAACAGGGGCTCAAAAATGCAGGACATCATGCGTTGGTAGGTGGCCCCGACATTCTTCAGACCAAAAGGTATTACGTTGTAACAAGACATCCCTATTGGGGTTATGAATGGTGTGTTTGCCGAATCGAGGGGATATATCGGGATCTTATTGTAGCCAGAGTACGCGTCGAGGAAGGATAGTAGTTGATGATCGGCTGTTGCATCTATTATCTGATCGATACAAGGGAGGGGAAAAGTATCTTTTGGGCAAACATCATTTAGATTAGAATAATCGACACATTCGCGCCACTTGCCGTTCTTCTTGGAGATGACCATAACATTGGATAACCACTCAGGGTACTGAATTTCCTTGATGATACCAACTACAAGAAGCTTGTCAACTTCTTGTTTTATAACCTCTTGGCGCATCGGATGGAATCGCCTTAGTTTCTATCGTATCGGCTTACATTCTTTATGAAGGTTCAGATAGTGTTGCAACATAGTAAGAGAAATGCCAAGCATGTCGGCGTGGGACAATATTGGCTTACATTCTTTATGAAGGTTCAGATAGTGCTGCGACATAGTAAGAGAAATGCCAGGCATGTCGGCGTGGGACCATGCAAAAACAGCAGAGAATTCCCGCATAAGTGCTAAAAAGGAGTTAACCTCTTCTCGGGAGAGGGAGGTTCCCATGCTAATCTGCTCGGGCTTGTTTGGGCCAAATAGGGGATGCAGTTATAGATGATTTGCAATTTTGGAATCCTCTTGCTCGGCAAAGCGGGCCTCGAGCTGTCGCTACTATTTGGTTGGCATTTCCTCTTTCTGTTGTTTGACCTCATAACAGGTTCTAGCTGCTTTCTGGTCTCCTCTTATGTCAATCTGGCCCAATGAAATCATAAAGCTCAGTATTTGGTGGTAAGAGGATGGCAATGCTTTCATTGCATGAATCCAAGTGCGTCCCAAAATGGCGTTGAAGGATGAGGACTCATCAACCACCATGAGTGGGACCAAGGCAATGACTGGTCCTACCAAAACCAATAACACTATCTCCCCCAGTGAGTTGGTCTGTGATCCATTGAAGCTAACTAATACCCTTCCTAGATTGTGAAGGCTATCTCTAGGCGAAGTAAGGTGGGTAGGTAGAGGATATTGGTGGCATTGCCTGTATTAGAGATGAGAATATGGTTTGAGCCCAATGGGCAAGAGTAGGCTAGCTCAAAATTTAGGAGAATTGGTTCGTAAAAACGAAGGCCCAAATAGGACCTGGGCCATTTGGCTCGGCCAGAATAATCCCACGGGCCAATCGGGTTCGGGTCGGGCCAGCCCATTTGGCCCACTTTGGATTTTTTTTTAATTATACTTAAAAACAAAGGCTAAAATAAAATAGTAAAATTGAACTTTTTAGAAGTTCTAAATCCAATAGACAAACACAGTTTCAAAGCCGTAGATGTTCTCCTCCTACATCATTTCCTTACCTAGGCCTAGGTTTTTGCTTCATTTTCCATGTCCAGTGTCCCAGACCTTTGATTTTCTCTCCCAAATTTTATTTCTTCCATATCTCTAACATTAGATTCTCTCTCTCTCTTTTTCCCTCGAACTTGGATCGCATTGGTCTTGAGGAGAAATGTCGAAGCCTCAGGTTACGATTACTCTCGGCAGCACTGGACAGGTACATTCTCTTTGGATTTTTGTTTTGTTTTGTTTTTTTTTCTCACTGTTTGGTTGTCGAGAAAGCTCATGAAGAAAGAAACAAGTCAATGAGAAAATTTTGAAATCTTGTGGTAATTTTTTTTCTTTTTTTTTTTTATATTTCGGTTTTAGCCTTTAGGTTACATTCAATGCTTTATGCGGGGAATGCGAGGATTAGTTTTGATAGACGTTTTACTGGGTTTTCATAGACGTTCTGCAAGCTCCACCTGTGGCAACAATGAAATAAATTTTGGCAAACAAAAAAAATAAAAAAGTAGCAATAACAGACGCAAAAAATAAAAAAGTAGTAGCAATCCATTAGGTGGGGCTTGGGGGGATTAGTTTTGGCCAGGCTTCGTTTTGTGTCGTCTCATTTCCAGTCTCCACGACGTCGTTAGCTTTGAGATCGGACATAGAGTTATCGTCCTAGGCTTCGATTTTGAGTTGATCGGCCTGGAGATCATCCAGTTTTGAACATTTAAAGCTCTTTGAAGCCGAAAAGGATCAACTTGGGTATTTATGTGGTAGATTTGGAGTGTGCTTCACAACTCATCCTAATCTGATTTTAGACCACCCTGTTCTTGGTAGTCAGACAAGTGAATAAGTGCAAAAGAAGTGAGAATTTTCAAAGTGTTGGTTTCTATTATGAAAATAGTTAGTATAATACTTTTGTGTTTGATTACATTATGGATTTGAGTGCAAGACCTATTTGGGTTAAGTGTAGTATGGTTTGAATGGATTTCAGCAAGTTGCTATATTTTATTTTTTGTTGCACCCTCTAGTGTTGGCATTGGCCTTATAATGATATTTTGCCTATCAAGAAGGTGTTGTGACGTTTGATAAAAAAAAGGGTGTTATGATCTATATGACTACAATTTATGGAAAGTCAAGTATAAGAAAAATGAAACGCAGAGAATTAAGAACTCAAGGAAAGTGGAGAAGTGCAGTATGGATACGTCACACTAAATAGAGAATTAGATATTATGAAAATCTAGTCTTTTAGCTTACCTCGAGACATCAATTTGGACATGGGGATTTTATATTTGAAACTAAATGATTGACCTATGTGGTACGGTTTATGGTTTGTTGTTTAGTAACTAATGTTTGAGAAATATGAGGTTGGATAACATCAACATGCAACAAGTTTGCTTTCATTTCTTACATAGGTGTTAATTGAATGAACTTGTGTTTTTACATATATAATTGATGAATTGGTGAAAAGTGGAAAAGAGATTTGAGGCAGTAGCAGCCACTTTTCATGTATTTGAAAAGTGGTGATTGTTTGTTCTGCATGAAAAATATAATTCAAGTGGCAGACCTTAATTTTAGATTCCTTGTACTGGTTTTCAAGTACAAGGAATTATCTCACTTTTCAATTTACCTTGAGACTAAAGAACACCTCAAACCACATAAAATGCATAACTTAAATGCTCTGAATGTACTCCCGATTTTTGTCATACAAGACCAAAGTGTTATTAGCAAATAAATGCTCTATGTGCATTTATTTTCATTTTCATCATATAGTGGCTTCCATTTTCATCAGGCTATTTTTTTCTTTTCTTTTTCCTTCTCTTTTGTTTTTTTCCCTAAGCATCCTCAGACAACTAGTCTGGCATGACCTCAAATTTTTATGTTAATTTAATTTAGAGCAACTCCAATGGGAGTTGTTAAAAATGGGTGCAATCTTGAATTTCTGACTATGAGCAGTGTTTTAACTACTTGCAGATAGTGTTTGGGCACCGATGAGTAGGTGCCCAGAAAATGGGGTGTCATTTTAATAAATTCAATGTTTCTTACATTAAAAAATATAATTAGCTTTCCAAATATGAGATGAAATATGGCGGGTTAAAGTGGTAGCCACCAACCGCTATTTTGTAAACACTCAGATTCTAAAAGTTTATAAAATATGTCCAGCACACAAAAACCTTGGATGACAATTTTGGCGCACTAATCTTGCTTCGTTGGAGGCTTAATTTTTGTCTTTGGGGTGATTTGTGGTTATGAGGGATGGCCTTTGCTGATGCTTGACTCCCCAATTGGGTTGCTCTTAACTCTATGAACTCGTGTAATTTTATTCTAGTCATGTTTTTCTTATAGTTTTCTTATCAAGTTTTTTTTTTTAAATCAATAATAGACTTATATTATGACTTCCTCTAGTGTTGGAAGTGAATGAAATACTACTAGCATTAGTTGTGATGATGAAGATTGCCAAATGTTGGAAAATCTTAGTTTTGTGAGTAAAACTAATGTTGATGAAAGTCATGACACTATTGAGCCACAAACCAAAAAGGCCAAAGCTTTGACCTTTGATGTGTGGAATTTTTTTGTGAAAAATCGGGGTAGGTAATGATGACAAAGAAAAATGCAAATGTAAGGCTTGTGGGAAAAAATATACTTGTGCAAGTAAACTAGGAACTTCTCAGCTAACACGTTACATTCCTAGATGTCACATGACACCTCAATTTCATGATGTAAGAGGGATGTTAATTGATTATGAAGGGAATTTGAGGAGAAGAAAATTTGACTCTAAGATGAATCAGGAGATATTGTTTGAATTGATTATTGTACATGATCTACCTTTTAGCATTGTTGAATGGAGGATATTTAGGAAGTACCAAAAAATTTTGAATGAAGATTATAGAAGTATTTTTAGAAGAACGGTTAAATGTGATGTGATGAAGAAATATGAGATTGAAAAAATTTGAAGCAACAATTAAGCCAAATTCCGGGTAGAGTGTGTTTGACTTCTGATTGTTGTACCGCATGCACCAATATTGGATATATCTCTTTGACTGTACATTATGTTGATAAGGATTAGAAGCTAAAAAGTAAAATTTTATTATTTGCTCACATGCAACCTCCACACACTGGACATGATTTGGCATGAAAGTGCTTGAATTTTTAAAAGGTTGGGGAATAGAGTGAAAAATATTTTACATTACTTTAGATAATGCGTCTTTGAATGATGACATGCAAAACATGTTGAAAGAATACCTATGCTTGTCAAATAACTTGTTACTTAATTGAGAGTTCTTTCATATTAGATGTTCTGCACATATCTTGAACCTTATTGTTCAAGATGGTTTGAAGGTTACTAGTGATGCATTGCATAAAATTAGGCAAAGTGTGCATTATGTAAGGGCATTGGAGAGTAGGAAGAAACAATTTTTTCAATGTGTCGAACAAGTTGATGAAATTGATACATCAATTGGCTTAAGATCAGATTGTGTTACTAGATGGGCCTCTACTTATACAATGCTTGAGAGTGCAATCAATTACCGTCAAGCTTTTCATAGTTGAGTTTGATTGATAAAAATTATAGGTGGTGTCCATTGAATGATGAATGGTTTAGAGCAATTTCAATTTGTCAATTCTTGAAATCATTTTATATAATGACCAATTTGATTTCTGGATCGTTTTATCCTACTTCTAATTTGTATTTTGAGGAAATTTGGAGGATAGAGATTTTCTTGACATCCAACTTAGCAAATGAGAATTTGTTGATTCAAAGTATGTGTTGTAGAATAAAGAGAAATTTGATAAGTATTATAGTGAATATACTGTGGTTCTTGCATTTGGGGTTATTCTGATTCGACCAAGAAGCTTAATTTCTTGAGGTATGCTTATTCAAGATTTGACCTATGTGGCTATGAAGAAAAAATGGAGAGGGTAAAGAAAGTCTTGTATGCACTTTTTGAAGATTATAAAAACAAATGTATATCAACTAACTTGACTTCTTTTTCTTCTAATGTGAGTCAACCACCAAGTATTGTTAGAGGAGAAAAGGAGAAATTGCCTACTTATGATGTAAGTTGTCTTTAATAAAATCCATTTTCATTTTTCATATTTTTTTTAATTACATGTATTTATATTGTTTATTGAAATATTTATTTTTCATTTTATAGGATTTTGAAGAATTTGATTGCCAAGAAAGTAACAATTATGGAAAGTCTCAACTTGATCTCTATTTGGAAAAGCTAAGAATTTTCCGCTCTAGAAATTTTGATGTTCTTGGTTATTGGAAAGATAGAAGTAATAGATTTTGTGATTTTGCAAGGATGACTTATAATGCCTCGAGCATTCCAATAACTACTGTGGCATCATAATCTGCTTTTAGTATTGGCTCTTGTGTTTTGAACAAGTATAAGACTAAAATGCTTGATGAAACTGTTCAAGCTCTTATATGCACACGTAATTGGTTACTTGTTCAAGAATTTATAATAATTTCCTTTATACATTTACTTATTAACTTATGCATATTTTATTTATAAATGATGATGATGATGATGATGATGACTCAACCAACATTGATGATGTCTATCTTTCTAATGTGGAGTCAAATATTGTTGTTAGAGATAATGCAGATAAGGATAAAGAATAGATGAATATGGAATTTCATTTGAAACTTCGGATTTGTATAGGCATCTCCAAAAGGCCCGGGGCCCGAGGCCCGTTTTGGGCCCGGCTCGGCCCGATGGGCTTTAGCGTCGAAGCTGAGCTGGCCGACTACTTAGTTAAGGCGGGCCGGACGTGACTCATTCGGGCCCGGCTCGGCCCAGTAGTGGCCGAATCATGGGCTTTAGGCTGGAGCCGTGGCCCACCCCGGAGGCCGCGGAGGGGCGCGGAGGCACGAAGCCGTTTAGAAGCCCACCCAAGGCACGGCTTGGATTTAGAAGCACGCCTAAAGCCGGTTTATAGGCCGCGGAGAGGCCCATCTAAAAGCCCACTTAAAGCACACTTTAAAGCCCAGCCTTCCCTCCATTATAGGTTTTTATTTAGAATTGTATTCAAAGTTAAATAAAAAGTAAGTTTAAAAACAATTCAAAATAAAAAATACATCATTTAAAATTTTATTAATCAAATATAATTACATTTAGAAATGTATGAAAAGTTCTGTCATTATAAAATAAATTACATCTGACTAGGTTGGCGGCTCTTATTTGTCGATCGTTTCTGCTTTAATGTAAAATAAAAATACAATATCACATTTGATAAAATATTTTAATCGTTATTTTACGGTGACGGGGCTTATCTTGGTCCAGATTCATTACATGCGATATTTTTAAGGATTCTGTATCGGTATTTAGTTTAGGCTAGAGCGTGATCGTGCGATGCGTCAGCTAAGCGCCAATCTTTTTAAGCAATACTCTTTGCAGGAGTTATCAGGGTGACAAATTACATCTCTTTTTACTAACCACTCTTCCACACTAAGCGACAGGTCAGCTTGTACTCACGAATGCAGTTCTAGCCTATCAATGCGATAATAGATAACAAAGATTCATTTAATTTGTTGTTTTAACTAGTTTCTAAGTATCAAAATCTTACGTTATCTTGAATGGAATTGTTTACTGTTTGAGATATCTATCTATATCGTTGTATTATTTGGGTAGTTATTCTTTTTCTCTTTGAGCGTTTCTAAAGAACTGTAAAAAGAGATGAGGAGAACTGTAGAGTGGATGATGATTTTTATCGACTAATATTATTACCATATTTTTTAACATAAATATTATAAAATATATAATAACGAATTTACTTCATTTTAATTTCTTCAATTTTTATTTGATCTTCATTGTAAATAGTGGCAACCATTCATCTAAAGCATCAAATTTTAATCTAGGGTCCACAATTAAACCAATATAATAAATTAAAGTATTTACTCCCCAATATTTTTAATTTTTTCTATCTATTGCAAAGTGTCATTAAAAATTAATAACTTAGTAATTTTGAAGTCTATATAAATACTAGTATTTACGTAATGACCGATGTGAAGTTGGATAATCATGGCTCTGAAAATATTTGTTAGTATCGAAAATTTGAGATATCGTAGAGATTACGCGATGTCTTGCGATCCTTAATCATTTAATAAATCAGCATCTACGTTATTATTGATGTAGATAAATTGCATTCCGTATAATTGTACTACTTTTTTTATATTTTGTAATATTTTGTAAAGGCTTATAAGTAGAATTGTCTAGTTGGTATATACAAACATATTTTAACTAAATGTTGCAATTTTGCAACAGTAAAAAAATAATTCGTGCTTGGCAGGAACAAATTAATATTATATGCAATATCTCTAATTTTTCTAATGTGCTATCAACTTGTTTTTAATGTCTTTTACAATCAAATTTAAAAATAATGCTGTAATAATACGTGCGTGAAATAATTTTGCATGATCGTCGTTTATTTCTTGAAATCTTTTTAATCTTTGTATTGCTACATTATTATTTGAAGCATTATCTAATGTTATTTTAAATATTTTATCATGAATACCTAAATCTATAATTTCATCATTTATTAAAGTTGATATATTTGTACCATTATGGAGTATTTATTGTTTTAAATGAAATTATTAACTTTTATTTAACATCCATTGCTATCTATATAATGGCTTGGTAATACATAAAAAGCCTACATGCATTAAGATGTCCAAATATCGAGATATTAAACAAATTTTCACTTCCAAAATTTACGAAATATTATTTTAAATTTTAGTTACTGTTTTGAAATTTTTCATAATATCTCTTTTAACGGTATTTCGGGACCAACCTTTGAATTGAGGATTAATCGATGTTTGAATTGTTTTCGAATAATCGTCGGTTTATAATCATATTAAAAGGTTGTTCATTCTTGTATGTCAGCTGAATTCATTTCACGACAAGCGAGACTCATCATAAGAAAATGTTTTAAATTTCCACATTCATCTTTACCCCTAATTGCATATAATTTCTAATATCTACATTATTCTTAATTCTACATTGTTCGTTGTGTCTTTTAAATGAACATCTTAATTTGATGCTGGCTAAGAAGTTTGCTACAAATTTTACATTTTGCTTTATTTCTTTTTTATTATTTTCTAAAATTATTTCTATTCTATCAAAAAAATTAAATATATTTGGTAAGTTTTCGGCAATGAAATGTAAATATGATGAGAAGAAGATGCGCGTGCCCAGCTATGTAAAATTATTAATAAAATATTATCTTAAGAATAGGGAATAATGAATCAAAATAAAATGAAACAAATAAGTGAGGTGGAGAAATATTCTTTCGGTGGAAGATCAGGCGAAATTCTTTAAAATGCTATTGGAGTCGCGTCTTTGATTTGCACCATGATATCTGTAGTGTAATATGAAGAATAATTGAAGAAAATGAAGTATTAAATAATATGAGGAAGCGAATTGTGAAAAGAAGTATGAATTTGAAATTATGATGAAAAATTAAGAGAATTTGTGTGGTATTTATAGAGAAAAAATAAGTGAAAAAAAAAAAAAAAAAAAAAGAGGGCGTGAGCAACGGTCGTGACCGTTCTGAGAGCCAAGTCGGCCGACGGTCGTATAATGGATTGGGGGCACAGGAAGGGGAGGGGCGGGGGCGGGGAGGGGCGGGAAGGCGCGCGCGGGCAGGGGGGAGGAGGAGGGAAGGGTGGAGTGGGTGGGTGGGGCCGTGGGTAGGGCGGGTCCCGGAAGGGGAGTGGGTGGGGGAGGGGAGAGGAGGAAATGGCGGGGGGCCCGGCGGGGCCGCGGGGCTGGCGGGGGCCGGCCGGGGGCCGGCGGCCGGCAAGCGAGGGGCCCGACGGGGGGGCCCCGGCAAGCGGGGGGCCGCGGGGCCGGCGGGGCCCGGCGGGGGCCCAGTGTGGGACAACCAGGGGCCCCGTCCGCAGACCGGCCTCAGCCAGGTGGGGCACAGCCACAGGCGCCTTCATCGGCCCAGGCCCAGGCCGTTGACGGTCGCGAGGCGCCTCGCCCGGCCGAGGCAGACCTCGGACCCTTGATCTGGCCAGGCCGCCGCTGGCCAGATGGAGATGCAGATTTGTAATTATAAAGATATTTGGTTATTCTTTATTATTTTGGTATTTTGAATATTAACGTGTTTGTTAGCGTTATTTATTGAACTTGGACCTATTATTTCATTGATGATTTGAACTTGATTGTGGTTGGTAATACTATTTTATTGACATTTTGAGGTTTTTATGGGAACATGATCATCTCATTGATGAATTATATTTTATACTTTAGATGAATTTGGTGTTTCTTTTCGTGTAATGAAAAAATATGCAATTTTTTTTTGCTTGTTTTAACTATGTCACATTGAGGAGAATAAATTTTGATGTAAAAATATGATTGCATGCAGTTTTTGGGCATGTTTATGCTTTTTGTAGATCATAAACATTGAATTAGTTAAAAAATATATATCCATATCTGTATTTTGCGTGTTTGGCTTTTAAGCGTTTTAGGATTTTAGCCTATTTTGGCCCGCAACCAATGTAAGGTTAAATTTGGGCTAACAATAGTGCCTTTCGAATAAAGTGTGCTAAAGTGGCCACACTACTAGATTTTGGCCGTGTGTTAACCCCGATTAGGGTAGGCGAAATGGGTTAGAGCAACGTTTCCCATCTCTAACTTGGATCGACCAATATGCGTTTCATCATATGTCTTCCGACCTCTGAGATGAGAACAAGGGTGTTGTCATAGGGCATAAAGCTGCCTTAGGGGGGACTCGGTGAAGGTTATAATTATGTTGATGGGGTGGATGCTACTCGAAGAAAAACTGTAGTTAACTCCAGCCACAAGGACACCTGTACGCGATTGACCTCGGACTTTGGGTAAGGTTGGACCAGCGAGTATCGCGTCTATCACCGGACGAGAGCTTATGGTGAGTAAGGGCTGAGAACTACGAGGGATCGAATCTTTGATATATTCTCAGAGATGTCCCCTTTTGACCAAGAAGTTTAGCAGCCTCCGTTGCCGATAATAGTCATTGGTTTGATGTCCGATGTCCTTGTGATACTTGCAATATAATATCGAGATTTGTCTTTCCCCTCCGAATCTCCCATATGAGGCCTAGGCCACTTGAACCCCTGACGAGACTGAATGATTAAGAGGAGTTGGTAAGGTGGCAATGTGAACTTCGTATCTTCTACGCCGCTATCCTACCTCGGATTCTCGACGACGTGGTCTCCCGATCCCTCAGCCTCATTGTGAAAACTGGTGCACCTCAAATCTCTAGAGTCACGTTTACCCCTTCTATCTTGGTCGTCTCGACCTCTCTTTCCTTTACCTCCATCATAATGTCTGGAATCTGATGTCGCAGCAACCGTTCGTTTAGTGGCGACGACAATGTCGTCATCGAGCATGACGTACTAGTTTCCCCTTTGGAACATCTCGTCAATAGTTATGGGGGGATGCAGTGATAGTGAATCAAAAAACTAGGTATTAAGGTGAATAACTTGCTTCACTGCCTGCAAGAGAGTGTCGGGGCTTACGGCATCAAGTTGGAAGATCATGGCTCCAAAACGTTTCATAAAGTCCATGATGGATTCAAACCTCCTCATTCGGACGTGGAAAAGATTGGTGACGTTCTGTTTTCTCCTTACTAAACACATGTATTGTGTAACGAACTTCTCAGATAAGCAGTAGAAGGAGTTTACAGTATTTGAAGGTAAGCGGTGGAACCATGATAGAGCGGGGCTTGCTAGACTGGACGGGAAGACTTTACATAGCAGAGTTGTAATACCCCAAATTATACCCTGACAGTTTTATAAAATGTTTGGGGTATAATAAAAGTAAATGTATATTTTTTCGGAATAAAATAATCCTAAAAATAAAATAAGCAAAACCCGAAATTAATCTTAGGGTCAAGGGTAAATTAGTAATTTACCAATCTAGGACTTAAATGTCATAAGATGAAAAGATTATATGCTAAGTAGGATATGGAATAAGTTGATTGCAAATAATAGAAAGAAGAAGGACCAATTAGCAAAAAATGGAAAATTAGACTAAAAAATGGATAAGACCAAACACGGTCTTAAACATATCCCATTTTGGCTTAAATTAGAGGCGTTCGTGAGAAAGAAGAGGAGAAGAAGAGAAAGAGAAGAAGAAGAAGAAGGAAGAAAGGGAAGGAGAAGAAGAAACTTTAAGGTATGGATCTTAGTTAAGGAATTGTATGGAATATGTGTATGGATTTATACGAATTCATGTGGGGTTTAGAAATTTTCGACCTCTTTAACATTACATGTAGGTTAGGAAGCGCAGCTTCTGAATGTGTTTGGTTTGGTTGTGGTCCTTAATTGAGGAAAAATTTGTATAGAGAAAATGTTGGGTTTTAGGGAAGATGTTGTCCCTTTTTTTTAAACCCATATTTTTGTTTTGACCATAACTTGATCGTCGACTCGTCGAGTGAGTTATTAATTACGAATTAAGCCCAAACACAGGAAAACAATTTTCCTTGAAATAGGTGTATGCAAATTTGAACCCCAGTGCACCTAGGAATTCATCAAAGGGGAGCTAAGTTGCATGATACAGTTGGTTATATTTTGACATTAGAGTAGTCCTGATTGTTTTGGCCATAACATGACCATCACTTATTCAAATTGAGTGATTCAAAATTCTAGGTAAACTAGACTTCTAGGAGAACAAATCTTCTTGAAATAGGTGTATGCAAATTTGGACCTCAGTGCACCCAGAAATTCCTCAAATGGGAGCTAGGTTGCATGACACATCTGGTTATGTTTTGACATTAGAGTGATCCTGGTTGTGTAAGTAGCCAAGTTGATTTTTCGGCTCATCGAATTGAGTGATTCAAAGTCTAAATTAAAGCTAGACTTATGGGAGAAACGAATCATAACTGAAATAGGTGTATGCAAATTTGGACCTTAGTGCACTTGAAATTCGATCAGGTGAAATTTGGGTTGCATGTATATTGGTTGTTTGACGTTAGAGTGGTCTGTTGTTTAAGTCGTAAGTTTGAGGTTCCCTTTCTCGTCAGATTTAAGTGATTCAAAATTCTAAGTAAACTAAACTTCTAGGAGAACAAATCTTCTTGAAATAGGTGTCTTCAAATTTGGACCCCATTGGACCTAGAAAATTTGTCTAAAATGGAGCTATGTTTGTAAGAAATAGTTGATAGTATACGGAAATACATGAAAATGCAAAGATAAGAGTAAATGATCGTAAATATCGCATATGATTACCAGATAACAATAATTATTCGGGGATATGAGATATGTACTAAAAATGAAATAAAAATGGTTAATACTAGCAAAAGCGCAGGTAGAGGGATAGATGGGCAGTACAGTAAGGGATAAAGTACGCAACATACTGATTAGTTAATCCTGTTTGGGTCATTACAGAGCCTTCGGGCCCTTATAGAGGTCATTGTCTCGTACAATTATAACAGCGCCTTCGGACCCTTATAGTTTCCCGTATCCACTTCTTAGGTATATGCATGCATGAAATATAGAAACAAATGACAAGAATATGTAAATGACATGAATATAATCGCTGATATGATATAGAGAAGCGCTGCTCTTCTTTATGTGATGATAAATTATCTTGTGTGAGAACAATAAACGAATTAATACAGAAAAGAAAGGAACTAGAAGCTCGAGACCCGATTCGCACTTCATTAACTAAGATTGACACAATCTTAGGTGTCCAGTAAGGCTATACATGGTTTATTTTGTATATGTATGCATTTTTTTTTTTTTTTTTGTAAATGATATGAGTTTGTATATGTTAGACGCTCATTTATGGAGTTTGAATATATTTTATAATTCGCTGCTACATAATATATTTCAAGTTAAATGTTTAATAGTATATGAATGAACAAGTTTTTAGTAAAAAAAAAAAATTGCTATATGGTGTTCTGATTTAATTAATGCGGCGTCCTGCAGTTAATTAATTGTGTATCAAAGCCTAAGTTTAGGCATTTATGGAAAAGCCTAGGTTTAGGCGATTCTAAATAGAGTATAAGATTGAAAAGCATGTGTTTAGTAATGCGTTGGCCTGATGTGGATGTCCTTGTGTTTTGTATAGATGGATCGTCCTCCAAATCCAACTAAAGAAGCAGCTGAGAGTGTTATTCCTGGAGATCAGGGATTACCCGCTTCGGACCTTTACGAGATACGTCGGGCGAGAGTCACGCCCTGTTGAGCTGAATGGAAGCTTTGTTGAGGATATCTCGAATGTAATTTGGAGTATTGGAAAGATTGACAACTCTAAAAGCCCCGATAGACATGGTAAGAAGACATGGGGCTGAGGAATTCCATGAGACAAACATGGAAGAGTCCGATAAAGCATAATTCTAGTTAGAAAAGTTACAAAGAATATTGGAGGAAGTTAGATGCCCTCGGAGTTAGAAGTATTATGTGCGGTCATTTATTGCGAGAGTGGGGGCATATGATTGGTGGAAGCTATTGTTGAGAGTCAGTTCCCAAATCCCATGACTTGGAGTTCTTTGTCAAAGAGTTCGGGCAAAGTGTTCTGCAAAGATGTGTAGGAGTCCAGTGGCAGTTTCGAATTTTGAAGCAAAGGAATTTATCGATGGCTGAATATGAGAAAGAATTCATTCATCTCAGCATGTATGCACCAGATTTGGTCCTCAGTGAGGCATTTCGATGTAGACAATTTGAGGATGGACTGCATGATTCCATCAAGAGATATTTGACACCTATGACTTCTCTCAATGGGTGGTTCCTATCAGTTGGTCCTAAGTTCTGCGGTAAGTGGGAGCTTGGAAATGAGGCGACAAAGAAATATCTTAAAGAAGAAGTTTTCTAGAGGGCTTCGTCTCATGGGGAAAGAACTAGGGGAGTCTCCCGGCTCAATCAGAATACAGTTCAGCTATGAGAGGTAGAAGACAAGGGTCCAATGCAGCACCTAGTTCAGGTAGAGGTGTTTCTGTTGGACATGGAGAAATCCCAGAGTGCCCTCATTGCAATAAAAGGCATTTGGGTGTTTGCAGGTTATTGATAGGAGGGTGTTTCCGGTGTGGAAGCACTGATCATTTGATAGCACAGTGTCCCAAAGAGTCAGGGGATAATAGAAGTCTGCAAGAAAGTGGTAGAGGAAAATAAGTTACACTACCTTCGACAAGAGATCGAGGTAGGGGTCGAGGTGGCTTGATTCAGCATAGAGGATGAGGGGGCACAATCTCTGAGACAGTGGATCATCCTATACCTACAGCACCAACACAAGCATATACCATAAGGGCTCGTGAGGATTAGGATGCTCCTGAGGTTATAGCTAGTATATTTTCTCTTTATGATATTGAGATGCATGCATTGATTGATCCTAGATCCACTTATTCGTATGTATGCATTGAACATGTATTTGATAAGATACAATGATTAGGAGCGGTTAGCATATATCTTTCATGCCTTCATGACCAGTCCATTGGGGCACAGTGTTAGCGTGAATAGCGTATACAGAAATTGCCCCATTGTTATCCAAGCAAGAGAGTTTCTTGCTGATTTGATAACCTTACCATTCCAATAGTTTGACTTGATTTGGGGAATGGATTGGTTGTCTAAACACCGAGCTATCGTTGATTGTGGTCAAAAGACAATAGTGTTGAGATGCTCTGACCAGTATGAGGTGATAGTACAAGGCATTAGATCAAGCGCAATGTCCAACGTGATCTCCGCTTTGCAAACTAGGAGACTTATGAGGAAAGGTTGTGAGACATTCTTGGCCTTGATACTTGACTCTAAGAGAGGTGAAGTTGATGTGGAAAAGATTCCAGTAGTAAGGGAATTTCCAGATGTATTCCCTGAAGAGTTACTAGGTATTCCCCTTGAGAGGGAGGTTGACTTATCCATAGAAATTGTACCAGGGACAACCCCTATGTCTAGGGCACCATACAGGATAGCTCTAACGGAGTTGAAAGAGTTAAAGAATCAATTACAAGAGCTTATGGATAAAGGATTTATCCGACCCAGTATTTCGCCCTAGGGTGCACTTGTTTTATTTGTGAAAAAGAAAGATGTCACTTTAGGAATGTACATTGATTATCAGCAAATCAATAAGGTGACAGTGAAAAACAAGTACCCATTCTTTGAGAATCGAATATTTTATTCGATTAAAGAGTGGGCGTCTTTTAGAAGATAGACTGCGATCAAAGGTATTATCGACTAAGAGTGAAAGATGTCGATGTCTTTGGCGCATTTAGAGCTGTTAGCCGTATGAGTTTTGGTAATGCCATTTGGGTTGACTAATACAGCAACATTTATGGATTTAATAGATAGGGTATTGGAGCCTTATGGATCGGTTTGTTGTGGTCTTTATTGCGTGACATCAAGTGTATCCCAGGATGCCTGAGAACATGAACAACCTCTAAGAATAGTTATGGAGATGTTCAAAGAAGTTATATGCTAAAATCAGCAAATGTGACTTTTGACTAAAGGAAGTTTCCTTCGTAGGTCATATTGTGTCAGTTGAGGGTATAATAGTGGACCTTATAAAGATTGAGGCCGTTGTAAATTGGAAACCGCCTCGAAATGTAATCGATGTGAGAAGTTTCTTGAGCCTAGCAGGATATTATAGAAGATTTGTAAAATGATTCTCTGTCATAGCTTTTCCGCTCACCAAATTACTCAGAAAAGGAGTAAAGTTTGAGTGGACAGATAAATGTCAGAATAGTTTTGAATAGGTGAAAGAAATGTTGGTTGAAACCAGAATGTCCGCATGCTTACCTTAGGAAAAGAGAGTATACCTTACAGTGCTTGAGCATTGGTTTGAATGTGTTAATACAAGATGGGAAAGTAGTGGCTTATGCATCCGGGCGATTGAAACCACATGAACAAATTATCCACTCATGACCTAGAGTTGTTTCTACGGTAGTGTTTGCTTTGAAAATATAAACCTTGCTTATATGAGAAAATTTTGGGGGTACACATATCCGCAAAGAGTCTCGAAGTACTGTTGACTTAGAAAGAATTAAATTTGAAACAGCGGAGGTGGTTAGAGTTGTTCAAAGATTATGACTGTATAATAGATTACCACCTCGGAAAAGCTAATGTGGTAGCGATGCTTTAAGCGAAAAGACGGTGGCGTGATTTCACTTGACCTGATAGTGTGGACCCCAGCGGATGATAGAGCTATATTAGCTCAACTAACAATGCAACCTATTTTAAAGAAAATGATGATAAGTGTGCATAAAAATGATGTAAAGTTATAGAAAAATGTACAGATGGTCAGAGATGGGTGATAAGGCCGATTTTAGTAAAGGAAAATTTGGAAGTTTGTATTTTCGAGCAGTTATGTGTCGGATGATAATGAGCTAAAGAAAAGTTTCTATTTAAAGCTCATAATATGGTATTTACCATGCATCCTGGAGGTAATAAGATGAGTTTGACGACGTTATTAAGGTGATGCAGATGAAAGAGATGTGACAAAGTACGTGTCCAAGTGTTTGATGTGTCGCCAAGTCAGAAACTGAACACAGTTCAACCGGTGTATTGATCCCCTTCCAGTTCTCATTGTGGAGAATGGGATAACATTACCAGGATTTTGTGTGGGGTTTCCCTCCCCCCGATTGAAACATGATTCTGTATGGGTGATTGTTGATAAGCTCACAAAGTTGGCCCATTTTATACCGGTCAGGATGGACTATTCTATGGATCGACTAGTTGAGCTATACGTGAAATAGATTGTACGATTGCATAGTGTACCGTTGTTTATTGTGTCGGGTAGAGATCCACGTTTTACATCGAGGTTCTGGAAGGAACTTCTGATCCCGGCCTTGAGTCTTGGCTAAATTTGGTCTGACATTCCATCCCATGAAAGCGAGATGGACGGTCAGAGAGATTAATTCAAGTACTCAAAGACATGCTTCAAGGGTGTGTCATGGAATTTCTTGGAAGTTATGATAAGTATATTCCATTGATGGAATTTTCCTATAACAATAGTTGTCAAGCAAGTATTGGCATGGCACCGTACGAAACTTTATATGGTCAGAGATGTAGAACTCCTGTATGTTGGACGGAGTTGAATGAGCACAAGATGATTGGTCCAGGCATAGTAAAAGATACAGAAGAGAAAGTCCAAGTTATTTGACAAAGGTTAATGACGGCTAGTGATTGACAAAAATCATATGTCAATTTAAAGAGAAGAGATATTGAATATGAAGTGGGAGACAAGGTCTTACCCAAAAATATTGTGTGAAGAGAGAAAAGAATTCACGGTTTTTACCTCGAAAGAGGCAAGGGATTAGAGTGGGTTCCATGGGCCATATGAGATTACGAGCAATTGGCCATGTGGCCTCAGTTTGATACTCCCTGGAGTGACGAATTACGCAATGTGTTTCATGTCAATGCTTGAGATATCGCTCGATGGGTCGCACATACTACTAGTCTGAGATATCTGATACATGCGGACTTTCATATGAAGAAGAGCCCAGAAAGTTTTATGGCTCGAGAATTAGCTTGATTCTGAAATAAGCAAATACCGTTAGTGAAAGTGCTCTGGCAACACCATGGTAGGGAAGAAGCTACTTGGAAGCTAGAAGCAGCTATGAGAGCACAGTATATGTAACTCTTCAATTCAAGTATGAATTTCGAGGACGAAATTCTTTTATGGGAGGGAGAGTTGTAATACCCCAAATTATACTATGACAATTTCATAATATGTTTAAGGTATAATAAAAGTAAATGTATATTTTTCCGAAGTAAAATAATGCTAAAAATAAAATAAGAAAAACCCAGAATTAATCTAAAGGTCAAGGGTAAATTAGTAATTTACCAATCCAGGACTTAAATGTCATAAAATGAAAAGATTATATGCTAAGTAGAAATATGGAATAAGTTGATTGCAAATAATAGAAAGATGAAAGATCAATTAGCAAAACATGGAAAATTGGACTCAAAAATGGATAAGACCAGACATGGTTTTAAACATATCCCATTTTGGCTTAGAATTAGGGCATTCACATGAGAAAAGAAGAGGAGAAGAAAGAAGAAGAAAGAAGGAAGAAGGAAGAAGAAAGAAGAGGTTTAGGTATGGATACGATTAAGGAATTGTATGGAATATTATGCATGATTTATAAAATTCCATGTGGGTTAGAATTTTTCCAATCTCTTTCTTTGTCTATATGTGAGTTAGGAAAACCTTCTTACAAATGTTAGTTAGTTGTGGTCCTTAATGGAGGAAAAATTTGTATCGAGAAAATGTTGGGTTTTAGGGGAGATGTTGTCCGTTTTTTTTAAACTCATGTTTTTGTTTTTGCCATAACTTGACCGTCACTCATCTAAATTGTCACGCCCCGATCCCGGCCCGACCCGATTGGCGGATCCGAACCGAAGTCCGGGGCGTGATGCTATCTATACTATATATTGGGACTCATTGACTGTTCTTTCGGAGAAATTGCCACGTACCTATTGGTGCACAAACAATTCATTAATAACAAATCATTTGTACATGTACAAAAGAACTACCACTTGGAGTGGTGTCCATCTGAATTTATACACATATCTCGGAGTCCCACTACCTTATACAATTACTTATATATGTACATATTTAATATTGTTCAGCATTTACATTTGTTTCAAAAAGAAACAAAAAGACTTATACATTATACCAAAAATCTTCCAATGGACCCCTATTGATGTGTTGACTATAAAATTTGTGATGTGGATCGACTGATACTCTTAACTCCTCTTCTCACCACCGGATTGATTCACCCGATGCTAAGCTTTCTTAGTCAGAACATAACATGACAAACCACCGATGCATTTGTCACAGCTTATACATATCATTATATATATATCTAAACATTTTTTCTATAACGTAATTCCTTATCATCGATATTCCTATTGCATATCCAATCTTTTTCTATTCACATGTTCCTATGTCTTTGTATCTCTTTATTTATACTTTTTATGTATTCCTATTTGGTACTTTACATATTCTATACTTATCCTGTGTTCATCTTTCACGCTTGTTATATGTCTTTTCAATGTTCTATTCTTTGTCAAATTTCGCATGTCTCTAGTTTATGTCTTTTCATCTTCGGTTCTAGGTTATATTGCATTCTTACTTTCCATGCACTTATCTGTATACTTTCCTATTGGGGTGTTCATCTTATCTTGTTCATATCCTGTTATCACGTACTATTCTGCTTTTCTTGTGTTTTTATACCTATTTTCATATCGGGTTATAATGTACTTCTTATTCTTATGTATGCATTACTTTCATCGCATATAGCTATGCTTCTCATATCATATCCTGTATATACTTTCCATTATCCATTCTTGTGTATACTTTTCCTTTCTTTTATTTTCATGTCATAAATACCTTAGAAGCGATTAAGGAAACTATGTGTGCCGGTACTATCCTTTGTCTGACCATTGATCTCATCTGTTGTGTACCAAAGGTACTATCCTTTGTCTGAGACAGTGATTTAAATCTATGTGTACCCAAGGTACTATCAACGTAAGGAATAATGATTTGGTCTATTGTGGTGACAACAGAATTTTTACAAACGGGATCTATATCATGTCGACCAAGCGGGGCCTCAATATCTGTCTATGAATATCTTTGCAAATATTTGTATCTTCCCTATAGGCATGCCTATCTATCCACTCTACCGAGGTTCTAAAGCGGTGATCGAAGCTTTATTACATTTTAAATTACATATCATAAGCATAACTATTGTTATCATAATTGCTTATGCATATATACTATCATTTCTTTACTCTGTATTAATTCTATATCTGATTTCATATACGGTTCTGTTCATGCTTTGTCATCTTTTGCTTATCTCTATCGTTCTTATCATTTATGTCTTTTTTTATCATATGTTCCTAGCGTGTTCCATCTTATTCCTTTTGTATGTCTATCATATACTCCTTATCAATTACGTATTCCTATCATTTGTTCTTAGCATGTTCTATCTATTCATTTAAATATATCTATCTATATAATCCTATGTTCATGATAATGAACATCTATAAATACTCATTCATATATTCTTATTCCTTTATGAATCTAGTTTACTTAGGAATTGGAATCGATCCAATCGGATCATCCAAACTAAAGTTATGGCATTTTCATGCCAACTAGTCATTTTACCGATTTTTCTGATGACAGTTTGTATTACTCAATTTTCCGGGGTCTTAACTTAATATTTTTTTTTTTTTTGACACTTATGTCCTTATACTCATTTAAAGCTAAGGTCTTTGGGGTTCCTATTCCAGTTGAATCTTGGTCGAACACTTAGAACTCAGGGTGCGTCAGAAACAACGGACTTCTCTATGTTCAGCCACTGACCCAGGAGTTTGGTTTGCACATGGTCCCTTCGAGTGTATTTTGGGACACTTAGGATCAAAATTGGCGATGCCTTCTCTTTAGTTTTGTTCTCTTGAAGTCTATTTTAATTGGCCACTTGAATCACCCAAATCGGATAAGAAATGAGCAAGTTATGGCCAAAATACGAAAACTGGTCAGAATAGGAAAACCAGAACAAGTTCTACCGGTAGAACTTAACTTCTACCGGTAGAACTTGGCCAAAAATGACCAGAATCGAAGTTCTACCGGTAGAACTTAACTTCCGGTAGAGACCATCCGGGAATGCCCGAATGGGTGTTTCCTCACCTTTTCCATATTTTGAGTCCCATTTCAGCTCTATACTTCATCTACACTTCAAGACCACTCCATATGTCTCTTGTAAACTCTTTTCTACTCAATTTCCTCTTTCAATACTTATTTTCTTTGAACAATTTATCCTAAATTACTCTCAAACCCACTCTAATATGGGTTATTATCCATACACAACCCAATCATGATGATTGATTCAGTTTGTTCTAAATCTAATATTACTTACTATTAACCATGAACCATCCTTAAGGGAGGATTCTGTACTTTATGTACTCTTTAAGGTTTTATTCACCTTACTTTCTTATTGGTTTAGAATGAAACCACTAACCCAAAGCCCTAGGTTTGGAGACAACTAATAATCATACAACTCATATGATCTATACCAGATTTAGTTCCATACAAGAATCCAAAGTTCCATACACCAGTTTGGCTTTGATCTTGGCTCCTCCTTATTCCCTCTTCCTTCTCTTCCTCTTCTTGCTTCTTCTTCTCTCTCTCTCTCTCTCACAGTTCTCAATTTGAGACCAAATTTGGTCTTTAAAATCCCCATCTTTTCTAAAATATGTTTGGCCATCAAAGCATATTTTAGGTTAAGTTTGCTATTGCCTTTTGTCCTCCAACTTCCCCTTATTTCATTGTGGCCTCGATTCTTGTTATTTCACTTTGGCACATAATTTTGTCAACTGTGACTTTTATACCCTCTTTAGACCAATTTCAGTGTCCTTAAGTTTGTAACTTTTGCGGGTCTCTCATTTCCCGGTTCATATTTAACTCATGGCTTGAGTCAAATTAGGCACCCCACAAAAATACCTAACATCTCAGCTTATTTAGGTACATTACGGGGTGTTACATAAATAAGTGGTCAAAGTGCAGGTAAATTGAGCTTCACAGGAGAACAAATCTCCTTGAAATGAGTGTATCACCAAATTTGGACCCAGGTTACTCGAAGTCGTCAAGGGAGCTGGTTGCGTAACCTGGCCCGGATCTGTTTGACATTAGAAGTAGTTACGGTTGTTTGGCCATAACGGCCATAACTCATCAATTGGTGATTCAAGTGCGGATAAATTATGCACTTCTGGGAGAACAAATCTCCTTGAAATGTGATAATGCAAAATGGACCTCAATGCACCCGAAGTCGTCAAGGGGCCAGGTTGCATGTTGATTGGTTACATTTTGACATTAGAGTGGTCCTTGTTGTTTAGGCAATATAGTAAGTTGAGTTCTCTGTCAAATTGAGTGATTCAAAATTCTGGAGTAAACTAGACTTCTGGGAGAACAATCTTTTGAAAGTGGTGTAGCTCTGGTGGATCTCAGTGCACCAGAAATTCGTCGAAGAGAAATTTGCAGTTGCGTGAATATTTGGTTATGTTTTGATTGACATTATAGTGGTCGCGGTTGTTTGGCGCGAGTTAAGTTCCAGTATCGATTTGAGTGATTGAGTATAGGTAAACTAGACTTTTAGGAAAACAAATCTCCTTGAAATAGGTGTCTTTAAATTTGGATTATTAGACCCATAAATTTGTCTAAAAAGAATTTGTTTGTAAGAAATAGTTGATGGTATCTGAAATACATGAAAATGCAAATATAAGGAGTAAATGATCGTAAATATCGTATGATTATGGGATACTTGATAGTTGAAATGGGATATGAATATGTGCGAAAATGAAATAAAATGGATTATGCGCTAGAACTGGTAAGGGATAAATGGGTATGCCTATTAGAGTTAAAAATACGTAGCATCTTGATCGGTTATTTTGTTGGGTCATTCTGATAACCGGGCCCTTATAGAGGTCATTGTCTCATACAATGATAACAAGAACCTTATAGTTTCTCGTATCCACTTCTAAGGTATGTCTTGATTTGAAACGTAAAAACAAATGACAAGAATATGTAAATGACAGAATAGATAAATGATATGATGTAGAAAGCATAACACTTGCTATGTGTTGTCTGAGGTATCTTTGTAACAAGAACAATAAGCAAAGTGTAAAATGATACGAAATGTATATGACCAATGATGAGAAATGAAACATGATATGATAAGAAAGTATGAGATTGCATAAGTATGTGTAAATGACATGTATGAAATATGAATAAATATGTGTATAAGTATAAGTATGTGTCTAAAGTGTGATGATCCTTATAAGCTTAGCACGGGAGTTTCATCCGTGTAGGTACAGAAAAAGGAACTAGAAGTTCGGACAATCGACATCAGTAACCAAAGTCAACATAATACTAGGTGCTCACTGAAGACCTCTATGGTCTATTTTGTATATTTATTTGTTTTTTGTTTTTTTTTTTGTAAACAATGTAAGTTGTATATAATTGAACACTCCCATTTATGGAGTTTGAATATATTTGTAATCGGCGCGCTACGAAGAATATATTTCTAGTTAAATATTGCTGATATATGTGAATGAACAAGTTTATAGTAAAAAAAAAAAAAAAAATTGCTATAAAGTATTCTGATTTAAGTAGTAGCGGCGTCACAGGCGTGGTTGCTGGTTGCGACGTCATGATTTGGCGAAAGTGTATAAGATGGTCCAAAGATTACGGAAGACCATCGTGCATTAGGAGCGCCGGTGAGGCCCGAATGCGTGGGCATCTTGGTTCAGATGGCTAGAGACAAATGGGAGGATGACATGTCATCCAGCAGTGGCTATAACCACGGGATCACACCTCTCCTTAGGGAAGGAATCTAATGATCGAGTTGTTTCGGGGAGATGGTCTCGGTGAGGAAGAAGGAGGAAAGTATCGTCGATTCGTGCATGGGGTTGCGAGCACAATTGGATTGTCTAGAGCGAGGTAGTAGTTGCATTCGTGGGTTGCGTTTTTCTTCTCCGCAGTAGGCGTTAGCACATAAGAAAGACAGTATATTAGGTGGGATTCTTGCGATCTTCGACATTAGTTCCATGACATCGACCGTTAATTCCAATATGACTCGGGTGGAAGGGGTATGTCTCCCATTGAGTTATATTGAAAAAGTTTCCGGTTGTCTTTGCGGTAGTTTAGAGAAGCGTGGGATTTTCTGTTCCCACGAACGATGCCAATGGAAAGGAATCAAGGTTCCTTTCAAAATAATTTATATTATTTCTCTAATGAATACTGCTCAAATAGAATTCCCCTTTTCGGATACAACCTCAGACATTGTATAATTACTTGTGAGGATACATGCGTGACGGTTATGAGCGAGGAGTGGTGGACAATTGTGAGTGGTGTAGTGCTGACATTTTGCTACGTTATGTATTGAGTGCGGCATAACGCTTGGCCGATGTGAATGGCCAAGCATTGTTCTTCTTCGATGCCCAAGGCGACTTGTTCAATCAAGCATCAGATACCACGTGCTTCGATGCCTGAGGCGACTGAGATGGGTTTAATGCCCGATCTTCATGAGCCACGTGCCAAGTGAGTCTCTGTTGAGTTTTAGCCATTCACATGAATGCGTGTTAATCTGCAGTATATCACGTTCCATAATCGATTGATACGATTAGATAGTACATCTGTACGCTGACCCAATGGGGCCAAACTGTCTTTGAAGCTAGCCTGAAATTGAATAAAGCGAATTTCATTTGATGGAAATATTTATGTGGAAAGTACTTATCAAATTGGTATTGATGATATGACTAAGTATAAGGATCTAACCATAGATATTTGTTAAGTTGAAACTTTATTCTATATTCTATGTTCTTAATTTTTATTTTTATTTTTATTTTTGGAAATACTTTTGATATATGTCCTTTGCTTCCGTTCATTACTTCTTAAAGATGTTGAAAAAATAAATGAAAATGATTAGATAAAAATTTAAGGGGAAATTATGTTAAGGTGCAATGAAACCACAAAAAAAGAACAAATAAAAAAGAAGTAAAGATACTCAAACCATTAAAACATGTATCATCTACAACTTAATTTTAAAAACATGCAGTTGAATAGTAAATTTTTTTATAAGACACAAATGTCCTTCATTTCTTCTTCCATCTTAAGCCATGGGGGAGAGGACAAAAACCTTAACTTCGATGGTGCCTAAAGTCGCGCATAGGCCCCAGGCCTTGAGCCAGAGGAGCGAACCATCGGTAAAGCACATAAGCGGGTTGGCATCCTCAGGTGAGGTGTGAAAAACCTCATGTGGACTCGGCCCATGATGGCGTCTTTGGTTACTCCTAGGCGAGCGGTGGCTTAAAAGCGATGGTGCAGACGGTGGCGAGGATAATCATTTGTCCACGGTTGTGGCGTAAGAAGAAACACTCAATCTCCATGATCGATATCTGCCTCATTAAAGGGAAAAAGAAGTCCCCCACGATTCGACTCCTTGGTATCCTCAATGACCGATGTGATAACGAAAGGGAATTCCTTGCAATTAGGAAGATGGCGTATCGTCGTCTAACAAAAGTCATCGTGATCACCATTGATAATCACGAAAGCGATTCGGCTGAAGAAAAGATACCGATCTAGAAACCATCAATAGTTGATCTCTTTTCCTTTAGTAAGAAAAGCGACCAGGCATCGGAGGCGGTGCGATCCTGTCGAGACCACCCGCTTTATGTTGTAGGTTGTACATCGATTACATGACGGATCATCATGACTCAGCAGCTCCAAGCCAGTATCGATAAAGCGGCGCCATCAATTTACTGGCGTCGTCGTGAGAGCGTTGTTTCCTTACAAATAAAGCGACTTCTCGGTATTATTGGTTTGACTTCGAAAGCGGGGCGAGCGAAACCAACCCTCGGGGATGCAAGATCGGCATCAGCGCCCGAAGAGCGTGACGACTAGAAACATTGGTGTGACCCCCTCCTCGAAACGCGAGCGCCAACCGCCCGAAGATACGAGCCGCCCGCTTTGAACAACCGGCGCTTGTTGGGAAGTACGCATAACTCACCAAAAATATTACCTGACACCCCCGGGGGTCAGCGGATCCACGCGCGGGCGAATCTTTCCACGCGGGGAGTGGCGACACCACCGAAACCCCCGCGAACGCCGTGAAGGAGGAGAAAATAGTCGAGACGGGGAAGCATGACCGCCGGCTGCCCGCGTGCCTGCGAGAGCGCGGGGCGGGGCTGCGCGGCGGCCGTCGATCCCACGCCCAGCGAAAGTAGAACAATCTTGAACGGCGTTTGACATCAACAGAGCTCACCACGCAAAGAAGCGCTTGCGACCCGATATCGATAGACCTTCACAGTATGTGACGGAATCCCGCTCGGTGAGTTCTTGCGCGCCTCTCTGACGAAGTTGATGTCCGTGATTAGAAGCTTTCGTGGCAAAGGCCGCGTATGCGAGCCTCAACGCAGAACCGGGAGCTGGATATTAAGAACCGTGCTTCCGATCCCAGAAAGCCATGCTTTCGGTTCAAAAAGCCATAGACTCGATTTTAAAAACCCGGCGACTTAGAAGGCGCGTAGCCCTGACCTCCCCAGCGAGAACCGGGAGCTTGGATAACAAGAACCACGTGGCAGGTCAAAGGAGCTGTGTAGCTCGGTTAAAGAACCTGAATAATTTTAAAAACGTGACTGAAAAAATGCATCTTACGACCTGACAGAACCGGGAGCGGATATAAAGACCGTAGCTGGGTCGAAGAGGAGCCATATGGCTGGTTCAAAGAGCCATGAAACTCCCAATTTTAGGCCATTTCAGAAAGCGTGGCCAGCTCAGCCAGGCAGGGCTGGTTGTTAAAGAGCCGCGTGGCTCGGAGTCCCAGAGCCATGTAACTCAGGTTCAAAGCCAGTGGGCTGGTTTTGCGACAAGTAACTGACCATCTAAAGGCACGTAGCCCTTGCGATAATCATAGAGTTCTGTTATTACATGGCACGGGTCATGACTACAAAGAATAAGAAAAGCCTAAATTCAACAGTATTTGATCTGTTGTTGTTGCTCAATAAGATTGAAATAAATCATCTAAAACTAGACTGCGGAACTTCAAGAAGGGTGTGGAAAAAGCCTGAGTATCTGAGCTGAGCTTGTTAGCCTCAATATGAGGTGCGAAGAACAGGCGGGCGGTGAGGCCACCAGGAAGCCCATCTACTCATTGAGGTCGATTCTCTGACCTCGTCATGCCGCGGTGGCGACTCTGACTCAAGCCGGATGAATACCGGCTTATAGCGAGCCACGGCAGGAGCCATATGCCTTCAAGGCAATCACCCCCTCTTGACCTTCTTGAGGAGCTGTTGTGTCACACCCGAATCAGGTCAGACCGATTGGCGGATCAAGCGGGAGATTAGGCGAGGCCATATCTTTGGACTCTTCCCAAATTTTAAACCAAACTTGTACCTGGGTGTAAGTACATCTTATAACGAATCAAATTATTATATACCACAATCAAAACTATAAAGTGTTATCCATCAAAATCTGTTCCTCTCAGCCAGTCCGAATTTACAAATAAACTATACTTTTGTTTAAGCTGAGACACGAAACCTACATGTAGTGAACCCTTGCAAATTAATGTTGACAAAAATTGTATCTGGTTCATTTCTTGACACGATCTTCTCACATTTTTCTACGAGTTAAAGCCAATCTTTAAAACTTAGCCCCGTGGGAAGCATATCTTATAACCTCTGAATCTGCGTAATATACTGTGATAAATATGAGTGTATCAGATGTTATATTTCTGTTAGTATCATGGACCACTTCGTATTTAAGCTGCAGGCTTATATTGTGGACTCAAGTGGAGTTAGAGCTTATTCTCTGCCGGGACTTATGTTTCTCTTGGACTATTTTAGGTCGGGACTCAGTGATTCTGAACATACTTCCTAATGAATTTACCAGTTAGTTTCCATTGATCATCTGAAGTCCCTGGGCGTGCTCTTTGAGTATTCTTGAACTTATTCTTATCACGGAAGTACCTTATTTTACCATTCCACACATGAGTCTCTTGAGAGCTTATGGTGCTTGGTATCATATGCTGTGCCTCTGAGTGTGCATGCTGGTCTTAACGGACTTATCTTGATTGTTGAACTGTATTGGTTTTTAGATCTTATACGTGCATTAGAACTTACTTTGTGTGTTGGTCTCATACATGTATTTACGAACTTATGCCGTCTTCACCAGACTTATCTGCGATCTTCACGGAGCATATATGCTTATCTACGGATCCTTATCCTTATCTTGAGTACCATTGAGCCCTGCAATAAGTGGAATAAATGTAATGCATTATCACATGTCTGAGGTCGATTAGATATCTGGATACATGTCGGTCATGGACATTAAGTCAGGCGAGTCTGGTCGAATAGATGCATATCGCGACTGAATCTGGGAGTACCATGGTGCTTCTTGGACTTATCACTTATTTGCCGTCTCACGGGGTGCGTGAGTCTCTGAGGCACTAGTTAGATCTGAAGTATGAAGTGAATGCTACCTAACTGGCAAGATACGGACGAGGAGCTTGATCAAATGCGGGTACCCGGTGGAGTGCTGGAACTAATCAATGACAGGAACTTAATCAATGCGAAATTACCATTGTTTCACCAGAACTTATCGGTCTGAGACGAGAACTTATTAGAGATAGGACTTATCGAATCTGGACACGCTTGACCGAATCTGAGGACTATCAAATGGAGACGAACTTATTCGGATCTGGACTTATCAAATGCGAAATTGCTAGGTAGATGCTACGGGGACGCTGTCGGATCACGAGGAGTGCCGTGAGTACTCTTGGGGTTCATCGAGACATGACTTATCGGTCTGGGACGAGGAACTTGTCGGATCTGAGTTTTTATCGGATATGGGAGTGTACCCGTGGTACTCACGGGACTTATTGATCTGGGGTACCCGTGGGTACCCTACGAACTTCATCGATCTGGGAGTGCAGTGGTGCTACATGCTATTTTGGGATACGAGTACGGTAGGTACTCTGAGCAATCTGAGGAGAACATTCAGATCTTACTCTTATTATCTATTCGGTTTTATCCATATATTGTTTTAGGCTTCCTGAACGTGTCACGAATGGTAGGACACAACACCATAAGTACCAGATCTTATCACAGTCGCAGTCTTGTAACACTAATTAGACAGTCTGTAGTAGCTGCGTATTAAGAATTACGATGCAATGAGTGTCGTAGCACTTATCTGAGAAATGCAGAAGTACTAATCAAAGTCTTCGTAACACTTATCGGGAGTACAGTCTTGTCAGGAGTGTTAATAATAACATCGAGAATCTCACGTCTTAATCAAGTCTTGGTAACACTCTCGAAGTACCAGTACTAATCGAGTCTTTGCACTTATCGAGTACCGAGTACCTAATGTCGGTCTGGTAGCATAGCCGAGAATCTTAGAAGTACTAATCGGGGCTGAGGAGTCTTGTATCATTTAATAACGCGGTCTTGGCGATTTTTACAATTATGTAAGAATTGAGTAACTTACTATCTTATAATGGGGACATTCTTAGCTTCATTGTGTGTTCATAGCGGTCGTATTCCATATCTGGTAGGTATGATGAGCATGTAATCACACCTTATTCATATATTCTTATTCTTCTATGAATCTCTTTTACCCGGGAATTGGAATCAATCCGATCGGATCGATTCGAGCTGAGTTATGGCATTTCATGCCAACTAGTGGTTCTTAGATTTTACCCGAGGACAGTTGAAATATTTATTTTCCAGTGCCTTGTCTCGATATTTTGACACTGTATTTTTGTACTCTTTAAAAAGCTAAGGTGCTAGGGTTCTATTGGCCCCGGAATCGCAATTCGGGCGCGGAACTCAGTGCGTCACAAACAATCGGACTACTCTGTATGTTCAAACGGATGCAGGAATTGGCTTGCACATTGCCACTTTGAGTGAATTTTGGACCACTTAGAGCCAAATTTGACGATTCTATTTCTTTAGGTTGGTTCTCATGAAGTCTATTTTAGTGGCATGAATCACTCAGTCGGATAAGAAATGAGAAAGTTATGATCAAAATACGAAAAATGGTCGAAACTGGGAAGACAGAACAGGGTGTACCGGTACACTTTTGGTTCTGGAAGGGTGTACCGGTACACATTCAAGGTGTACCGGTACACATGACCCTAAAACGTCCAGAATGTGTATTTTCTCCGCACTAACCATATTTTTGATCCCAATTCAACTCTATACTTCATCTACACTTCAAGACCATTCCATATGTCTCTTGTAAACTCTTTTCTACTCCATTCCTCTTTCAATACTTATCTTATTTCAAGACCTATCTGTGAATTACCTCAAAACCCATTTTAATGGGTTGCAGCCCATACTAAACAAAACATGTGATGTTTAGTTAGGATTTATTTATTCTACACCTAACTCAAAGACTCTCGATTTAACATGAATTCATCCTCGAGAGGATTTCATGATCTTCTTGTACTATTTAAGGTTTTATCCACCTTGCTTTCCATAATTTTTGGGTTAAAAGATGAAACCTAGAAACCCTAGGTTTGAGGCAAAAATAATCCATCATCCTGAACCCAGATACATGCAATCTCTTGAATTCATAATCAAAGGTTGGTTTCCATACCAAAAATCCAAAGTTCCATACACAGCTTGCTTGATCTCTCTTCTCTTCTTCTCTTCTTCTTCTTCTCTTCCACGTTTTCTTCCTTCCCCAAAATGAGACCAATTTTGGTCTTTTAGAAATTCCCATGTTGCTAAGGCCTTGTTTAGCCCTCAATGTATTTATGGTTAAGTTTACTTATTTGCTTTTTAAGCCCATAACTATTCTAACATAAATAAACTTCCCTTTATTTCATTTGGCCTCAAATGTCTTCTTAATCCATGTCTTGTGGCCCCTTTTTGGACAAATTACAATTTTGTCCTTAAGTTTATAACTTTAGGTCTCTAGTTTCCATGTTTAGCATTTGTAACTCATGAAGCAGTTAAGAGTGTAACTTACAAAATTACCTAAACATGTCGAAGCGCTGGGGTATATTTTGGGGTGCCCATCTTGCCTCTGGAGATCATCAAGCCCGTGGCATTCTTCGTTCAGGCGCCCACGGTGCTCTCGGCCTGGCGACCTCTTAGTAGACTGAAACCGATGTCGTGGTTTTGAGAACCTGACTCGATCCCTAACCACTGTGGTTCTTCCTTGTCCCGCGGTGTGATACGACTACTTGACTCACCACGGCCGTCTTTAGCTCCTCCATGGCCGATTCCGCGACTCATCACGACCCATCGTGCTACTTAATCAACAATACCTTAGCTCATCCGACCTTCTTTTTCTTGTTCTTCAATTCCGTTGTCGTCGAGGTATCTTGGTCGGTTATACTTCACGGCATCCTCGGTTAGGTGTCACACCTGAGCTCGCAGGTCAGCTCTCTCCGAGCTCAGGGAGGCAACCTTGACTTTATACGCCTCTACCGCCCTAGTAGACCCCTCAAAGAAACAAGCCCTCTTCGCCAGGCTTTTCACATGAGTAGCCACTATGACTTGAGACAAGGTAGGACGATGAAATCAACGATAGGATGGACAAGTAAAGGCGTCTGGACCGACCATAACCGCTCCCTGAAGCGATGAGGCCAAAGCCTCCCCAACGGACATAGAATCCGCCTTCTTAAGGTTAGAATCCCGTAGGATAGACGACAAGGCCCCGTGTGACTTTGCGTTTGCAGAAAACAGCGGGTCCTCGTCCACTCGTAATCAGGATGCTTCCTCTCCTAGCCCTCGGGCGCCGAAGGAGCTTGGTGCTTTCTTGTAGAGGGCTCCAAACGGATATAGGCGGGGATGTCAAAGGAGGCTCAACGGTCCTCCCGGGAGGACTCTTGGCGACCGCGACACGTGGAGAGCGGAGTTGTGGATCTGTCACCTCTGACACCTTAGCAGCGAGATGGCGTGCGACCCTCTCTCCTAAGATTGCTGATGACCCTTTCGACCGAACAATGAGGAGGGCGCCCCCCAGCTTAGGGACCTTGCCTCGAGCGCGCCGGTGCTCTCGAGCAGCCGGGACCTGCAGCAACGCTAGCGCCTTCTTAGCGAAAACTCAGCTGGACTTGAAGCTCTTCGAAGGCTTCATGCGGAAAGATTGAATGGCCCTCAAAGCGGAGGTCGAAGATTTAGCACGAAGGCAGGAATATATGATCTAATAAGCTTGGAATACGTCCATGGGCTACATTTAACCAACTTCCGCTTCACCTCTTCATCCTGGGCTGAGACTGAGGCGAATGGCGCCTGACTGAGCAAAGTTAGAAACACCTCATGACTTTCGAAGGCTAAACCCAATTGATAGGCGTATTTTGTGATGTGTATATAAAATTATTAAGAAAGAGAAAAAGCCTATTCATGTAGTATACGACTTAATCGTAATAAAGTGTACCTAAATGCGGATATCGATCCACAGGGAAAATGAAGTGCTAAGTGCCAAAATTATAATGCTTCTCTAATATCGAACCTAACAATTGTGATAGTAAACAAAATTTAAACTAAACTAATGAAATTTCACAAATGTAACTAACAATAGGATTCACAACTAAGGGATACCAGAGATGATAAATTCTGGGTACTTACAGTGCTGATGGGACAATCCTCTTAGATCTAAGTCAAAAAATTCTGCTCTATTGTTCATGAAAATGCTTTCTCAGCGCTCTTGTCTAATTAATTATAAAGCCTCTCTACGAGAGTGAGATAACCTACCAACTAACACTAGGTCTTTTTTGCTTCTCGAGCTCAGCCCCAAGCATTAGAATGCTTTAAGATCCCAAAAGTCTCACCGCCTCTAGTACCGATAATTTCTACACTATCAGGCTAATTAGGTTGATTCATCAATAATACAGTTCTTTACTCACTTCTCGGATCTTGCAAGAACCACTCACCACATTGAGATGTAGTAAAATCAATATGTAAATAGAACCAGTATGAATCAGCGAGAATGCATTCTAAGAAACAATATGAACATTAACAAATAGATATAAAACTCATGTTCAATATACAACAAAACTACTAGATCTCTAAATTTAAAAGCATGATAGAGAGTTTGATACATCATAAACTTAGGATAAAACATGAGAAAAGAGAAGAAGAAACTATAATGATCAAATAGTGGTGAGTCACGGATTTTCTTCCACAAATCTCCTGATCTTCTCCAAAATCTTAGAACAACTCCAAACCTCCTCCTTGGTCCCAATTATGAACAAAGTCCCCTTTAGAGCCTGGCCAGCCTCCTCGTGCGTCTCTTTCGGGTTTGACTTCAAAACCCTCCATTATGGGCTCAAAATGGGCTTAAAAATCCTACCAAAACCAGACCCGAACGTCGAGCGTCGTTTGGCAACGTCGCGCGACGTCGTTTACTGCGACTCTCACGCAGCGTCGCGGCGTTGGTTCTCTGTCGCGACGTTGCCAGATCTTTTGTTTTTGCTCGACCGTGGGCGCCAACACAGCCGTCTGAGCTACGATTTGGTGTTCTTGGTACGGTTGAGCTCTTGAAGTGTAGAATCCATACATATATGAGCGATTCAGCCAGGAGCTCATGCCAGTACCTGAAAACTTCAAAAATACGGTAGCCTCTCCTGATGAAGATTGCTGAAATGTTTGCTGATTTTCTTCAAGTTTTGGAACATAACACCTTTGTTCGAACTCCAATTTTGGTGTTCTTGGTATCTAAGCTATTGAAGTGTAGAATCCATACATATGGCAGTGCAATGGGAGCTCATATGAGTGTCTGAAAATGTCAAAATTCAGTAGCCTCTCCTGTTGCTTTGTGCTTGGGTTTTCCACAATTGCCGCAGATTCACGAATGGATGTTTGATCATAGGAGTGAACTTTTTAGAGCATTAGGGCACTTATTTAACATAAAAACACAAGAAAAACTAACTAAATCATAGGGATAAGTAATTATTTAAGATACTCATCACACCCCCAAACAAATTCTTTAGCATTGACAAGAGACCAACTCAAAACAAAAAATTGAAAATGACATGAGCAAAAATAATGAGATGAGTATGATAACATGATTTCAAATGGAAAATCACTATGAACACAATTTAGCAATATTGTATACTAACAAAATTTAGGATTCTTAAACTTTTAAACTTTCTGAGAACATAGCAAGCAAAGAATGGTGAAAGCGAAAACAAATCCAACCCCAGTCGCGAGTGACCTTTCCCGGAAACTAAGTGTAGGTGATAGCATGATCTTCGGTGTATAGCAAGATCACAACACCCCACGAGCAAAAACTCAACTCACCTATTTGGAAGAAGCTAACTAAGAAATGATGAGCTTGTACCACTTTTATTCATACCAAAATACCTAAAATTCTAAATACTAAAAATGAAGGGAGAACTAGTGCGAGAAGTTTTAGATGAGTGTTCTGTGGCGAGATCCATTGGTGACTCCCACGGTTGGTTAAAGGGCACTGAGCATTAAATTCCCTTCAAACTACGAACACTCAACAAGCACCAAAGGCCCTAAGTTGTGGGAAGGATCATCATACGTCCCATGTGGCGAGGCGGTGAAGTCAATGACTCGACCAGTTGGCTTAGGGCATTAGGCTTTGAAAGGCCCCTCGGGCGTACTTGGGGATTAGGTGGATGATCCACTTGTTCTAATTCCACAGGCTTTATTTTTTGTTTTTTTTTCTTTTTCTTTCTTCTTTTCACTTTTTCTATTGTTTTTCATTTTCTCTTTTTGGTTGGGGCTCCAATGGCAATCCTCTTTTGATTGGGTCTCCGTCACTTAGATGGTTAAGTCCCCCGAGGTTAGTTGAATTCAAGGGGAAGGTTAGGGGTTGGTATCTGAGGAGACCAAGTGTGTGTGTGATAGATTCCTTGACAAATAGCTTCTTGAAGCACAGGGGATGTGACTAAGCTAAGTCACCCATACCAAAGCTCAAGCACACAATTCCAAATCGTTTAAAACTTCTAAGGGTCCGATCCGCTGCCTGCATTTTCAATGTTTGTGAATTTCAAAATGACCTTCTACAAGCCCGACAAGGGCATCAAACTCACTCATATGAGACATGAAACAAACAAAAAGAAAGAAGAAAAACTCATGCAAGCAATACAAATAAATAAAGGAATAACTAAATAGTTAAGGAGATACAAAAGTTGGATTTTGAAAATAAATAAATAAATTGATTTCACCACACAGAACTTGAATTAAGCATTGTCTCAAAGTGACAAAAGCAAGAGCGGATAATGAGCTCCACGAGGTTGATCAAGTCTCAGGAAGTTGCTCAATGAATATGGCTTGCTGGAAAAGATGTTAAGAGGGATTAGACTTTAGTTCCAAATGAGAGGAGGCTTGAAAATAGGAAACATATGGAATGAAATGAGGAGGATGTTGGCCAGTTTCCTTGTTCAATTTTTGTTCTTTGAACCTCCAAGATACTATAGACTTCCACTTTTCAAGATTTTCCACCTCCATAGCCAACTTTGAACTCCAAAAACCTGAAAAACAACAATAAGAAACATAAGATCAAGCAAGAACATTTATTAAAAAAAAAAAACAAACTTGAAAGTAACTAAAAAAAGGGAAAAATTTTTTTTTGAACTTGGGGTTGCCTCCCAAAGCACTCCGTTTTCAGTCGGCTGAATACACCAACTACGGATATCTTCGAAGTAATTCTACCTCCATCCTTTTCTAAGAGCGATAAGTGTTGCTCAATCGGCAATTTGAGCACATAATCTTCCAAGGTTATTATTTTTTTTTATATTTTTCTATTTTTTCATTTTTGTCTTTACAATGATTCCTCTCGTGCATTGTTCAGAGTGAATGATGTACTCATCCACCTCGGAGGATTAGGGTTTTATTCTCATTTTTCACTTCCTCATGCATTGGAACTGAGTCATTTAGGAATAGTCTTCTGGCGTCATAATTTGTGCTTTTATGTGATGCAGGAGAAGTTGGCTCATCTTCCTTCATGACTAAGGTTTCCAAATTTGTGCATCATTCTCCTTGTTCCAAAAACTTCTCAGTTCTTCATTATCCTGGGGTGATTTCTTCATTATATCCTCAAGTTTTTCTTCTTATCTTCACCCCAGTAGATGGTGAACTCTCATGTTGTCACCCAAAGGACATTGGCCTATTCCTCTTGTTCTTTCATACTCTATTTTGCCACTAGTTCTTCTATACTCATACTCTCTCTTCTTTAGGTTGTTCTTTCTGAATCAAGTTGGTATAAGAAGTGGCCTTTGGATCCATCTCTTCTCCAGCTGGAATGGTCTGAGCTGAATTTGAACATTAGCCTTGTCAATTCCATGAATTGAACTTGAGATGTCACATTCCGACATGAACTCTTTTCATTTCAATTAATCTTTGCCTCTAACTTTAATCATTTCTCTCGTATTGGAGGATTGACTATCTCATTGGATAAAAAAGCGGGGCAACCCGACTTGAGGTAGTCATTTCATCCATTGATCTTGAAAATTCCGGGTTGTGCCATGGTAAGTACGACGAGTTCTTCTTAAATTCATCCCATAACTTCTTCACAAACGATCTTTGGACTTGTGGAGATTGAAGGTGTTATAGCTTGTATTCCATGAGGTGTTTAGGTGGTGGCTCCATCAGAAGTATGATTACTCAAGTATGGAGTACCTCCATATTGAGCATAATCCATTGATCATATGGTTGCCACATGACTTACTTGCGAGTTGTCACTCTTCTTTGATGCTCATCGGCTTGATTGTCGCGTGTAGTTCTTTTTCGAATGAGCCGATGCATTTGTCAACTTCGATGATAGGATCCATTGTGATTTTTAACACGGTATGCAAGAAAACAAAAGGTATCAAGCTTCAAAAAGAACCACACAAATATAAACATAAAAAATGTTTGAAGTATTAGCACTTGTAGTGATATTAGTATGAACACCGTTTTCCCAGAAGCAAAGGCGCCAAAAACTTGATAGGCGTATTTGTGATGTGTATATCGTAAAAAATACTCAGCGCCTATTCAGCGCAGTATGCGCTGTCAGTAATAGTGTATTACCTAAGTCTGGATGCTCGATCCACGGGGAAAATGGGGATGCTAAGTGCCAAAATTATAGTAACTACTCTATCTTAAACTAACAATTGTGATAGTAAACAAATTTAAACTAAGCTAATGAAATTTCTAAATGTAACTAATGATTCAATAAGGATACGAGAGATGAAGTAAATTCTGAGGTACTTGGTGCAATCGGACAATCTCTTAGATCTAAGTCAAAATTCTACTCTATTGTTCATGAAAATGCTTTCAAGAGGCGACTCTTGTCTAATTTAATTATAAGCCTCTCCTGGGGTGAATAACACCTCAACTAACACTAAGGTCTTTTTGCTTCTCAGCTCAGCCCCAGCATTAGATGCTTTAGATCGAAGTCCTCAGCCTCTAATTAGATAATTTCTACACTATCGGAGGCCCAGTGGGTTGATTCATCTATGTCTAGTTCTTTACTCACTTCTAGAGATCTTGCAAGAACCACTCACCACATTGGTGTAAAAATCAATATGTAATAGAACCAGTACAGAATCAATGAGGAGGTGCATTCTAAGAAACAATGAAAGCGAAACATTAACGAGAATGAATGCCAAACTCTGCGTTGATATACATGAAACCCTAGTCTACAATTTAAAGCATGATAGAGTTTGATATCATAATAGGATCAAACATGAGAAAGGAAGAAGAAACTATAATGATCAGAAATGATGAGTCTCAGTTTTCTTCCCTGATCACGATCTTCTCAAAATCTTCAAAAACAACTCAAACCTCCTCCTTGGTCCCAAAGTGTGAACAAAGTCCCCTTTAGAACTAACCGCCCCTCACCAGAAGTAGTCTCTTTAGAGTTTGAGCTTCAAAACCCTCCATTATGGGCTCAAAATGGGCTAAAAATCCCTGCAAAACCGACTAATAGAACATGTATCGTTCAACGCATCAGATGTCGTTCTGCGGCTCTGCTAGCAATGCGACGTTCTCTCTGACTCATGACAATTCGCTGATCCCCATTTTTTACTTTCCAACTTGGTAAAGGCCATGGCACGTCGCCTAAACTACGATTTGGGTGTTCTTGGTACAGTTGAAGCTCTGCCCGAGTGTAGAATCACTTCTATCTGTGACGATTCAATAGAACTCATATGATGCCTGAAAACTTCAATACAGTAGCCTCTCCTGATGAAGATTCTAAATGTTTGCTGATTTTCACAGGAAGTTTTTAGACTTCTTTCAACTACTGTTCAGAACTCATTTGGTGTTCTTGGCGCTCTAAGCTATTGAAGTGTGAGAATCCATGCATATATATTGATGCAATAGAACTCATATGATGTCTGAAAGTAATCAAAATTCAGTAGCCTCTCACATTGCTTTGTAGCGGTTTCCACCAATTTTGCACAATTCCACCAAATGGATGACACGATCATAGGAGTAGACTTTTGACATTGAGGCACTTATTTAACATAAAAAACACAGGAAAAACTAACTAAAATCCATGGGGATAAATGGTATTGAATCTTTGTGTGACCACCGAACAAGTGCTTGCTTGTCGGCAGAGACCGACTCAAAACGAAACAAAAATTGAAAATGACATGAACTCATAATAGAGATGATATGATAACATGATTTCAAATGGAAGAATCACTATGAACACAATTTAGCATAATGTGTAGCCTTTTCAGCAAAAATTTGGGATTCTTAGCTTAAACTCTGAGACATGGCGAAGCAAGAGAATGGTGAGCAAACAAATCAACCCCCAGTCCATGGTGACCTTTCCCAAGGAAACTAAGTGTGAGTGATGTGATCTTGAGTGGCAAAGGTCTAACACCCCAGAAACTTAAGCTCTGCTCCTATTTGGAAGGAAGCTAACTAAAAAGTAATCTGAAACGCTTCCTTTTATTCATACCAAAATACCTAAAAAATTCCTAATACCTAAAAAATGAAGGAGAACAGTCTGTAGTTTTGATGGTATTCTGTGAAGGGGATCAACCGACGACTCCCCACCCGATTAGTTAAGAACGCTGAGCATTAAATTCCCTTCAAACTTCACCGGAAACATTCATTAAGCTGAGCCTAAGTTGGCCAGGAAGGATCCATCATACGTCGTGCTTGGCCGGGCGGTGAAGTCGATGACTCGACGGAGTTGGCTTGGGGCATTCAGGCTTTGAAAGGCCCTCGGGTGCGGGATTCCGATTGGATGATCGCCTTCCCAATTAGCTGTTACGGCTTTTTCCTTTTCCTTTCTTCTTTTTCACTTTTTCTGTTTTTCATTTTCTCTTTTTAGTTGGAGCTCAACTGGCAATCTCTTTTGATTGGTGGCCATCACTTAGATAGTTGAATCCCCCCAGGTTAGTTGATTCAAGGAAGAGTTCGGGACAGTATCTGAGGAGGCAAAGTGTGTGTGTGATAGATTCATGAAATGGCTTCTTGACACAAGGGAGGTGACTAGCTAAGTCATATGCCAAGCAACCCCAATTCCCAAATCAATTTAAAAACCTAAGGGGTCCAATCCACTTTGCACTTGCCATTTTCCAAATGTTTGTGATTCGAAATGACCTTCTACAAACCTGACAGGCATCAAACTCACTCATATGAGACATGTTTCAAACAAGAAGAAAGAAAACTTCATGCAAACAACCTAAATAAATAAAGATAACTAAAATAGTTAGAGAATCGAGATTGGATTTTGAAAATAAATAAAATAAGATGATTTCCACCCCCAACGTTAAACATTTATATAAATTTGAAACAAAAGCAAAATGGATAATGAGTACTCTACAGTTGATCAAGTCTCAGAGTTGCTCGATGAATATGGCTGCTTTGAAGGAAAAATTCTTAGAGAGGGATTAGACTTTAATTCAAATGAGAGAAGCTTGAAAATAGGAGCTTGCCATGTGGAATGGAAATGTATGAGGAGGATGATGAAAATGATTTCTTAATTAAATTTTACAGTTCTTTAGAACCTCCCGAGAGATACTATAGACACTTTTCAAGATTTTCCTCATAGCCAACTTTGAACTCAAAAACACAGCTCATAATAAAAACATAAGATCAAGCAGAAGAACATTTATTAAAAAAACAAACTTAAAAGTAACTAAAGAAAAGGAAAGAAATTTTTTTGAACCAGTTGCCTCCCAAGTGCTCTGTTGAGTCCATTTAGACTCTGCCAACTACGGATATCACTGGTATTCTTGCTCCATCCTTTTCTAAGAGCGTAATTTATTACTCATCGGCAATTTGAGCACATAATCTTAAGGTTATTATTTTTATATTTTCTATTTTTCATTTTGTCTTTACAATGATTCCTCTCAATTAATTCAAGTGGAATGATATACTCATCCCTCGGAAGTTTGGAAGTTTTATTCTCATTTTCACTTCCTCATGCATTGGAACCAAAGAGTCATTTAAGATAATCTTTACAACGTCATATTTTGTCTTTGCTGTGATTATGGAAGAAGTTGGCTCATCTTCCTTCGACTAAGGTTTCCAATTTGTGCATCATTCTCCAGCAATTTGAAACCTCAAGTTCTTCATTATCCTTTGGAATTGATTTCTTCCATTATATCTCAGTTTTCTTAACTCTATATTCACGAAAGTAGATGGTGAACTCTCGTATTCCTTGAGGACATTGTAGCCATATTCTCTTGTTCTTTCATATATTTTGCCACTTAGTTCTTCTATACTCCCATACTCTCTCCTCTTCTTTAGGTTGTTCTTTCTCGAATCAAGTTGAGTATAGAAGTGGCAACTGGATCCATCTCTTCTTTCAAGCTGCGGAATGGTGCAGGCTGATTTGAACATTAGCCCTTGTCGATTCCATATGAATTGAACTTGAGATATCACACATTCGCGTAAAGCTCTTTTCATTTCAATTAATCACGCCTCTAACTGTCATTCTCTCATGTGGGGTTGACTTATCTCATTTGGATAAAAGCGAAAAGGGCAACCCGACTTGAGAGTAGTCCATTTCATCCGGTGATCTTGAAAATTCAGGTTGTGCCATAGTAAATGCAGCTTGAGTTCTTCTTAATTCATCCATAGCTTCTAGGCTTGATCTTTGGACTTGTGGAGTATGAAGAGTGGTATAGCTTGTATTCCATGAGGTGTTTGGGTGGTGGCTCCATCCAAAATTATGATTGCTCAAGTATGGGGTACCTCCATATTGAGCATAATCCATTGATGCATATGGTTGCCACACTTGACTTCGCACTTGAGTTGTCACTCTTCTTTGATGCTCATCGACCAATTGTCGCATTCTTGAATTCTTCGCTCAAGATAGCCATGCATTTGACCTTCGATGAGTAGGATCCATTGTGATTTTAACCTGAAAATTTATGCAAAAAGAAAACAAAAAGTATCAAAAACTCAAAAACCACACAAATATAAACATAAAAAATGTTTGAAGTATTAAGAAGCACTTAGTATTGATAGCATCAACACTTGGAATTTTAAATGAAAGCGCCAAAAAACTTGATAGGCGTATTTTGTGATGTGTATATAAAATTATTAAGAAAAATATAAAAGAACGCCTATTCCGCATAAGTATCGCTTGTCGAGTAATAAAGTGTACCCTAAGTACGGATATGTCGATCCACACGAGGAAAATGGGGATGCTAAGTGCCAAAATTATAATGCTTCTCTAATATCCAAACTAACAATTGTGATAGTAAACAAGATTAAAATAACTAATAGAGGGTTCTAAATGTAACCTAATGAAGTTCACAACTAAGGGATACCAAGAGATGATAAATTCTAGGAGTCTTACAGTGTCCGGACAATCTCTTGAATCTAAGTCAGAAATTCTACTCTATTGTTCATGAAAATGCTTTCCCCGTGACTCTTACTGTCTAATTTAATTATAAGAAGCCTCTCTCTCGAGGTCGAATAACCTACCAATAACACTAGGTCTTTTGCTTCTCAGCTCAGCCCCAAGCAGTGAGAGATGCTTTAAGATCAAAGTCTCACACGCCTCCTAATTACCGATAATTTCTACACTATCAGGCTAATTAGGTTGATTCATCTATGTCTAGTTCTTTACTCACTTCTCAGATCTTGCAAAGAACCACTCACCACATTGAGATTAGCCAAAAATCAATATGTAAATAGAACCAAGTATGAATCAATAGAGGTGCATTCACAAGAAACAATAGAAAACGAAACATTAACAAATAGATATAAAACCCATGTTCAATAAACAACCAAAACCCTAGATCTAGGAATTTAAAGCATGATAGAGGTTTGATACATCATAAACTTAGGATAAAAACATGAAAAGAGGAAAGAAGAAACTATAATGATCAAATGGTGAGTCTCGGATTTTCTTCCACAAATCTCACGATCTTCTAAAATCTTGAACAACTCAAACCTCCTCCTTGGTCCCAAAGTGTAGACAAAGTCCCTTTTAGAATTTCTTCGCCTCCTGCGTCTCTTTCGGTTTGAACTCAAAGGCACTGCAATTATGGGCTCGAAATGGGCTAAAATCCACTGAAACTAATAGCCGAACGTCGCGACGTCGTTTGGCAACGTCGCGATGTCGTTTCTGCAGCTCTCTGCAACGTCGCGACGTTGGTTCTCACGTCGCGACGTTGCTGCAGTCCCCTGTTTTTGCTCCAACTTCGTAAGGCCATAACTTTGTCATACAAACTCTGATTTGGGTGTTCTTGGTACCGTTGGAAAGCTCTTGAAGTGTAGAATCCATACATATATGGCTTGATTCAATAGGAGCTCATATGATACCTGAAAACTTCAAAATACAGTAGCCTCTCCTGATGAAGGTGCTGAAATGTTTGCTGGAGATTTTCCTTTAAGTTTTGGAACTTGCATAACTTCTTTGTTCGAACTCCAATTTTGGTGTTCTTGGTATCCCTAAGCTATTGGGGACAGAATCCATACATATATGGCTTGATGCAATAGGAGCTCATATGATGTCTGAAAATCTAATCCAAAATTCAGTAGCCTCTCCTGTTGCTTTTGTAGCAGTTTTTCCGCATTTGCACAATTGGTAAATGGATGACGCGATGTGGAGGGAGTGAACTTTTAGAGCATTAGGGCACTTATTTAACATAAAAACACAAGAAAAACTAACTAAATGTAGGGATAAAATGAGTATTTAAGATACTCGGCATCGCAATTGCAACGAGCGAGCTCACGTGGGTTCTCGAGGCGATCGAATGGTTGGAATCGCAGAATATCTTCGTTCGACGGGATTATACTCCCAATTACGACCACTGACGAAAAAATAACGTTCCTTCCAGTGTTTGTGGGAGGACGAAAGATCCGAGATGATTAGATTGGCATTGGTGCGTTTGGAAATGTACAAAAAGCCCTATGCGGCCTCCTCCACACTAAAGAAGTCCAGGAGTCAAGCTATCTTGGAACACAAGACCTTTATCACCAAAAACGTCGACAACCGAGACAGAACTCGAGAGGGTAGGAGAAGAAGTTAGGACGGACAGACGTTAAAGTCTTTGTAAGGCGGCTTTTGATAAAGGGATGCGAGAGAGCGGAGGTCGTTACCGAGAGGCGCCTCAAAAACAAGCCAATCTTGGCGCTTGGACGATGTAAGTGATAAAATCGGGCACCAAAGGGAGACTGTAGCGGCCGACGAAGGTCTTTCAAGGGCTCCGATCTAAGCTGGGGCGAATTCTTTGGCATTTTCTTGTATGACCTCAAGTAGTCAAAACATCCAAGGTACCTAATCTCACTGACCTTGCACAGCAGCCCTATATATATATCAGTTCCCTTACTAGAAAATTGTGTCTCTACTTTATTTCGAGGGAAGTATTTCAATTAATTAAGCATGCTGACGGAGAATGGTTGGTTGTGTTTGTAGGATCTTTACAAAAACTATTCTGATTAGCTTCTTTTTTTTTCTACCTTTTTAACGGTGGTTCATCTATTGTACATTAAAATAGTTATTTAAAATAGTATTTTATAGTATTTTATTTTTATAAGAATTTAAAAGTTTTAAGGCGTCTCAGAAATGATACATTTAAAATAGTTCTTTCGAAATATATTAAAATATTGTATTATCACATTTTGTAACCACTTTTCAAAGTCATTTCCATTCTTATTTATCTGATTTTGGCTATCCATTTTATTAACTTTAGTAACTTTCAATAATAAGATTTAAAATGCTATTTAGTAATGTCGTATCGTCCTACGTATTGGCATCACGTGTTGATGTATTACGCAATGTCATCAAATTTTTAATTTTAAAATATTTTTTATACTTGATGTCTATTCTGATGATTCTGAAATTCAAAATTTTAAAATTTGAATTTTCAAATATGTTCTGGCAGTAAAATTTGAATTACATGCTTCTTTCCCATGTTGCATTTGGCGGCGTTGATAATATTCAGCTTGCAATTGAGGCGTGCAACTCGTACTCAAAATACATTATTCGATCTTCATAACCATTTTATGCGTTTTCATTTTCTCTTTCTCTTTATGGCGTGGCGTTGGCTCCTCGTGTAGTAAGAGGCGTTGCTAGATTATTAATATTGAAAAATAAAAAATATACATAATATATTATATATTATAACAATTAAATTTGTGTTCTAATTGTTTCATAATTTCTCATAATTTATTTTTATTTTTTGTTAATTTTGATTTTTCCTATTTTGTACGTGCGAGAATTTCCTATTTTTCAAAGTTGTTTGAAATTTTTTGTTCTAATTGTTTCATAATTTGTTTTATATTTTAGAGAGAGAAATGAAATTAAATGGAAATAGATAGCCAAATTATGGTATGGAAAGATAGATAATACGAATGAGGAGAATTTATGGGAAATGAATGGCCAAGTGAATAGCTAACCTCTTGAGTGGATTTTTAGGAAGAAGCTAGCTAAAATGGCCCCAGGGGAGGGAGTTTGGTAACTCTTGGAGATGCTCTAACCCCTAGTTTGGCATCCCACTCATTTACCAGAGTCATGTCTTAAATGGTGAAATACTTTTGATTAAATAAATCAAAACTTTTATAGCAATTTTTTCTGAAATAAATTAGAACGAATAAAATAATTTCTCTATAATATCGATGATATTTTATAATTTTAAGATGAGAAAACTTTTTCTGTTTATTTTTAAATGTATTTTTTTTTTTTTAATGTAAATCTACTTCTAAAAATAATTTTGAGATATATTATTGCCTTATTGGGAGAATTATGTTTTAGGCATTGCTTAGGTTCAAATTTTGTAAATAGGCCAAGCTAAAATTCTGACCCAACGCCTTATAAATTTTTAAATATAAACATAAAGGATATTAATATTTGAAAATGCCCAAAAGCTAAGTTGAAAATTTAATTAAAATTTTTTTACACAATTATTTGTTACTTTAATCTTACTTATGATAATTTATAATAACCGTGGTATTAAGGTTTTGTTTGTCTTAAAACAATTCGATGTTTGATAAAATAAAATTTTGTACCATAGCACTGTTCATTATGATAATACCTAAAAGATTAAGATAGTATTTACAGTTTATTAAGATAGTATTTAGGTATTATTATACCCGAAATACAATTATTTTCTATGAAACCTTCATAAATCATGTGTTTTGCATTTTTTATGTCTTTGCAATTATTCTCAAATCATTGGATTGAAATACAAGTTTCCCTTTTTATTATTAGAAATATATGGTTAAAAGACAACAAATATTCCTAAATTTGTGATCTAACTTCTCGAATATTGTTTTTGAAAAATAACTCATTTTGGACAAAAATACCCTTTTTTATTTCATGAATTTACATTGTCTTATAAAAGAATTGATTTATTTTTGTAAGAAAATAAGGACATTTTTGTCAAAATTAGACAAAAAATTAATGAATGGGTTAATAAATCAAATCATCTTTTTTTTTTCCTTTTTTTTTTTTTGAGATCTATTCAAATAAAAACTTTGTAGCAATTTGCTCCTTACAAACTTGTCCTCACAGAGATTGGAACATGGATTCTTCAATTTCCTATGTTGACACGAGCTCTTAACCACTTAAGCTAAGTGTTAATAGCCCTTTCTATTATTGGTGAAGGTTGTTAGGGAGCATGATCCAATGGGAAGAGATGTTGAAATCTTCCGCAGACACTTGTACGGCCCTGGAAAAACGAATCCAGCGAGTAAGGGAAGTGTTGGAGCGGAACTTGTTGATGGGCTTGTGATTAAGGAAGGCGATTATAAGGTCGTCAAGACCCGTTTCAGTGCCTTCTTTGCTACCAACCTTCATTCCTTCCTTCACAGTAACAGCATCAACAATGTAGTTGTCACTGGTAAATACTAACCTATTAACATGTTTTGGATCTTGAATTGATAGCTAATTTTCGACCCCCTTTTTTAAAAAAAAAAATATATCTGTTCTGTTCTTGGGTAGGTGTTCAAATGCCGAACTGCGTTAGGCAGACGGTGTTCGACGCCTTGTCGTTGGATTATCAATCTGTTACTGTAATCGTGGATGCCACCGCCGCTGCTACACCTGACATTCATCTCGGTACGTATGTCCCTTTATTAAGCCTTCGTTTGGGAATCCGAAAGTAGAAAGAAAAAAACCTATACACTTTGGTTTGAAGCTGGCTCCTGACTGACGTAGTTTATTGGTAATGGTTCATTTTGATGAAACAGCCAATATAGTGGACATGAAAAATGTAGGAGTTGCAACCCCAACATTGGAGGAATGGTGCAAGCTAGCTTGATCTGAATTTGGCATTCTCTTGAGGAATCTACTGCCTATTTGTATTAGGTATCTATGTAGGGTGATACGATCCAATAAGCTACCAGTACTGTAGTCTGTAGGGTTGAACAACCTTAAAGCCCAATTGGGCCCAGACTGTCTTTGTTTGTTTGTCTAAGGTGTGTCGTTTGTTTGTTTTTTTTTTCTTTTTATTGAAAGCAATTTTAGACTGCTTGTTTTTGTTTTTCAATTTTTCGTGACTTATTGGTTGAATTTTTAAAAATTTCGGCTTAACCAAAAAAACCAAAATATTTGACCTTTTCTAAATATTTTTATATTAAGAAAAAATCATATATTTTATGATTTAATTGAAACTCTTATGATTCATTTGTTATGTTTTTTTTTTTAAATGATTCATTCTTATGTTAACTAAATAAAAGTAAGTGTATTTTTTTTTAATTTTAAAAATTATTTTTCTCAAAAAATTGAATTAAAAAAAAGATTTTTTTTTCTTTATTGGTAACTATTTTTATTTAAAATTTAACTTTCTCAGTTTTTTTGAATAAAAGGTTAATTTTTTCACACACTATATCCACTCAAAATATCAGGTTAAGTCAATCCAACATGCTCAAAGTTATACCCCTACCATCGGTAGATTTTATTTTAAATTGAGATTCAAAATCGAAAATTAAAAATAATTATATAAATTTGGAAATTACATATCATATTTTATAAATGCAAAGGGATTTCAATGATTCATGTTGGAATTGGGTTATTGGTTGGATGCCCAAATGACCTAACCCGACCCGACCCAACATTGGAGAATAAAATTTATGCAGTTTTTGGGAAAGATCGTCTCTGTTTCCCTTCTATGATTATCTTCTCTGCAACAAGAAGTTCTATGGATTTTGTTTTCTTTGTGAAAGTAAGTGGTCAAGGCATCTTTGTTAGGGGGTGGCAATTCATATTCGTAGTCGTGACCGTTGTAATAATATTAATGTATGGATCGTGTCGATATTGTCGATAAGTCAAATCGCGAATGATAAACGTGTCGGCGTTCATTGCTGGCTTGCAGCGTATTTATTGATCGTGTTAAAGCGAGGTTAGCATGAATATGGCGCGACTGATTTGATTATTTAAAATAATAAGAATTATAATTAATCATCCATGTTTAACACAAATAACTTATTAAATTTAACATATTTATTAATTTTATTATTTAAAATAATATGAATTATAATTAATAATCTATATTTAACATAAATAAATAAATAATTAATATAATAATTAAACAAGTCAAATTCGCCTTTTGGTGCAGCTCAACACGTAATACGACCAATTTATTAAACACGTTAGCAAGTTATACTCAAATCAAACTAACAAAACAAGGTTAGGTGAGAGATTTAAAAAAATATATATATATATAGTATATATATATATATATATATATATATATATATACATATATTTAAAACCATCACACAAATAAAGAATATTCATATTAAATCATCAAAATCAAAATACAGGATTCGCGTGTCAGCACTAATCCATAAATAAAACATTGAGATATTTGAATCGAATTAAACTTGGGCGATCTTCCAGATCCGATCCGAGATGGCGCTTTGGCGATCTTCCGCATCTTATTCAACTGGCGCTGATGATCTTCCGCATCTACACTGGGCTTTTATCTAACATTTCTCCTCCGATTAACTTAATCGGAAGAAAACCCATGCTTTATCCTGACCACGACCCCTATTTATAACCAATTGCCTATATACGAACAATACATTGTTCAGAATTCTCTATTTTAACCCATCATAAAAATAAATTACGTCTCTCTACACACCGATGCCCACTTTATAATATTAATTAAGGCCCCAAAACTTCTAAATTAATCACTTTAATTAGCCTAACTTTATTTGATAGCTTAGTAATTCACATTTATTTAATATATCAAATTTCATATATTCGATTTACTCCAACAATCTCCCACTGGGCTATATACGTAACTTTCTTATAAACGCGAATTATACTTTTATGAGCTCACAGCTTTGCTATCAAAACTTTATATATATTAACAATCTTGTCCATTAACCACACACCAATATAACCAAAGCGATCGTCATTACATATTTCGTAACTGTGACTCCATCACCCATCACATATATCAATGTAACTAATAACAAAGATCAAGTGTGGATGTGTAGCATGGAAATTTCATGCAATGTGATCTTAACATGCCTATTTTCAATTGGTCCTCCTTAAACCTTAGTGAGATCAAACCATACAAAATCAGAGTTGATGAAAACTGAATACTTTACTATAGTAAATAACCTTAAAATCCATAATATCCATAACAAAAGTATCTATAAAGCATCTAAAAATACAACCCCACTCAAACGACACATCCTCGAAGCAGTAAAACCACACCCATACGAAAGCAAAGCATGCGCCTACGAAAGACCTGGGTAATCCCTTAGTCAGTGGATTTGCAATCAAGAGTTTGTCCCAATTCTACTCTATAGATATAAGTCCACTCAACCCTTTCTTTACAACTAGGGAATTCGATGTCTATAACCTCGACTTCACAACCTCGCTGTTGTCGAATATAATACCGCCGATTTATCAATACAAAATAACTTACGGTCTCTTCAATGCCATCCATAATACGCCCGTGACAAAATTTCGCAACCATATTCCATGATCGGATGCCCATAACAAGCTACAAACTCGCTTGCCACAGTGGGAAGCTACAATAGACCGTTTAACACTCTTCCAAGATATAAAGACCTTCCAAAGAAGTAAGTAGATATAGCCTCAAGTAGATTTCATGCCATCTTCGACATCCAAAGAAAATCTGAGAGTCGTAATATCCAACATCTCTAATTGATCTAATCCGATAAGTGAGCATGTAGTCTGCTCTCCGTAGTACCTCATGACACACTCTGGGTCGCTATCCAATGATCCTTTCAATGATTGCTTAAATATTCGCCCAACACGCCAACAATGTACGCAATATCCGTGACGCGCATACTGAGCATACATCAATCTCCCGTTGCCGACGCATAAGGAATATAAGATCTCCCTAATCTCAAAATTACTGGGGGCATCGACCGAGACTAAATTTGTCTCCCTTAGCCATAGGGGTGTCACGGTTTGCAATCATGCATGTCAAACATTTAAATTTTCTCAATATAGCTCTTTGTGATAAACCAAGTATTCTGAATTGATCCGGTGTATGCGTAATACCTAACACAAAAGAAGCATCACCAAGATCTCTCATCTCAAATTTCTTTGATAAAAATCTCTTAGTTTCATGCAACATGCCTATATCGTAGGTGGCAAGCAATATGTCATCAACATATAAAACTAAGTAAATATGCTTACTCCCATTGAACTTATGGTATATACAGTCGTCAACCATATTCATCTCAAAACCAGACGAAATGATAACTTGATAAACTTATAATACCATTGAAGAGAAGCTTGCTTAAGCCCATAGATAGATTTCTTTAACTTGCAAACCATCCTCTTTATATCTCCCGACACAAAATTTTCTAGTTGCACCATATAGATTGTTTCATCAATGTCACCATTGAGAAATGCAGTCTTAACATCCATCACGATGAAACTCGAGGTCAAGTGTACCCTGAAGTGCCATTATTGTCTAAAAGAAGTCTTTCGATGAAGCTAGGAGAAAGTCTCTTTATAATCGATATCTTATTTTGTGTACCGGCAACTGGCGACAAGGCGAGGCTTTTGTATCTCTCCACATCACCTTCCGAATCCCTCTTGGTTTTAAATATCATTTGCAATCAATGGGTTTCCACACCTTGACCCGATGGAACAAGATCCCAACGTCATTGTCCTTCATGGGACTTGATCTCTTCATTCATGGCATCAATCCACTCTTGAGATTTAGAACTTTCCAGGGCTTGGCGGAAGTTGATTGGATCTGTCACACCACCGCACCAATGTCAAACTCATGTTCTTTAAGAAATACAATGTAATCATCTGGCAATGCACTTCTCCTTTCTCTAGTGGATCTCCTTAATAGCGTAGGTTCTAGAGGAGGTAGAGTTTGTTCTTCTGGAACGGGAGTAGGGATGGCAGTGGACCGGGGGAAAGCGGGTATTCGTCCAAACCCGCCCCGTTTGGACCGGGGATGGACTATACGTATTGGACAGTGGAGCGTATCTGCAGGGATACCGTATAAACCAGCGCGAGGATGGAGCGAGGATGGACTGCTCACTACCAGCCCTCCAGCGCCCGAGTCCCCATTACCCCGTTAAATAAAGTAATAAATATATATATATATATATATATATATATACTCAACCCACAATTCTTCTCGGCGCCCACCTACTCTTAAAGCCCTCCCTGCCTCCATCTCTCTTTCTCGCACGGTGGCTTACACAGGCTAGCTGCCTCCTCCGGCTCCTCACGATCACGGCCTAGCTCCTCGTTGTTCCCGGCCCCACTCTGGGTGAGTTTCTCACTCAGCCGAATCTCCATCTTCCCTATATTCTCTCCCCATACACTTTTTTTTTTTCCCTTGATTTTTATATCTTTCTCTCTATTATATCATGAGTAAGATCGTATCGCGAAAACATATAGAGTTTGTATTTAAGGTATATATGGGTTTGGATTTTAGCTAGTTATATACGTTTTGTATTTGGGTATATATGTATTGTGCCTATATATAAGCGACTGATGGTATCAATGGGGTGTGACTGACTTGAGCAGGACTTTCATTCTCGGTACTAGTTGGTATTTTCCGCTGCCAACGGTGTTGTGGGTTGTTCAAATAATCAATCACCAAATCTTCAGGAGTTTATCTGTGTTGTGTTGTAGATATAGAGATAGATGATGTATCAACCTCTCTTTCACAAATTTTTATTAATTTCACCAATAACTTTCCTCAAAAAATCCAACAAAAAAAAACTTGACATCACAAAATACACGTGTGCATCATATATGGGCTTCTTCTTGGTTTGTTTTTATTTATATATATTTCTAATCATTGATTGAGCTGAACAGTAAAAAAAGTATAAAGGAAAGTTCAATTTTCTTCCTAATAAGCAGAAAGTTCATTGTCATGTCTTGTCTTGCTTGTAACATCGTTGTATCATGGGATCTTTAACCTTGGAGCTTAGAAAGTTTGGGAAAAAAAACTAAAAGAATAAGACATTCAGTTTGTCCTGGGATTTTTTCAATTTCACAAGAATTGAAGGATATCACATTTTTTGAATTTTTAAATATTTCAAGGTTTGCACATATGAATAGGTCGATTTATTTCAAAATACTGCAGATTTTTAAATCAATATTGGCCCAGTGTGTCTTGCATAATTTATGGCAAAGATGGTGTTGGAGATTTGGAGATCACTAGAGTGTTCAGTTAGAGTTTCTAGGTTCTTGTGGGTTGAGTTATTTATCCAATTAAACAGAAAATGGATAGATAGAAAATTTATAATAGTTCATCAGTTTGGATGTCTTATTTTAAGTATACTAAAAAGAATTGATAAAAGATGATTCTTTTATAAATTTAATTGAAGGGATTTCGATTGCAGAAAAATGCTTAGATCATGGATCTTTGTGAGGAGTTTGAGTGTATTCTTTATTTTTTCCACTACATGTTTTTTTATAATCAATATCTTCGACGATTTTGTTTCTATTGATGGTTAATGGATGATAACTTCTAATTAGTTACTCTTCTTTTCAAATGGGGTTGTGGCCAATTATCTCTCGCCTTTTTTCATATTCTACCATGTGATATCATCTCCGTACATTTAGATTGTCATATGTCAATACATAAATATTTATAAAATTTAACATTTTTACATGTAGTTGATTACAAACAATGGAAGGAGAAGCAATGACAAATAATATGTCAACTCCACGAAACTTACGCAACCATAGGGTAGAGAAGTAACCAACTTCCAATCTCTATTGATGAAAATCAATCCTACCAACTCAACTCAATGACTCTTGGTGAAACAGATAGGCATAGATCAATTGTGTGGAATCATTTCAGGAGAAAGCAGGTTGATGGGAAGATGAGGCTAAGTGCGATGAATGCAAGAAAATGCTTGTTGGTGGTGCTAATAGTGGAATATACTTATGACCATCTTAAAAGTTGTCCGAGGAAAAAATATAAAAATTTGAAGCAATGTTTATTGGTATCAAACCAATTAAAGAAGGATACCGAGAAAACAATGGAGAACTGGCGATTTGTTCAAGAGGAGGGGAGGAGGGATCTTGCCAATATGATTGTATTGCATGAATATCCTCTTAGTATGGTTGAGCAGCACGGGTTTCAAAAATATTGTCACACTCTTCAACCAATGTACAAAATGGTATCCCGCAACACTCTCAAAAATGATATCCTTCAAATTTACAAAACCGAAAGAAGACAATGAAGTTGTTGGAAAAACAAAAGTAAGATTATGCCGCTACGGACATGTGGACCTCAAACAATCAAAGAAAGGGATACATGGCAATCACCACACACTTTATTGACAATTCTTGGACATTGCAAAGTCGAATTATAAGGTACTAACAATCTTTCATTAGCATGTGTTATTTATTATAAGGTGTGATCTTCGATAACATGTATTTATTTATTATCTTTAGATTTTTATAGTAACCTTATCCACATAGGAAGTGCTTGTGGAGTGTTTGATGGAGTGCTTTCGATTGGAACCTTGATAGAAAGTTGATAACGACTGTGGATAATTGTACTACTAATGATCACGGTGTGGCTATTTTGATCGATAAACTTCCATTTGGTTCATTAATATTGCATGAGTCGATTGTTTCCATATCGTTGTTGTGCATATTCTCAACTTAATTGTCCAAGATGGTTTGAATGTGATTGGAGATGGTATTGAAAGAATTCGTGATAGTGTTGCTTATTGGACAGCATCTTCCAAGAGAGTGCAAAAATTTGAAGAGGCAGCTCATCAAATACATATTCCAAGTAACAAGAAGCTTGCTCTTGATGTTAAGACTCAATGGAATTCTACTTTTCTCATGCTTCAAACTAGTTTGATTTATAGAGATGTGTTTGCTCACTTGAAATATCTAGATTCTCATTACAAAATTTGTCCAACTGAAGATGATTGGGAGGTGGCAAGAGATATTTGTGAAAAATTGGAATTGTTTCATCTTTACCCAACCAAAATTGTTTTCAGGTACTAAGTATCCCTACGCAATGTATACTTTCCAACTATTTGTGGGATAAGAGTAGAAATATCTAAGTGGCTTCAAAGTCCCAAAGACGTGATAAAAGATATGGCCTTGAATATGTTGGAAAAGTTTAACAAATATTGGAGTGTGATTCATGGTGTTATGGGAATAGCCACTGTTTTAGATCCACGGTATAAGTTGAGAATTTTGGAGTATTACTATGAGAAAATGTATGGAGGTGTGGAAGCTTTAAATGAAGTAGTGATGAAGTTAAGGAGCTTTTGCTTCTTGGAATTGGTTGGCGAATATGAGACGAGGCAAGGAAATGATTATGAACCACAACCTTCTCTTCCCTCTTAATAAGATATTGATTCCAACTCTCCGTGGTGATGATCTCTCTGTTTGATAGGTTCTACAAACAAGGGACATAACAAAAGCACATGGGAGGTCTGAGTTAGATTATTATTTAGAAGATGGTATGATGCCAAGAACTTCAGATTTTGATGTACTGTCTTTTTGGAAGACAAGTGGTCACATGGGAGGTCTGAGTTAGATTATTATTTAGAAGATGGTATGATGCGAGAACTTGATTTTGATGTCATCTTTTTGGAGGAATAAGTGGTCCCAAATCCCTCTATCAAATGATTGCTAAAGATCTTTTTTGTTATTCTATTTCTAGGTGCCTCGGAATGCAGCTTTGCCACAGTGGGAGGGTGATCAGTCCATAGCAATAGACTTCTTCCTTCAGTGAAGCAATGTTAATATCAGAGTTGGTTATGTCTTTGAAACGAGGGTGATGAAATATTATTTGTATATGCATCATAATGTGCATTATTTATGACTAATCAATTATTGTTTTTTTTAGGGTTCATCTGCTTCTTCAGACTTTTGAAGAGCTACAAATTGTGGAGGATCTTGATATTGATGATTGGAGTATATCATTTAGTTGAAAATTTCTCTTTGGGAAGAGAATCTAATTATTTTTCTTTAATGATACCAAGTGATGTTGAAGTAGATTCTACCACCACCGATGGTGTTAAGGGATGATTGAGTTGGTGTGAAGCCGGTGTTAAGAGATGATTGAGTTGATTAAGATGATTTTACCACTATTATGTTGTTTGTGTTATGTTGAATTATATCAAATTGAAGTAGTATTTTGGACATTTGTTGTTTGTATTTTGTTCAAATATATTATGCTACATTATGTTGTGTTAGATTATTTAGAATGTTGTTGGATTATTTAAAATATTGAATTTATTTAGCTTGGACTTGGGCTTGGGCTTTGGGTTTGGGCTTGGGCTTGGGAAACGGGTACGGGGGAAGTGGGGATGGGGATGGGGATTAAGAGATTTATCCAAGAGCGGGGATGGAATGAAGAATTATACCCGCTAATGGGGAATTGGACCCATGGATGGAGATTTTTAAGCGGTGCGGGGGATGGAGACTACACCCCCGCCTGCTCGATCCACTTGCCATCCACTAAGGCAGGAGGTTCTTGGATATTGTTTTGATTTGGATCTGCATCTTGAACAATGTCAGGTATAGGAGCCTGTTCAATGTTAATGACAAATGTGGGAATACAATGTCAAACTCTTGTTTACTGAATAAAATACAATGTAATAATCATCTGTGATACACTTCTCTTTCTCTAGTGGATCTCCTTAATGGCGTAGGTTCTAGAGGAGGTAGAGTTTGTTCTTCCACAGACGGGAGGTTCTTGGATATTCTTTTGGTTGGATGCATCTTGAGCGATATCGGGTATAGGAGCCTGATCATTAGCTAATGGCAAATTTGTGGGAATATCAACATATTCTCTTCAAAAGCAAAATCCATATCTTATCTCCCCATCAAACTCCAACACATCCTCAAGAGGCAGGGCATTTAAATCTCAAAAATTGATTTAGTAGTAGGATCATAGAATTTGCCTTACTGGATCTTTGAGTATCAATAAAATAGCAACTTCTTGCGATTCTTAGATCAAATTTTCCTTTTCATGTGGCTGTGAGATCTTTGCTTGGTTGGACATCCTAAATGTAAGTGCTTTAGTAGACATGCAGTCCAAAAGTTCACTAAGGGTTTTGAGTTGCTGGTTGGTACTCTTATTGGTTGCGATACTGTGCTTCCACCCAGTGATATTAGCGAGTTACGAATGGCTGTGTACCTTCTATGTGGCACTGGCGTTCTGTTTCGCCTTTCAGCAACACCATTCATGCTTGGAGAACCAGGCATGGTGTACTGTGGGACAATACCGCACTCCTCTAGGAACTGTATCAAGCATATAAAGGTTATCTACATAAGATAAAGAACCAGTACCAACCAAATTTGAATTCTAAAAGACTAAATTTATTATTTCCAAAAGAACAAGTATAACCAAATTTGTCGATATGGAAATGAAGCAAATTAGTCGAAAGAATGATCTGACATATATCTCATTTCCGATCAAATAAGTACGATTTTAAGAATATAACCTAAATATCCCAATTGCCTCAAAACTGACCTTCTTACCATCACCTACAAAGATGTATCTGCATCATTTATTTAAACCAACTCAGGCAGTACTTTCTTTGCCACGCATGACTTATGATAGTTGGTACATTGCTTTATTCTTATGTCCCACAGCTCCAGAAGAAACAAACATCAAACATTTTTCTTACCATGTTCTTTTAAGCACTGTCATGTTGTGAACCCTCTCATAAGCTTCTTTATCATACTATTTCTTTCTTACTTTATCCTTGGAAGTACAGATCAAATAAACCTCTCTCTTTCAGCCCGATCTTTCTCTTCTTTAATGTAGAATGAGCTCATTAGAACCAAGTCTCCTTTTGGCAGTAGTGAAAGCTCACAGCAAATTGACTGAATTGTGTGGAAAGTGTAAAGCAAATGCACAAAGCAAATCTGGAGAGATCAGTTTATGTGCTCTTAACTTTGAAGCAAGATGAGACATTTCCATAATGTACTCCTAATGTTCCCATTACCTTTATATCTCATTACAGACAGAGTTTTATGAAACATTTCATTTGTTTGGGCACTAAACCTCTTAGCAAATCTATTATATTTCTTCTAGAACTCTTTGGTGCATCTTTATTGACTGCGATATTGTACTTTAGATATACGGAATGGCCTTCTTAATGATCATCAAACACATGCGTTGGCTTCTCCCTTTCAATCTCCTCTTTTAAATGAAGGAACTTTCAGTAAGAGGTGTAGGAGAAGAAGCCCTTAACATAAGGTCCCGGATCTATGACACCCAGGAACTATGTGGAGGTTCTCATGTATGTCTTGAAGTTTGTGCCATTTAACATAGGAATAGAATTATTAATGGCATTAATGTTAGAAGCAAAACTAGTAGGTAGATGAGAGAACAATAAACAAACAAAAACAAACTCATAAAATGCAAACTGAAAAATAAATTCAAATAAAGGCAAACCCCATCTCAAGATACTGAGAACCTCATATTAAATAATTTTAATACTTTGGGATAGAAAATAACAGCTTGTAAGTATCTTAGTGTAATGTCAAATACGATGAAAGAAGCCAGAGCATATCGAATAATAATCTTCCTTTGGGCAATTGCTTTTTTCAGTAAACTATATGTAAAACAAATATTATCACATATTTATTCCTAGTCATCCACATACAGTGCATTAAATATTAATTTTCCTTTTGGGCCAATTAATATTCACATAAGTCTGAGCACATAATCTTGTTATATTTTGGAAATAAAATTAAATTGCACAAAAGTTGTCACTTTGGTGACATATTGTGTTAATTAACTTATCTCAAAAATATATATATAAGCTACCTATATTTGAATGTAAATTTTTGTAAATACAACATAGTAGATATTTATATTTAAATCACCAATTAAAACATCCAATTGGCCTTGACTATTATTATTATTTTTTTTTTTTATCATGTACCTCTTCAAGGGTACCAATGCTCATTTGTGTTCTCCTCTTAAGGGAGGAGCATCCTTTGAACGATAGGGTTTCTGTAACTGAGGCGTGGATTAGTATCTCACCAAACGAGTCTTAATGCTCATTGTGTTCTGCTATGCAGGGAAGGGCATCTTTGAACCAATAGGTTTCCAAAGCAGTGTAAGTTCATACTCTACTGGGGAGGGTACGCAGTAACTCATTACTTGAGTGTGGGGACATGAATCCATACTCTAATTGTCCTTAGGGGACAAATTAATTTGGAGCATTTACAAGAATTTGGGATCAAGGAAAAAAATAAAAATAATAATAATAATAAATAAATATTTTCGGCCCAAAAAAAAAAAAAAATCATTTTCTAACATATTCTCAACAATTCAACATGAAACCGCTATGATACCAAATGAGAGATTTTAAAAAAATGTAATGTGAACTTAATCAGCATGACAGAAACATTCATGAATCATCAAGAATCAAAATCACGAGTTCAACGAGGAGCGTGCACGAGGATCGATATGAGAATATTGAGATGTTTGAATATGATCACGAGAGCTTTATGATCTTTGGATCAGATAAGTCTGAGTCTTTATAATCTTCGGATAACATTGAATATGAGAACTTTAATGATCTTGAATCTACCAGCTAGTTTTTATCTGTGTTTACTGCAGAATGATGGAATCGAAAAAGAAAAGAAAAATCTTATGTGATAAAGGACATGACCCCATATTCTGACCGGTGTGTGCGCGTATATAAACAGTGATTGTTCGTAATTATTTTCACCAAATCATAAAAATGAAATTAAACGTCTCTACACATTGATTAACACACTTTATAATGTATTAATTTAAAGTATAAAACTTAAGTGTCCTTCAATTAGTCTAACTTTTGTTGATAGCCTATAATTCACATTTATTTAATATATCCAGTCATATATAGGTTACCTCCAACATTAGGTTCCCATCGTGTCAAATTTCCGACTAATCTACATTTAATGAAATAGAATGGTTTCCATCAGCTATCAAAAGTCTGATTCATGACTTTATGAGAAAAATATAGCTGTTAAGCTCAGCAAGAAGATCTGAGCATAACATCAAATGTGCTCCAGCTTAGGTTCATTTCCTCCACAATTCACCTTGATCAATAACTCATTCTCATGAGTTTCTTACTGAGACATATTTAATAAACACACCTCCTTATCTTTATAAACATGAAAAAAAAATGGCTGTTTATATTGACATTTAGCAGAAAGATTATTTTCCCAACTTCAAACACCAGCAAGCTCTGCCTTGACTAAAAAAATGACATGATTTAATGAACACTTCACTTTAACACAAAAGGCCAAGATAAAATGCTTTGCAAAATGACAACCCACATCTCTCATCTCTACCAAGTAAATGAACATGCATCTCAGGGACTAAGGCCCATATAAACAAGGAACATTACAACATTATTCTCATTCCAATCTGCAAGACCCACTATCATTAAATGGCCAAGTATAATGCACAATCTTCACCCAAAATCTAAGACAAGGGCTTAATTTGGCTTCTTTCAAGTGACAATTATTAAGCATGCGGTCAAGTCATTGATAAAATAGAGGATAAATTAATAATCACATGATGTTAAATATACTCTACAATTGGCGTAAATGATCCATTAATCTAGATAAAATTCAGGCGGCTCATTCACCCATGCATTTGGTAGCGATGGAGCATGTTGGATTCTGAAGCAGAAGCTTTAAGAATAACGCGGTGAATCTGAAAGAATTGTATGATTGGATATATAAAAAAAACATCAGAGCATTTTATTCTTATCCGTCAAGTCACTGGTAAAATCGTAACCAGCATAGAAAAAAAGCTACAGTACTGGGGTTTGCTCAATGCCTTTTTGCCATTGCTATGGATTCATTGAACATATTTTTTTGTCTTTTCAATTTCTCATAATTGTGGTAGAAAGAGAAAGTAACAGCATCTCACATGCAATGGGGTAGGGGGTCACTGCACTGCCAAATCTTATCCTTTTCTTTTCTTTAGAGGCAATTATAAATAGTTCTGATTTGCTAAACTTTATTCTAATCCCATCACATTCCTACATATTTCGCTCTCACACTCCCAAACAAACAGCTAACTCCAAAAAACCAAAAACACTCTCAGCTATTATTATGAGTGCAAAAGTAGATGATACTGTTCAAATCAAGTACTCCTCATAAACAAACAAATATAAAATATAAATTTTATTTTACAACTTTATTATCTAATTTACTATTATCTCCCATGCATGTAGGTTTTTTACATTCATAGCAAACATTCAGTGTGAACATACATGAATCAAGATGGTGATTGCCTCAATTTGGACAGCTCTTCTTCATCCTTCAAGCATTCAACCTCATCCTTGAATTTTGACAACTTTTCATCATCCTTCAAGCTCTCCACTTCATCCCTGGCCCCATTGCTTAGTTTCGCCAACTCGTTTTCTCCATCCATGCTTTTTCCTTCGTCGCTAACCTTGGTCCCTTGTTCGACACAGGGGCCGTAGAAATAACTACAAACAAAGTAGTATAGGAGGTTGATTGCACTCATCACAGCAAGAACCCAATAGTAATTATCAAAATGACCTTTGTTGATGTTGTTGGAGACCCAACTCTCTTTTCCCCCTCTTGAAGTGAGATGATCGACTGTGCTGAGTACAACAGTTGCTAACAAGTTGGCCAGAGCCATTCCCAGGCCAAATAAAGATGCAGCAATGCTTGACATACTCTTGGGGAACTCGGAATAGTAGAACTCTGTTTGGCCAATTGCATTAAAAGCTTCTGCTAATCCCAACAGGCAATATTGTGGCACAAGCCACATAGCTGTCATGCCCACCAGTGCTTGTGAATTGTTTAGAAACCCTTGTTGGATTGCTTTTCTTCGTCGAACATTCTCAACAATTGCTGCAACTACCATGGCAAGGCCAGAAAGAAATAGACCGATTCCCATTCTTTGTTTTACACCAAGCCGCACGCGTTTTCCTCTAATCTTTGATGCTAGGGGAAGGATTATGCGGTCATAGAGAGCAACCCATAGGAAAAGAACAATGACAAGGAACATTGAAAAAGAACCTGCAGGGATCTCGAAGCTTGAAGATAAATGCCTGTCCATGGAGTTGGCCTGCAGCACTGGAAATGAAGTCTGGGAAGATGTGACTATGGACATCATAATCCCAGATGACCAAATAGGGATGACTTTGATCAATGCTTTTAACTCTTCCACTTGGTCCACCGTGCAAAGGCTCCATGGATTTGAAGCCGATCCATCTGGATTTATGTCTCGTTCAGGCATTCTAAGGATGCAAGCTTTATTTAAAAACCTAAAGGCATAAGATTGATAAAAATTCACTTAGCATATTAGCAAAAGCTAGAAACTATGACAATGACAATGACAATGATATATACCTTAATCTATCTGTGGGCACGACAAGCTTGGAGTCCTTGCTATGATGGTACCACCCATTAGTGTTCCGAGGTGGGAATGCAAGTTTCCTATTCTTATAAGCAACCACGAGCACTTGCACAAAACCAGTGAACAAATGTCCGCTGGCCTTATGCTTGATGTAAAATGGGAAAGCAACGAAAAACAACAGTGATGCAAAAACCATGAGAATTGCAGGAACACCAAACCCCACTCTCCATCCCAAGTGAACTTGAATATAAACAATACCCGTGAGAGCAATCACAACAGAAAGAGCTGATGAGGCATAATACCAGCTGAAGAAGGTCTCCAAGACCCTCTCATTTTTCAGGTTATCTCTTTTGTCCAGCTGATCAGCGCCAAAAGCCAATGAACATGGTCTAATACCACCAGCTCCAATGGACATGAGGGCAAAAGAGGAATATAGTAGAGCGAATTGGGAAGTTGTTGGAGCTTTGCAGCTCTGGGATGACAGGTCACAGTGGGGAGGTTTTGTTGTTGGAATCATGGCTGTTAACCATAGAAGAATCATTCCCTGTAACACAAGAAATTTTAATGCTTCTTTTTTCTTTTTCCACCTAAAGGCAAGAATAAAGCTTGGATAACATTATGGGGTTGTGATTAATAATGGCAAAAACTTTTCACCACATTAAAGGCATGTTTAGATACGTTTTAAGATCAATTTAAGAAAGGAGGCTGCTGTCCTTAGGGTAGTGACTAAAGCAACATCATAAAAGATCATTAAAAAAACAATCAAATGAAAGCAAAGATTCATGATGATATCATCCCATAAAATATTCCCACACAAACAAATTATTCTTTTCAAAATATAATAATTAAAGTATATTTCAAACAACATGGAGCGTTATGAGACAGACATTGATCCTTAATAACAATGGCATGTTGATCACCAAGTGTTTCAAAAAATGAGCAATATAAAAATAGTCTTACAACTATGACGAGCCCATACATGCTGTGATATCTAATTACATAGCAATGAGTATAGGTTTAAAGTCCGAAGGTCAACTTTTGGATCTTCAAGGAAATGATTTCCCTATTCAAGCAAACAAAATAAAGCACAGCTCATATATGTTTTCTAAGCATCCTATATCTTATAAGAGCAGAATTATTATTTCAATGATAGCACAATCAATTAGAAAAGGCATATTAATAACTTAGATTAAAGTAGCCATAACCAATCAAAATAAAGAAGCCATTGACAGAATAGAAGATGTAAACTATCTCATTGATTGAGAATCTGAGATAGCTCTATTATATGCTCTAGCGGCCTCATAAAGAAATTTGGAGCTTGTGAAGCACAAATAAAGAAGCACACAAGAAACTTGGAGGCTGACCTGAATACATCTGGTGTAGATTATTAGGAGTTTAGTTTTGATAACATCATTCATATCCATAGCAGGATGTTATCAAAGCTTCTCTCAATCAAAGAATTCAGATCCATGATTAATTAAACTAAACCACAATGTTGATCTTGGGGAAATTTTCTAGAAAACTTTCTTTTCTTTTCCTTTCTAACTTGAATGCAATCATCATGTTTATAATTCAATGCCGAGATGAGATAATGAGTAAGATTAAATGAGGAAGAACAGAAGCAATAGGTGTTGCAGAAATTGAGGGAGAAAAGAGAAGAAAATCAGAGAAATTACCAAGAGACTGGTGATGGAACCCAAGCCAATGGTGAGGAAGCGACTCAGATAGGAATCAGAGAGGAAAGCCCCAACCACAGGCAAGAAATTGGTAGCAGCAGACCAGAGGAAGAGTATATTGGTCGCTTTAGCAACCCCCAAATGATAATCTTGGATCAAATACAGTACCATATTCGGCAAGCAGCCACATGCTCAGCACATTCTCGACCAGTAATTAACTAAACTAAACCACAGTTTAAAAAAGAATTTGTAAAGAAAGTTACAGCAAAAGGCATAAATACATCAACTCAGCAAAAAAAATGACAGAAACCCATTTAACCAAAAAGGGAAAAGTAATGTTACCTATGATGAATGGCATGGTGATGAGACCACCCTTTGTTATCTTCTTGCTCATCTTTCTCTGCTCAGAATTATACTCATTCCACTTCCATGTCCCACGATCAGACTCTGTGGCATGGCCTCAAGCTGTGCAACTCTGTCTCTGGCAAACATATCAGAAAGGAAAAGGGGAAAGAGAATGTAAAAAAGAAAGAAAGACCGCTGTTTTCAGGGCATTTGTCAAACTGTTCAGACATACCTGCTCTCAATAGTTTCTATATCAATGAGAATACCTCATGGTTGTTCTTGTTATATATATCTTATGGTTACCTCACTCATAAATGTATTGTAGTTTTTATAACACACTGATTTTTATTTTACAGTCCCAAAAGAAAATTTTTACTTTCAAAACATCAAATATTTTTAATCCACCATTTTTGTGAAAGCTAAATCTGTAGCTGTAACTTATGGTTTGATAAGAATTGGAGCTGTTTGGTTTCAGTAGTTGAAAACTGTTCTAAAAGACAGTTCTTTAAAAAACATTGATAACACTATTCTGATTTTTGCTGAATTAGGTGTTATTTGTGTTACTTTGCATTTTTCGTGTTATTTTAAAACATAAAAAAATGAGAACCAAACAAATTTATAATGTCATCCTGTCTTTAGAAACAAAATTGTTTTCAAAACCAAAATAAACTATATCAAATATTTGCAGGGTAACTCAGCTATTATCCAAAGGACCCTAAACTACTATAAATTCATTTGATTAACATAGTTTGAAAATTGTGTTCATTAAAGTTTAAGTACAACTATAAGAATTGAAAATTCGTGTTTGAGCATAAATTTCTTTTATGGAAAGATTGTGATTTGAAAATTTGAAAATAAAAAATATGAATTTGTGGTATTTTCAAACACTAATTTTTATATTTAATTCTTATATATGTTTATATAATTATTCTTTTAAACGAATTGAGAAATATATAAAACAACTAAAATTTTTCTATTTTAAAAATTAGAAAAAAGGAATGATTTTGGTATTATTAAACATGTTTTTCTGGAAGAAAAGGAAAATGTTATCATGTCAAATAAGGGCTTATACCCGTGTTCAAAAATAGAAAAACGTTATATGAAATAAATTATGCAGGAAAAAACATTTAAATAAATAGTAAAAAAAAATAAGCTAAACATCAAAAAAACATATTTAAAGTATTTTTATAAAAATAGCATAGAGCATTTCTAATAAGGGTAAGAATTTTCATAAAAACAAATCAAAATTTAAAAATTTAAATAAGTGGTCTAAAAGTATACATTAACAAAAGTCTTTCATATATAGATAAATATTTATATACTTCCATAGATTATTAAATATATATACCTATTTTTATTATAAAATTCATCCACACCATATTATATATATTTATATATATACTTCCTAATCTTGTCAACCAGCCAAGACGGTCTAATCTTAATATTATCAATGTCAATTCTAACTTAAGCCTCACACATCATTTTTTTTTTTTTTTGACATTTTTTTAAAGTGATTGGAAAGACCTCGAACTTATTTTTCCAATAAAAACCTTAGTGACCCCTCCCTATGGTCTCTTTTTTAGTTCTCATTCATTAGAAAATATGAGTGATTTTTTATCGTTTGAAAATCACTTGAATTTGAACACTGTACCTCAAATCAAGTAGTTTGTTTAAAAGCGATTATGTTTAATATTTACTTTTTGTGTTTTTATCATGAGTTATATAGTGTTTTGTGTGACTGTTCTGATAAGTATTATGTCATTTGTAGATTACCCAGAGCTTTTTTATGGGTTTTTGTGATACCAGGTGACATTTCGAATGGCAAAGAATTTGATGCGATGAAAATGTCGAATTAAATTATGTTCGTGATGCCAAGCTCTGATAAAAAATATGCAAGCTATTTTAGTATTTTGGATTATAAAATATGTAGATGTGTTGATCTTTAAATAAGCTTTGATCTTTATGTAAATCGCTTTAAAGTTTTTAACATTTTTGATTTTATGTTTTTCTATCGTTTATATTATTAATTCGAACCAATAAATTTATCTATTTAAAAAAAAACTTATTGTTCAATAAAAAAAATAAAAAATATTAAATTGGTAATTGATAAATCAATTTTGACAGAAATCCTTAAGGTATCCCGCCAATTGCAACCGGATACGTTCTACCATGTTTTCATCCTGGTCAAACAAGTTTTGGATCATCTATCAATTATGTGTAATTTAAGAGTGTAATTTAAGAGCAATTATGACGAGTAAAAAATAAATCCTAACAACAAAAAAGCACACAGAAGATTGTTTAGATGGTTCAGCCAAGCCTACATGTTTCCAAAGTGATCTCCAATTCATGTTTTATGGAAAATTTTCTTAACTATTGCAATTATTTCTTTGTTATTAAGATTTTATTTGTATAAATATCTCTTTCAATATTCTTCTTGATTTTGAAAGTGATCTCCAATCTATGTTTATAGAAAGTTCCTTTCACGGCTTCAATTATTTATTTGTAATCCATATTTTATCTATATAAATAATTCTTTGAATATTCTCACTGATTTAGAAAGTATCTTTCATTGTGTTTATATAAGATTCTATTGGGTCTAAATCGGACAATACTCCAATCATTTAGTAATCATTCTAAATAGTATCGAAGCGATACTAATCAGTATAAGTATATTCAGTTATTATAACTAAAGAGCATTTGTGTTTAATACTTATATCTTATAAAACTAACAGCAAAACATTATGCTCCCTACATTAAATCTTATCACCATTCACGATGAATAAAGTTGTGTATTTATGTAAATGGATTATGTAATTTTAATAGCGTGTTTTAAAATGTATGCTTGGATAAAAGTAAACTATGTCTACATTGATGGATCCAATCGTTTCAAAATCATAATTATATCTTCAAGTATTTTGCTTCCAAATTTTATCTTCATAATTTTCGTCAAATATTTTGCTTTATCCGAAGATACCAACCAAGGTTTTCAAACGGCGAATATTGACGAGGCGAGTCGAGGGTTATAGGTTGGCCAGAATCGAGCAGGGTTGGCCAGGAAGGATAGACCCGGTCTATATGCAAAATAAAAATATATTTTCTTATATATAAAACTTAATTTTCAGCTGAACAATAAAATTAAAGAAGATACATCAATACATAATCAAGTTCATACTTCCTTATAATAATAAATTAGGCAGTTGGCAAGTTACATTAGATTGGAACGTCATCATCTCCATCTCAAACACTAAAAGCGAATTACTTGAACATCAGCTGCGAATATCTTTAGTTTCCGAATATCACTCCTAAATCGTTGTCATAAATTTTTAAAAATAACTCATTTAACTTAAAATAAATAAATACATATAACAAAATAAAATAACACACAAATTTTTAAAATTACCTTAGCGCCAACAATATTGAAAGTACCGATAGCATCGAATGGTTATTACGATTAATAATATTATTCACTTCTTCATCAATCAATTTCTTCTTTAATAATCCAAAAGTCGTACTATCAATGCAATCAATTGGGATGGCAACAGCAGTTTCAATTTCATTTTTTGATTTTTATTAAATCGTAAACAAAAATTAAAAAGCTAACGTTTTAAAAACTCTTGCATGATCGAAATTGAGAAAAAGCCAAAAAACGGCTAACGACGCGGGTCATCTGAATTACGGTTCGATCGGCCCGAATTTGGCGGTTTTATCTACGATTTTACTCACTATCGGGTTTTGGGTTAGCCGGTTGAGTCGTTTTCAGTTGGATCATTTGATGTCCGATTTGCTATTATGATACCAACTATCCGTTCTATAATTTATTAACAGCTCCCAATGAATCAATTTAAATAGTAATAAATTAACTATATTTAGTAAAATAACTAAATAATATGATTTGAAGTTCAAAACAATTTTAAGTTATAACTAAAAATCAAGATCCCAACCTATGTACATATTATTATTCTGTGTTTATGATTCTCATAATTTTGAAACACATCTATAAGAATTAAAAAAAAATTGTTTATAAATATTGATAGGAAATTGATATTTAGTTCCATAAAACTAAATTTAAAACGAGTTTACATGTAACATACTCTCAAAAGCTTGCATTAAAATATTTCGAACGTCAAATCATATTATAAAGTTCACGTTCGGTGATGAAGAAATTATATCAATTCCAGACTTCTAATCATGAGTATTAAGGTTGAATAAAGATTGATTTCTTTCCTAATCACATAAGTCATATCAACTCTATTATATATTATAGGTTTTATTCAAATTAAACCTAAATGATTAGATTAAGCTGATTAAGTTGGTCTAATTAAGTTAGGTTATTGGTTTCTTAATAAATCATATAGTTTGACTAACGAGGTGTATTGGGCTGAGTTCGGCCCGGCATTCTATGAGGCCGTCGAGTGGGCTATTTAAGGGAAGGCTCAGTCACTCGAACCTAAGGACCATTTCTATCACATGGTTTTCTCTCATACGGTTTCCAGAAGAAGTGATGTGGCAATCTATAAACCAGTTTCAAAGATCGTTTGGGAGAAGATCTTTGAGATGTGAGATCGAGGTTCTCTTTGCGAAACTCTGCATGGTTCATCAGCAAAGAAAAGTCCATGGATTCAAAAGGTATGTAATTCTAGTTTTCTCATTAATATTTCTTTATATTTACCATGGTGATGGTTGTTAGAAATCGGCGCTCGACGGTTGGTATCGAGCCAACCATGGTTAGAACTCCAAACATCTGGATTTGGAGAAAATTTTTTGGGATTTTTATGAAAATCAGCGCGTACATCGGTTACAGTTTCGATAATCCATTAATCTTCCACCATCGTTGAATCTGCGTGAGACAATCGCGTGATTGGGTGGCGCTATCGCCGGTGGCGGACGCCTAGCGCGCCATCGTATACCGCAGCGCGTTGAAACGGCGACACGTCTGCGCCGCCTTGGTATTCCAATTATTGTGTCGGCGCGGTGATCGGCCATGACGAATCAGCGGATCTGCCCCGTCCGTTTGTTGACCAGTTCGATTGATATAGCGGCGTCGCCGCTGGCGGCGCGGCGTCGCGATAGCGTGGCGATGACGTCCCGATCAGCGTCGGCCGGATAACGTCGACTTTATTGACCGTGACCAACGGTGACCCGGCCCGAATGAGCCGGGATATTGGCGAACGGTCAGCGGCGGAGCCTAGTCGCGGTCAGCGACGCGGGTCCATGATCGAACGAACCGGTCCGCGGTTACGGTCGCGGTCGAACCGACCGATCCGCGGTTACCACTGGTCAGTCGACGACCGATAACCGGCCGGTGCTGCGGCGCTGCCACGTATTCGCCGCGCCGAACAACCGGTGTGGCGTGGTAGCGATCGAGGGTATTCTGGGCTGTTGGTACCTGCTTGATTCATTATCGAAATTCTCTACAGTAGTTATGGGCTTTGCATGTTTAGAAGCTTTTCACGAATGTGAAATGCATTATAGAACCTAAGTACACCTAGATATTAAAATTTATTTTCACGTATTCATGGTATTTCTCTATGGTTTTTGGAAATACATAAGGTGGCTAACATGCATATCACTGCATAATGACAATGTAGAGACTAATTCGTTGACTATTAATGAATGATTGAACAATATAATTGGCATATATATATTAGATGTGATATAAGTTTATATCCTTGTGTATGGTGATTTTAAGATTCAATTGTTTGTGACCATAAAAGTGGCACACTTGATTGGGTTTGAGAAATATCAATCTCAATATTATTGGTGGGATGTCTCCTGTTTTAATGCGGTCATACTCCCAAAGGGGTGATCTGTGTTGATTTCGTGGAAGGACCGTGTTAATGCAATGAGAAATGGTGATCTTAGTGGTTCATACACCCAGGTGGTATTTCGAAGTTAGAATATGTTCTTATGGCATTGTCATGTGGAGGTGTTAAGCGCATGTCATATTTTATGAAATTGATTATGTGATGATGTATATGAATTCTCTATAATTATTCACTTGATCTTTGATTGTATTGTTTGTTTTATTTTTCGGTCAATTTTTTACCTTGACGGTAATTCCATTTCCAATTGAGTCCTTCTTGGATTGAATTTCAAAAATGGAAAGGATTTTCAATTTGGAATGGAGTGTGGATGTTCATGGCGCTTACAATGGGATAAGCGTAGATATCACAACCTCTAGTGCGAAGTTGAGAAAATGGACTATATTTTGGGAGAGGAAGCGTAGGATTGCTTGACAATGAAGAAATCCATACAAGAACACTTGAAAAGTGGTTTGCGATGAAATTGTCTTGCTAGGAGATGATGGCGACCATAGAATAGAAATGAGGTTTCATCAATCTTGAGTTTGGAACACTTCTTCAAAAAGCTCTTGCATGAAATATGATGATCTGGTGGGGTTAGAGATTATGTCCTCGGGATGGTAGACACAAGGCGAAGCTCGAGCTCTTAATGTTACCATTTCTGATGCTTTGCATTATTATCTAATGCATTTCCTTTTTGATTTTAGGATTATAAAGACAAACTACAATTCCCCGAAGATGAAACTTGGTCGAGTAAATGACTTGATAGCAAGGGTGGTGGCGGAAGAGAAGCAGAAAGAGAAAAGAGGCATATGGCCTTATATGCGCAAGTCCTATAAGAGGGAAGAATAAAAGTTCAAAAGTCGAACTCATAAAGGGTTCTCATGAAACTACAGTCAATCGACAATATAGATTCAGAAGACATTCTTGAAAGGATGGTGATATTTATCTTTGTAAGAAGAAAGGTCACATGAAGGAGCGTAAAATTCAAAGCTTGGATGTCAAGCGTGGGCTTCTGAGTAATGATTCTTTAATACTTGTTTGAATCCAGCCCTATCGGAAGCACCATCCGGTTCTTGGTGACTTGATGGTAGACGACTAATCCGTTGCATTTACCATCTGAGGATTCATAAGCCCAGGAGGAAGCCCGAGCAAGGATGAATCCAAGCTCGCGTGGGAATTACTTGAGAAGGTAGAGTCATGTTAGTGGGAGATGTAATCTTGGTTTTAGATTAGTTTTAAATTGATGTTTAGAAAGACACATTTTATGTACCTTCCTTTAGAAGAATTAGTTTCAGTATCATCATTTGGATTCATATGATTATTCTTTTTGAAATTAAGAGCAATATTATTTCAATATTTCTTAATTCAAATAAGGTTGAGTCTTGTCATATGTCCAACGGATTATACAGATTAAGTTTATCTCCCGATGACATATACGTAGCTTATACGGCTGAAAAAGTTGTTTCTAAAAGACCACTACCTAAGGAAGAGTCTTATGCATTATGGCATAAACGACTTGGCCATATCTCTAAGGATAGAGTAGAAAGGCTAATAGGGCTAATATAACCTTTTCTTAATGGCTTAGAGATCATCGTATTGCTTTGTGGAATTAAAATGACCAAGAATGAAGAAAAGCTGCGCGATTAGTAGTTAGGCTTGTTGGAAGTCATTCACAGATATAAGTGGACCTTATCTTGGCAACCTTGTGTAAGAATTTTATTTTGTACATTTTAATTGATGTTAATTCTCGATTATGGTTATTTGTGCCAGTTAAAGAAAAAGTGAGTCTCTTGAAAATTGAAGATTTTTGAATTTGAAGTCAGAAACAATTGGGAAAAGAGTCATAAGGTTGTTAGATGCGTAGGGTGGAAGTATTATGGCAAGCATGGCGATCTTTACGGACGGCTTAAGGGAGCCATTCGCGAATGCTTGGGGACTGCGGGATGGTGGCACGGGTTTACTATGCCAGGGTCTTGGCCAAAATGGGTATAGCCGAAAGGCGCAATCGGTACTCTTATGGAAATGGTAGAGTATGATTAGTAGGACAAATTTGCAGGTTTCTATGGGTGAGCGCTGCTTGGCTTTGTACGGCCACAGATCGTGTACCTCACGAAAGGCTGTTCCATTGACTCCTTTTGGGTTATAGATTTGGTAGCCTAACCATCATCTTAAGGTTTGGGGATGTCCTGCGGAAGTAAAGTTATATAATCCAACATTAAGTAAGTTGGACTCCAGAACCACTAGGTGTTATTTTGTATCTTAGCCGGAACATTCGAAGGGATATCGGTTCTATAATCCCAGTGGGCCTGAGAATTGTGGAATCACGAACTAATTTAAGTTTGGGTTTGAGTGTGGCGAAGAGTATTGCTCAGCTATTGAGGATGATAATACGATGAGTAATGTGGTATCGTATCTCCTCCCTCCTGAGATAATTGTGGAAACTCACATCATGTGAACTTTGTTGAGACTCGGGATCCTGTTGTTGAGACGGCTCTAATGAGATTCATCAAGGTTTCTCGGGTGCGGGATCTTGGCTATTACTACTCAGTGAAGTCCACGGGAGGCGATGGCTCTCTTATGGGACTATCCCTAGTCTATATGGGAGGCAAGACTCGATGTTAGTTCTGTATTGACCCGATAACTTATAGGAAAGTTTGTTTCTTATCCTCAATCAGGCGTAGTTTGGATACGATGAAGATGAGAAATTCAATCTATGAGGCATAACGGGTTTAGAGACTTATTGAATTACGAAAGGTCATAGACCATTAGGCGCAAATGGGTGTATAAGACTAAAGGGACTCTAAAGGAAGGTGAAGTTTAAGCCAATTTGGTAGCGAAGGTTCGAGAAGGTAGACTATGAAGCAGCTTTTACTCCAGGTCTCTTCAAGGTGCTGGAGTGATCATGGCATTAGTTGCTCATTTTGATATGGGTTACGGATGGATGTTAAAGCGCCTTTCTCAATGGGGACCTTAATGAAAAGTCTATGTAGTGCAGCAGAAGGTTTGGCAAATAGTTCGAGTGCTTGTAGCTAACAGTGAAAAAATCTATTTATGGTCTCAGCAGCTGAGCAATGGTACTTGGACTTCATGTGTTGTTGCTTGTATGGTTTTGTTGAGAACAAAGTGATCAATGCCTTATCACGCAAGGTCATTGGGAGGAAATTCATTTCCTAATACTCTATCAATAGAATGACATCTCTTTGCAAGCGGTGACCTTAGTCCTCTTTGCATGAGACCATGGATGTTGTCAAATAACTTTGATATGAAGGACCTTGGTAGGCGTCTTTTGTCCTGGGCAGCCAGGATTCATAGGGATCGTTCTTCAGGACTATTGGGTTTATCTCGAGAGGGCATATGTTGATCGTGTTTTAGAAAGATTCAACATGCAACTATGTAGCTGGGGAATTACTCACTTGTCTGTGGGTGATAAGTTAGTGTCTGTGTCCTCATTCGGATATAGAAAGCCCAAATGAAGAATATACCTTATGCTAATTGCACTTGCGGTATTGTATGCGGTATGCACCAAACGTCTCTCTTTAACGAGGACTTCTGAGCGGAATCTGATTCAAGGAAGCCCGGAGACATGATCATTGGGTTCTTTGCCAAGAAAGGTTACATGAAATTATGAGGGACAAAGATATATGTTTGATTTCAAACATATTCCAGGACCTATGACTAGTTGGGTATTGAATTTGAACTCTTGGTGTCGGGATAGAAAGTAATATTTGTTTCTCTCTTCCAGTTCATGGGGAGGAGTCAAGTATCATGGAAAAGTGAAAGCAAATTAATTATCCTCTACTATCTAATGGAGTTTGCGCATGCTTTTGGCAATATAACCAGCGGCAAAAACGCGTAAGGAGTTAAAGGTGTTTGATTTGTGGATGACCCATCTGATTTATGTGGCGGTGCTTTCTGGGGTGTTGTTTGCCATGGCGGAGGAGTGCCGAAGTCACAGCGCGGAGGTCAATCCATGACCGCGAGGAAAAAGTTCAACGGTGGCGTTAGGTGGAGCACCATATCAGCGGATGATGTGATTCTTGGATCAGCTAACTAAGGCCTTCGCCCTTGTGTTGAGCGACATGTCATTAACATGGGCTTAGGAATTATCATGGGATCTTTGTGAATTAGTAGGGCTGTGGTTTAGTTGCTCTAATAAAGTTCCCGATTAATTTTCATTACATTTTATGTAGTGATTTGTATCACTCTTGCATTGATAAGGTATTTGTGAATGTGGGTTTATATCGAGTTAGTCGTATAATTATTGTCATCAAGGTATTATTATAAACCTTGAATAAAGGCTATGGGGCATTCTTGGCATTAGCCTCCAATAGCATATTTTATTTACATTAGTAAGTTACTTATCAAGGTAACATATATACGAGTTCGTTGGAACCATAATGGATGTTCTGGTGACCTTAGGTTTGTGACATGGAAGAAGGTGAATTATAAATGGATGCTGCATGGAAATGCCTCAACCATTCTTAAAGATTAATTAGCCATTTAAACACGCTACCATATTGAATCCATGTCATTAAAGTTGGCTTATTTCATTATTATGGAAGGGGTTGCGTGGTACGTATTGCAATTCTCAGCCATGATTCGGTGTTCAGGCTTTATGGGATCGGATTGAGCTATTAAGAATAAATCTCTAGGCCAATATAAAGGTCGCACACGGTTTTGTTTTAAATTAATATCGCCCAGAGTGGGAGAATGCTTAAGAGTTTTAAATTAAATTAGAGCCGTTAATTGGAATTAAAGCGAATTAAGTTTAGTCCTAATTAAGTGGTAGAGTTTCTTAATAAATCATATGGGCTGGCTAGTGTAGAGTGAGTTCGTGACCAGTTATGGGCAGTGGTGAACTCTATTCAAACTCAGTCATGAGCCACAGGATACATTTTATCATACGGTTTTCTCTCATACGGTTTTCCAAGAGAAGTGATCGCGATCTCATAAACGATTTGAAAATTCGTTTGGGGAGAAGATCTTGAGATCTTGAATCAGTTCTCTTTGCGCTCTTGTGGTTCGTCAGCAAGAAGAGATCCATGGATTCCAAAGTTATGTAATTTACGGTTTTCTCCATTAATATTTGTTTATGTTCTCTGTGGTGATCACAGGTTGTTCGTCGTATCCAACATTGTAAATCTGTTATTGCATACTTTATGTTTAAACTATCTTAGTTATTTTTTTTTGTAAAGGAGAACAAAAACTTTGATTTTTGTAATTTATAAGATAACATTAGAATACGTACCTACCTATAGCTATAAATTTTCAATTTTAATCCTTCAGAGGAGTTTACCAGAAAAATAATGTTTTTATTTTTTAAACTCTGTTGAAAATATATAACAAAATCTAAATCGTTAATTGAAGACAAGTTTCATATGTAGAAGTATGAAATTGAGAAATATCAAAATAAAATATAAGATAAGAAGATTAAAATACAAAATAAAAAACCTATTTTTTTTTAAAGAGATAATTTTATTTATTCAAACTAGAAATACATTTGATAGAAATATTGAATCAAATTCAATCAAATTCATTAAAAACTTTAGAGGATGATGCAACATTCAGGTTAATAGTATAATAAATTAGCTTAAAAACTATATATTTAATAATCATATAATGACTAAAATACCTATGACTTTAGTTCTTCAGCAAATTAACGATCATGATTTGATTTGTTGTCTCTATCTCTTTATCGTCTAAATCGTTAACGCAATAATAAACTCCACAATAAGACAACGAAAAGCCAAATGTCATATCAAAATGACACAATCACAAGTCGCAACAAATCGACGATAAAATCATGAAAAATCAAATTAAAAACCTAGATTTGTGTGCACTTTATCGAAAAAGAAAATGAATAAAAGAGATGTAAATAGGTGATTCCGGACAAAAAATGATCAAAAAAATCATCCATCATTTCTAACTAAAAAAAACTAGAAAATAGGACATACAAGAAAAAATGAAGGACAATTAGGGTTTCCAAATATTTTTTTATTTTTTGAGGCGGGTATAGAAGACCTGCTTTAATATCGTTAAGAAATATGTTTTATATAATATCGTTAAGAAATATGTTTTATATATATATATATATATATATATATATATATATATATATATATATATTCAAATTTTAGAATCTTAAACTTTTGAGAAAAGTAGTAGTAACATATGGTATGAGAACTTAAGTTATATATATATTTAATTCAAATTTTACAATCTTAAACTTTTGAGAAAAGTAGTAGTAACATATGGTATGAGAACTTAAGTTTGCAAGAAAGTTATGAATTTGTAGTTTCTGTGTTTTAAAATTCAAATTTGTTACTAAACCAAAAATTTATCAATTCATAGTTCAAGGATTGAATCAGATTGAAACTGGATCGAAAATACATGTCATTGATTGATAGTTTAATCCGTCAAACAAACCGATTTCGTTTTCAAAACATTAGTAGTTACATGTTTGCTTTCATTTACATTTCAATTTGCAATCCATTTATATATATATATATATATATTTTATATCATACATGTAAATTTACTGTAGTTCTTAATATATATCGATTTGATATAGCAATATGAAATATAGATATATAAATGGTAAATAAAAAAAGTAGTGTGGAATTTTTTATGAGTATTTTCTACCCTTTCGTTAAAAGAAAAAAAAAATTAAATGGAAAATCATTCGGAGACATGGTAGCTGATTAGAGGAACTGAGGGGAAGACATGTAGCATGATGAAACCACTTTTTCTTTTATGGTTAGGAACCATCATCGTCTTTTTCTTTTGAGGAAAAAAAATATATATTAAAAAAAAAAAAAAAAAAGGCCTTCAATCATTCAGTCCATCTTTTTAGCTTTGGCGATATTGGGGGAAGATGTGATGTTACTCCCCCACCGCCACCGCCAGTGTGCATTTATCTCTTACTGATGATAATGATAAAAGTTGACCACCACCTGTCAGCCATCCCACCGTGTCATATACCTCTCTACAACTCGATGATTTAAACAACAAAATAAAAATGCATTTGTATTCTACCTTAATTTTTTTCTTTATCTGAGTTTTGTTTACCCTTGTCGAGAAATGGATTGATGATTGAAATTTGAAATCGGTTCCCCAAATTCATCAAATGAGATATGATGTTATTTGGATTATTTCATCCGGAGGAGGTTGTTCATTTTCAATATAATTTTTTCTTAACTTTTATGTATACATTATTCTGTTTGACCTTATCCAAAAGTTTCGTGTGAATTTCTGGATCTTTAGTAGAGTGTAAATATATGGCATACAACGTTTTTCTTTATCCTCATTTTCTTTCAATCTTCTCTTTTAATCACTAATCTAGTAATCTTCAATAAACAAGTGATTTTTGGCTACCTAAAATCACTCCTCTACATTTTTTATCATCCTATTTCATAAAAAAATGGTTATCCCATATGGATGTGATTTCTTTTTTTTTTTTTTTATGATTTCTTCATCTTGTTAAGATGTTTTGTATCATTGTTTTGATACAACATTTTGCTTTTCATCCTCTTGTTACTATGTTTTATTTGTATATGACCGATTTAAATGGGTAAAACATATTCGATAAAATAAAGACAATAAATTAGATTATGATCGTCAATATGTTATAGAACTTGAGTAGTAAATATTCTAATCACTATAGTATTATAAAATTTATATTTATTATGTTATTAACCTATGCTATTTTATTCTTTTTTTGTTTTTAAAGATTTGATATTTGTATTTTTATCGACGTATTGATAGTTTGTATTAATAATATTTTTTTTTCAAAAAAATGGATATACTCTAATTTTAATATATTTGAAATATAAAACTGTTCGTATTCAAGTCAAGTAAATCCTTCAATAATTCTAAGGGGATTCGAATAAGTGACAAACAGGGAGCAAATTTAAAGGCAAACCAATGGAACTATCTTCCATGTTATTATTATTATTTTTTTATATCTATCCATTTTGTATATTATGTTACAGTCACCTCTCATATTTTATTTAAAACATCATATTTCTCCTTCTCTACTTATGGTTTATAGAATGAATCTGTGTTAGTTTATCGTTTGATATTTACTCTATTCTCGTTTTTCTTTTTATATATTTACCATGCTTTGGCTACCAATTTATCAAAAAGTCACAAGTTGTACCTAATCACGAGGGCCAATTCAATTGGCCAATTCTTGATTTGCTCCCTTATTAGTTCGAGTTTTCTTAGGGTTATTGGAGATTTTAGTCGATTAATCTCATGGGATTAGTTAAGGTACATACAAGATGACCACATTCATAGCCAATATTTTAAAAATCGAATTAGAGCGACCAATTGAATCGTCGATTGTTCATGGCAGGTCACGGTTCATTTATAAAAAACATTTCATTTAGACAAGCGTGAATTGCCCGAATTAGCGTCGGACGATAGCGCTTTGGTCGAGCGGAGTTCCTGATGGCCCGAACAATTAAAACTGACTATGCCGGCAGGCTTCTTTGGTCTTCCTACTCTCCTTCACCACCGCTTTCTCCTCATTTCTCCTTATCGTTGCTTTCTTTGCCTACAATTTTCCATCACAACCAAGTGATCTTTATATATATGTTTTCCTTCCCATTTTCATAGCTCTTCCCACCATCATGAAAACCAGGTTCCTTCTCTTAAACTTTGGGTTTCTGGTTGTGTCTCCATAACGTGGCCTTCTTGTTTGTTAATCTTACTCTTATGGCACGCCATGGTCCTTGATTAGTATCTTCTTCTTCACATGTGATTGTGTAGATCCTTCGCATTTTATAGTGTGTTTTCCATGTGTTTATGTAACCTAAATGCTAAATTCACACCTATATTCCTAAAGATTACACTCCTACCCCTTTTTCTTATGTTTTACAGGATTAGAAGGAAAATCAAGCAAGGAAATGGCAAAAGGCTAAGAAAGAAGAAGCCTCGGGCTCGCCTCAACTATCTTCGCCAAGACGAAGAGGTTCGCCAAGGTGAAGAATCATTATTTGACCAGAGACATTATCAAAGAACATCCCCTCGGGGTTCGCCAAGAGCCCTTTCATTACCCCTTCCTGAGCGAAGAATATCAGATTGAGCCTGCCTTCTCAAGGCGAAAGACTCAGCTAAGGCAAGAACATCGAGTGAGCTTGACAAACCTCACATTTTGGCCCCATTTTGTACTTTCATTAACATATAAAGGGGTATTTTAGAGACTTATTTAGGTTCGGTTTTGGGAGAAGACATCCTTTGTTACTCCTTCCCTTAACGAGAAATTAGGAGAGATGTAACACAGGCCCAGGACTCCTTAACACGATCCTTCGGACATTGGTGGGCACTGTTCCAAAATATAAATACATACTATCGAATAAAACTTGTAATACTACTTAGTAGTGGTGTTTAAATTGTCGCTTTCATGTATTGGTCTAGTTTTAACATACTTACTAGAGTTCACAGTACAGTATTTACGTACCCATTACAAAAACAAATAAAAACCACCATCGAGACTCTAATGATGTGTTGAGATGTTAACGATTTAACGGGGATAATATGGCGACTTCTTCGATGCACATACGGATAAAATACCCATGCTAAGCTTATACCTTAATTAGAAAAGCAGTTAACATATGATACATGCGGTAGTCCTCAATTACAATATCGTATAGCATAATTGTATATCATAATATAATCTCATAAGTCATATATAAATCTGTATCTGAAATTTTACCAAATTAACATCGAAATATAGTAGTTACTTAATTCGTATAATTATTCCATAGCATAGTATAGTGTATTCTTATCATATAAATGTTTGCATGTATAGACCAAAAATAATGAATGAAAGGGACACAACACAATAGGTACCCAAAGGTGCAGTGCAATCTTTGAATAGAGTCTGTGCCTGTCTGAGGAGTCGTATACTGATAGAGTATGATCATATATGAGAAGAGTAAAGCAGCTAAGCAGAGAGTGTCAACTGGCCCAAATAAAGTGTCGTCTTACTAATCAAATGTGCCTATTCATTTACTATTTGGTCTTAAGCAAGCATACAATTATATGTGTTTTAGAACATTTTATTTTTCTTACTCACATTCTTGTACTTGGATAACACACGCAAATAAGAGGTAAAAAAACAATGTCTGCCTAGAAACAGGATAAAGCTTCGCTTTGGAAACAAGGTTCAAAATATTTTACATATAACTTGTATACAAATACATACCCTTTCATTCTCTTGTTAGGATCCTACATTATCCCAATTGATGGTTTCTAGAATAAACAGAAGACATGAACAAAAACAGGACTTCAGGTTCACCTAGGCGAAGTGACCTTTGTCGAGGCAAGGTAAAAATTGGAAATTTTAGGGCTTTGGGTTCGCCTAGGCGAAGAATGATCGGGATTGTATAGAAATTAGGGCTTTTTGCCCTCTTTCACCAAAAAACTTCTTTCCAAAACAAAAATCCATTAAAAAACAAACCGCAAAAATGACTTAAACCAACCAAAACCACATTTATAATGAGTTAGGGTTTTCCTAACACAAACGTCACCAAAGAAAGAGTGAGGATAATTTCCTAACAAATATGAAAGTTCCAAACTTAGATTTCTTGAACTTCCCAACCAAGCTTCTTTTCTTCTTACTAGAATCAAGCTAGATCCTTGAACAAATGGAGAACAAGCAAACCAAAATTGGCTTCTTCTTCCTCAATCGTATGCCACCCAACACTCATAGCATGATAAATTATCTTCTCAAAAACCAATTTGTTATAATGTAATTTGCCCCCATTTTTCCCCTTTTTCATTTAGTCCTTCATCTTTCTCATTTACAAATCAACATCATTATTCTACTTCAACATATAATCTTCTTAACTTGTGTCTTAGTCTTAATTTGCAAATTACCATGTTGCATAAAACCAAATTTGAAAAATCTAGATTTTAAGAAATTTTATTATATCATTAAAATTAAATAACTACTAGGGTATAATTTGAGGTGTTACACCCTCCTTATGGTTTCTTTCCTCCCTTCTTCTTTCGTCATTTTAGGGTTTTTGATTTTGTTCATTTCTACTTTTGATTTGGAAGCGATGTTGAAATCGCTATTAGAAGAGCTCTTATAGTTAAATTTTAGATTTTTAGACTCAATTCATCTCTCATTTGTTTTGTATCTCTAAACTCTACTCTTTTTATTAATCTTTCATTATTATGTTTATCTAAAATATGATTTTGTTGGATTTCTTGGTTGCAATGAGTGGCTAAACTCTCCTCTATGATTGATTGTGGAAGTTGATGTTTGGCTTATATATATTTTAGAATGGTTTTGTGAATTCATGCTTGTGTGTATGTTAGTTGGTGTAGGATTATTATGGTTTTAACTAATTAATCTATACTGAGAGTTGGGTCTTCGATTCCCATACTAGGACATCTTTGGTGACGCTTGGATTTTGTCCTAAAATCTGGTCCCATGTCTCTTTAAGACATGAATTAGTTAATTGAAATACTAATCAATCTAATAAAAGAAATCTAGGAAATTGGGAATGCCTAGTACTAGATGGATTTCATTAGAAATAGCATCATCTCAACTTTATGTGAGGATCATATGGACAAAGAGGTGATCGATATAAGCGTAGTGCAGGTAGTCTCTGTGTATGAATCAGGTGACCAATAAGTTATAAGGAAGGCCATTTCTGCGCTATAAAGAATGTCATGCCAGCTCAGCCCCAGATGACGAAATGAGAATAGGGAGTTGGTGTGAGAAGGAGACATGAAAGTGTAAACCTCATATCAGATTCCTTGAACATGCACAAGTGTATGTTCACTCAATCAACGCTTAGTAAATATTAATCATAAATGCATCAATTGACATAATCAACCTTGAAATCTTTTCTTTAGTTATATCCCCAATATTATCTCATTCCTTATGAGTGTACATTGATCACACCCTATTTTATTTAGTTTTGTTTTATTTTGTTTTTATAATATTTTTCACTCAACCATTGAGTCGCTTAAATAGTGAACGATTTTACTAATTGGGATACTTAATTCTCGTTAAAACCACATCTTTCTTATAAAATCGATATATGAACTTTTAATCCATTGTATTACTTATATGACCGGTACGGTTATGGAAAATTGCTAACAATGATCATCTTAGATTGTAAAATGTTGTGATGTATAAGAAGAGAGAGAGATTGCGATGTAGTAAGATGGTACGATATATAGGAAGAGTGAAAGAGAAGGCGGTGAAACTTCTCTCTTCAAATAGGATGCCAAAGAGGAGGCCATGGTAGCTACCACACGTCTCACATGCGCTACATGCCTCCTTTTCCTGCCATTTGTCCATCCACATATTTGTAACTAATTATCATTCTTGCTTTATACGACATCACACGACCTCACATGCATACTGGATTATATTTCATTTGTGTTCATGTTTTAACTTGACTGGATGAACGCACTTCATGCTACAATTTTGACATGCATATTGAATCATTTATCTACGAATCTACTGATTAATTGTTTTCTTTATTCTCTATGAGTTTGGGTTTGATAGAAAAGGAGAAGCTATCATTTTTTTATTTTATAAAAATTTACTATTTTATAATTATTTTTAATTTAATAAATATAAATTATCTATGTCATCTATTCATCCATATCTTCGATGAGTGAATCTATAACTTTTCTAATTCGTTTACTATTCCGATTTTAGTTATTAAAAAAATGACCTTTACCCTCTTTTTCTAATATTGTAATATACTTTTAAATCTTATTTTTAAACCAATGAACACCAAAAAAAAAGAATGTAACCAATAAGGTCATATAATATCCCGGTTTAAAATTCAACACCTACCCTCTCAATATCTTGATTTTTCGTCGTTTTTAAATATCTTATTTCTATTTGGATTATAAAAAATGAAAAATACGATGAATTTAAAATAAACTTTTTATATGTACTACATAAATTCAAATGAAATAACAATTTCAGTGTTACTTAGGGTCGAAGGTACAATATAAAGTCATATAGGCATTGGAAATAAATTGAGATGGGGTTGTCAGAGATTTGGCAAATCAATGTACTGAAAATGAAAGCAAAATGTTTGACTGAACCAAATAGTGACGTAACGTGAACCCTCCATTCTAAAACCATAAATGAAAAAAAAAATTTTATTAAAAAAAAAAAAAGAAATGAAATCAATGTCTCCAGGCTATTCCCATCACATCCTCTTCCTCTTCCTCTTCCATTCCCAGATTGACTCGTGGGTGGATGTACGGAATTGGGCTTTCGTGTGGAACTTGACCATTTTGTGGGCCCAAAACTGGAACCCAACAAGCTCTGTGACGACAACTATCAGGCTATGCTGTTGTAGGCCTCTGGGCCCACTGGGCCAGATGTCGCACTCATCTAAATGGACTAGCATGGGCTGTGGGGGCCGCGTTTAGGTTTGATGGGTGCAGCTTTTTGGCCGAAAAGTTGACTGGAAAGCGAGAAGAAATGAAGAATAAAGATTATAAAATCTTGGAAAATATATTGATGGGCCTATGCCCTATAAAAGTATATTGCTTAAATAATATTTTTCGTTTAAAAAAAAGTCTTAAAGTTTCAAAATAATGTTGAAATTAATTTATACTTATGACGTCAGCAAAATTATAGTTAGTGTTACGGTTTTAAATTTTTTAGTTAAAATCGTGGTTAACATTCTGATTTTTAAACAAGAGTTAAGTATAAGATTAATAGTATGAATTTTGAAATTTTTTAAATAGTTAAAATACATGAATTCTGTATGGTTTTGACTAGCGAAAATTATAGTTTATGGCTAAATTTTTATGACCCCAAAAAAATTTTAAAATTGTATTAAGTATTTAAGATTTTAAGCAGTGACAAGATATCTTAGTTTAGAAATTATTTTAAAAAACACTTGAGAAACTTTTAGAGAATTTTTAAATAATAATTTTATTAATTTAAATTAGCGATATATCGATAAAATATATAATTAAAATGTTTAAAAATCATGGCGGGATGAAGCGGCATCAGGGTTAATAGCATGAAATTGGGCACGGCGATCCCATATGTTATTTTAATGGTTGGTCTGGCGTTTTGATATTCTGTCATCAGCAAATTCATATGATTAAATTTCGTAATATATTGACGATGATTTAACGTTATTGATTAGATCTATATTTTGTTTATCTAATCGTCTTCAGCGCGAATAAGCGTCGACCCAATAGCGATAAAAAATAAGCCTACTGTAAAACATAAACGTAGAGCGAAGCGTCAGTGCGAGTCGTTTCTGTGTATAAAATGATAAGCCCCAAAGCGTGAAAAAAAAGCAAAATGAATGCCCCAGATGCATGGAATAGCAGATTTATTGATGAATAAAATAATAAAAATAGAAATAGAGAAGTGATTTCAGGTCAAAAATCACCTCTTGTTGTTTCAAGAAAATAGACGATAATAGTCAGAAAGAAGTAAAATGAGATTTAAAAATAAATAAATAAATAAAAAACATTATTTTGGGATATCGCTCGATCTAATTCTCACTTGTTGTTGTCAATTATTGAGAGACAGCAAAAAGAATACAAAGAAAAGTTGACAGGAAGGTTGGGCCCTGCCTTTTTCTCCAACTTCCATTATTTCTCTATTTTTGTGGCTCAAGCTTAATGGGCCAGCCATGGTTTGTGGAAGATATTTTGGAAATGCCCCCTTGATGTGGGTTTTCCTTATTAATGCCCAATTAAAAACGTCCTTTGGCCCAATCTACTTTTTATCTGTTGGGGACATAATGTCAAAAAAGAAAAAATATTTTAATGGAGAAGAAAGACATTTCTATCTTTAAGAAACAACCTTTTGGACATTTATAGGGAAAATCCATAAGGAGGTTTTTAGAATTTATTCTATCAAATAAATTATCCTTCTTTTTGCTACCATTTTTCTTGTAAGGAATGAAATTAATTTCTAAATAAAAACACTTTTTTTAGTTGATATAAATTTTATGTTATGATATTTGATATTTACTTCACGCGAATGAAGTTTTCTAATTTGATATATAAAATTGCTTTCTATTTAATGAAACTATATCTGGTTCTCTAAAAAAAATTGATGGAAAATAAGATAAAAAGAAAATAGAAAGAAAAAATAGAAGAAAGAAAAAAAGAAGTAAAGAGTAAATAATTTAAGAATATATAAGTTTGTAAGTAATTATATTTATATTTGATTTCTTAGAAGTTTTTTATTAGTCAATTAAATATAAAAAATCATTTTTAATATATATTTTTTTATTAACTTAATATTTTCCAATAACCAAAGAAAACCTTAATGATATTAAAAACGCAAGTTTACGGTAATGGATTAAAAAGGTAAGCAGGATTAAAAACGAAGAAGCTTCATAATCATAACTAAAACAAAAAAAGTGAAAAGGTTCATAAAATAAAACATGAGTTGTCAGTACATCAATCAAATTGAAAATGAAACCATTTAAAACCCCTACCTTTATTACTTTCTAGAATTGGACAACTTTTTCTTTTCTTAGTATTTTCCGGAACCAAACACCATCTATTTATGGTAATGGAATAAAAATGAGCTTCAATTACAAGTAAAGCAAAAGGTAAAGGTTTATATAAAATAAAACCTAGATTTGTCACATCATCAATTCAATTGGGAATGATATGACCTTTATTGCTTTCTAGAATTGGATAATTTTTTCTTCCTTTAGTATTTTACAGGAACCAAACACAACCTCAATGATATTAAAATCACAGGTTTACGGTAATGGAATAAAAGTGAGCTTCAATTGTAAGTAAAGCAAAGCAAAAGGTAAAGGGTTGTACCAAATAAAACCTAGATTTGTCACAACATTAATCCAATTGGGAATGAAAATGAAACCATTAAAAATCCATACCTTTATTGCTTTCTAAAATTGGACAATTATCATGCTGGCCCAAGATGACTTATAATAAAGTGGATGGATACATTATATATGAGTAAGCGAGGATTAAAAGCCCATTTATGAATTTAAGTATGAATGAGGGGCCCACAGTAGAAAAGAGGGTGATGGGCCCACTAGTGGTGGGAGAATCTTCGGCAGCTGTATGGAACCAAATCATACTGTGGGCCCATGCACTTTGGTCAAAGGCAGTTCATGTGGTTTACAGTTAGTAGACGGAGAGAAAATGGAACCCAGGTCACCAATGATGAGCCCATGAAATGGTGGGCCATTGTGCTTTTGGGCCCACAGGGGAGCAGTTTAACATCTTTTTGACCCAGTTCCCACATGCGCTCCCATTCCTCCAAAGGGTCCTTAGTTTACAAGACTGATTCCGACAACAGAGGCTTCCATCCCATCCCGCCCAATGATCTCAGCAGGCAGATCGGATTCAGTTAACTCAATTATTTAAAAATGTTGTCCGACTTCACTAAAGCACTAGCCAGCGCAATTTGTCCTGTTAAGACAAGATGATTTTCAATGTTGCGATCCACATTTGTGTTCGCATGTAGTTACATTCTTTGGGCCTGAATGCTTCTACCATGGTTTTTTAAACGTAATGGGATGTAACAATACGTTAAAACTTCGTAAAAATGTGATATCCTTCGGTGTCTAAATAGGATTATAGAATTCATAGAACAAAAGAAATAATACCCTTTTATTATTAAATAAATCCATATGAAGGATGTAGATTATTTCTAATCTGAATTTTATATTGTATTTGCGTATAGATATCGTTTCTTTGAAACTTGAAGCCCTCAACTCTTTCATCTTTATTAGATAAAACTGTGTATATAGTTAAAACATCTCTAAGCGTCTGAGGTTTGATTTGAAATTTGATAGGAGATATTAGTCTGTTTGTCTATCCAGTTTGGTTTTGCGATCACATTAGAAAACCAGCATTGATAATTGCTCATGTTTAAAAGAAGGTTATTTCTCACATTCCATAATAACGACTAGGGTGAAAGTTTCTAATACTATATAAATATAATATACTCTTAACTTAGCAAACATGATTTAAATTTTGATTTACGTAGTTTAATTTGTTTATTTAAACTCATTAGTTAACCTTTAATATCATTCTCAAGCAAATATTTCAGTCCTTTTCTTTCTGCTGAAAAAAAAAAAATTAAAAGGATGGAGGCTGCAGACATTTGGTAAACTGCAGCACTGGCAGTAGGGCCAGTATTTACATCGGTTGAAGCAGAAGAGAATGGATCGATTAAACCTGATGGCTTTGAGATCAATTCAGATGCATATCTTTTAACGATTACATACATCCAGCAGCTACTTTAAATGAGCTTTTTTTTATTATACTCAAACTTATAATAAAAAAGAATATAGGTCGATCAAATGGTTATTACGTAGTTCCCTTTTTTTCATTCAAATTTTCTATATCCAAATGAAGTAGTAGCTCTATGAGCAGTACTCTTGGAGCCAAAACTATCAATTTCAAGACAAGGGCAGAACCATCTAGTTTTCCCTCGTCTGTTGCTTTGGAAGCAGCTCCAAACACAGCGGTGGGAACATTTGTTTCTATGCAATATTTGTATAAAATAACTATTATTGTGAGTTAACAGCATGCAAATGTTAAGTCCATTCTTTATGAAAGACTTAAGTAAGTTCAATACTATCAAGATTTTTTTTCTTGAGATCTTAGTTCAATAAAGAATCAAAACCGGGATGGACCGGCGGTATTTGTGAGTTGCTGTATGTGCACTCCTTAAACACTTAATAATATATCAGTTGGCAAAGTCATTAACTAATCGACAGCTTAGACACAGACAAACTACCTAATTCAAACCAGATTGTAGGCATCCCCAAACAAAAGTTTAATAAAACTAGTTCAAATTTCACAATCCAACATTTCTTATATCTCTAGCTATTTCCTACGTATAGTTTTCATGAACTCATTTACATTTCATGATTTATAACTTTTCTTCTTCATGATTTGTAATATTTATAAAGACATTTTTAATATATATCTTCGTATACAATTCTAATGAAATATAAACGTATGGATATACAATATCTTCTCAAAAAAGAATATATACATATGTTTATTAAGAATTTAAGACATTTTTTAATTTTATTAAAGTTAAATATTTTGCATTAAACTACAAGTAAAAATAAATTACGTTATAACTAAATGTAGGTGTTTTTTGGTCCAATTGTATGAAACTAACACAAGTAGACAAATTTAATTATCATACTAATTAATCTTATTATAACTGTAATATCAGTAAACATGTCGGACCCAGAAACAGATTGTTTGTGACTAATACTATAATCTTTATTAACCATATGAGGCAATTGGTCTGAGATCTTTGGGTTACTTAATGGTCACCTGTTTAATTAGGGGTGGCAATTCTTGTTTGCGGGTTGTATTAATAACAAGAATTCTATTGTATTCGATAACCCAAACTGTCAAGAATAATCCACGAATAAAAAATAAAAAATTCAAACATGATCAAATTAGTAATTAGGTAACATGATATGATACGTATGTATAAACCGTTTATTAATTTGATAATTTAAAATAATGCAAATTATAATTAATTCATCAATATATATCACAAATAACAAATTAAATGAGTTAATCTAAATTAAATATTAATTAATATAATTAAATGGAGTTAAATCTGAGTTAAGTATATTTATGGATTACTTGAATATAACATTTATTCAACAAATTCTGAGATTCTTTGTAGATTTAAATAAAAACTCATGATTTCTTCCATTTAATAGTAGCAGTGTTGAGTTTGTGTAGTATTACGAGTTATGTCCAAAATTTACTAGTTTATGTCGAGTCGCTTAAGATGCATTGGAGTTCTTTAGATTATTAACTTGAGTCGCGTGATTAATTAGAACATCATAAATTAAACTCCATAACATGTTTATTAAAAAATATAGTACAAACTTTATAGGATATAATTGAAAACAAATAGTTCTTTATAGAAACCCTAGCCACTCCTCTGTATCTTTAGGCCCTTTGTTTGTTCAGAGAAAAATATCTGGTGAATTTTTTTGTCCATTCTGAGTTGAATCACTCATTCAAATTATTTTATTTAAATTGGGTTCTTTTATTAAATAGTTTTTCATTTAGATTAGTTGTCTTTGTTTTTTAATGTTTTTCATCGACTTTGTGTAGTGTTTTTCGATGACCTGTTGCTCGTGTTTTATTCTGGAACATTAAGCGATAATTATGTTGTTGACAGATTAAGCTTATTATTTTTATATTGGTTATTATATCAATTTATTTGTTAAGTATATGTGACATCAAATCTTAGGTATTATAGATATTTTTGAATTATCAAATATGTTACCCTTGAGCTGATATTTTTTGCTATTAATATAAATATTGTGTTATCCTCTAAAATCTTGATTGATTGTATTACTAAATTGAATCCATAAATTTATCAAAGAAAAATGAAAATAAATAAGCAAGTAGAGAATTAAATATAGAATTTTCAAATTTTCTGTGAGAATAAAACTAGAAACAAAGTTCTCTGCCACAGGAAGCCTTAAATAAGTCATTCTGGCTTTCAACTTTCAACGTGGGGGGAAAATATATGTCAGCATTGGCAGTAACAGTGGAAAATAAATTACCAAGCGAGAAATTTTTTTTCCTTTTCATTTACAAAAGTCTATACTTCAGACTGACAGTGAAGTTGGGACCTTGCTGGAACAACATTTTATCATCAACATTTATTGTGATTAAAAAACCTATGGTGTTGTCTTATCATGTCTCCTCATCAGTATGTACCTGTTTCATTCAGAAACTGATATCTATTTTCCAGGAAAAATTTTCCTGGAAAGATGTTTTTTATCTTTTACTTGTATGAGAGAGAGAGAGAGAGAGAGAGAGAGAGAGAGGATCAGTTTGCTTTCGTGGCTTTGCCATGACCGATTATTCACGCAACCCAATTCTGGAAAAGATGCAAGTTAGAGTTTCTTGGTGAGAGGATATGAAACTGAGTTCTTAAGGTCTGTTTGTTTTGAAGGAAAATATCTTGGGGAACGTTTTCTTGAGAAAATTGTGTAAGCATTGTGGCCAGGGGACTCTTTTGGGCTGAACTAACCCAAAATTGGTGCTTGTCCTATACGTTTGTGGGCTAAGATTTCTTTTATTGATTCGAAGGTATGTCTGTGTAGAAATATAAAATTAAAAGCAAATTAAAATGTAAATGAAACATGTCAGGTTAATAGGATAATTAAATGATTCAGAAAATATCGTTTGATAATTGAGTCAATCATTTTGATGTCTTATTATGATTAAATACTAAAATCTCTAATATTTTAAATGCCAATAGTCAATTAAATTTGATTCTTTGTCTTTTGTTGATGCATTATATTTTGTTCGTTCAATCTTTAACATAAATAATCTGCATGCTAAGATGAGAAAAAATAATAGTTATATTGACAATTATAATCACATTAATAACGATATAATCCTTGTAGTATTATAAACGACGATAAATATGTACACAAAAATAATGACTATATTACGAAAAAACAAATAATCTTAGATTTATGTGAAATAACCATTTTATTGAGAAAATAAAAAGATGAAAATAAGAGCAGATGAGTGATTTCAGGTCGATAATGACCAAAAAATCATCCATGCTTACTTAAAGAAAAGTAGCTGATTCTTTGTATTAATTACCAATTAAAAATTGCTAGATTTTCTAATAAGACACTAATTCAAATTGGTTCAATAAAACTTCTCTGTTGGTACTAGGAAAGGGATAGTAAGTTGATCATAATGAAGTTGTTTGTGAGAAATGAGCGGAAAATAATAAGTAAAAGGTGTTGGGTGATTTAAGTTTGAAGAAGATTGTTTGGTGATTTGTCGATTTAGGTTTTTTTAGAAGAGAATCAATTTCTAGTTTGAAAAAATAAATTTTTGTTAGAAAATTTTAAATATTCGTAATCTATTTTTAAATATATCTTATATATTTTATTTTCATTTGTTTTCATGTATAGGTATTTTTAAATATATCTTATATATTTTATTTTCATTTGTTTTCATGTATAGGTATCCTACATTATAATTCAAGAATAAAGTTAAACTATGATGTAAAGTGAATATAAATAAAAAAAAATATATGTAATTATTTTTTTAAATAAAGTACATATTAATTATCTTTAAAACAATTTTTAGTTTAAAACAATATTAAAGATATTTATATATTTATTTTATTGTGAAATTATATTAAATAATAAATTACCTAAATAATTTATCTTAACATAGAATAAATAAAATAAGAAAAATTATTTTTATCTTTAGTTCTAATATTGATAGGATTGTTACATTAAAACGTGAAAATATGGGCTTGGTTAGGCCTAAAATCTAACATGGAATGGAGGCGCTCTTCATAAATGATCAATAAATAAGCATAACAGCCTATTCTTTTGTTTTCAGAAAAAAGATTTCAAAAATATCATATAAAACAGAATAATAATTAAAAATTAAATCATTAAGTAAGAATATGAATAAGATGAAAAAATTGAGTTTTATTTAGTTAAAAAAATATATCCATGAAATAAAACTGTCATGAAATACTTAAAATCCTATATTAGTTTGTTTACTATAAGTATTTGCCAAAACTATAAGACTTGCATCACCTTATTTCCACGGCAGAAATGCTTAACTTTTGTTTTCAAAAGGAAAATTTTTAAAAATATCAAGAAAAAGGACTTTACGGTATAAATAATCTTTTTTTCCAAAGGAGAAATATTGAGTTAGTGAGGAATGCTTGTTATGTGCCAAGCTTAGAATCTATAACAAATAAGTAAATTAAAAACATAGATAAAATCATTCTTCTATTACATGAAATTTTTGTTAGTACATAGAAAAAAACAATTGAAGAATGAGAGGAAGAAAATAAACTAACCATAGAAGGATTGAATTAGATGAATTTTTATTGTAATTCGCAATCTATTTAAAATAGTCGTTTTTGACGATAATTCGAAATTTTGTAATTATATTGTTGGCGAGAATATTGTTTCTTTATCACGAAGATTATAATGATGAACCTAGAAATTTAGTTTAAAAGGGGCATAAGTGACAATAGGACCGCCCAAGCGTAATAATTATAGGATAACTACAAATTTGGAGAAGTTTTCAATGTTTTTCAGTTCAGTCACCTTTTATAGATATTAAATTTTTAAAATTTTTAGAGAGGGCATATGTCCCCTCTAGATATTAGCTAGGTCCTTCAAGGACGAAGAAGGTAAAAAACGAAATCCAAACCAAATTTTTTTACTTGTACGACGGAAACTCTCTTTAAATAGGCTTCAGGCATCGGGAGGGACGGGAGGATGAGTTAATTCCAAACGTTTTTAAAAATTTTAAATCAACTGTTTTAAAACTAAAAAGGTAATTTCATTCTATCAGATAAAATTTTATAATTTTTGGATAGTTTCAACCCTTAAAACTGTTTTTCTATTTCTCATTTTGTAAGATCAGATCAAGTCAGTTCGATTGTACACCCTTACCCAATTCCAACTTGACCAAAAGACAAAAGATAATTAATTTACAATCATGCTTTCAAATGTCAGTTTCAGCTTCATTTTTGAAAGAAATGGGTGAATAATTTTGGTGGCAGCAATTGTTTGGTGAGATGAAGAGGCTATGGGCCCATGGGCCATTTCAATCACTTAGGGTTCAAGCCAGGAGTAGGCTACACAAACCTGAAAAATGGGGCCCATATTAGTCAAGTATGTTGGGCCATCTCACATGAATAATTCCTGGCATGTTCTCTACTTTTACATAGAAATGGCTAAGGAACAAACATGGATTGCTACATACTTTGTATTCCTGTGAAATTCCTTTGGACAGGCTTATAGAACTGAAAGGAATATGTAATAAATATATATATATATTCCCACCCTTAACCCTGTCTTCTTGCTGGATTGAGGATGGAATATATCAATATATCATTGCATTGTATTATCTACATGTACTCTAGAAAAATAAAATAAAAACATATGGGTCCTCTAGCAAAGTACTTTTTTCTTAATTTGAATCAAAATTATTGTTGGATCAAAATAGACCCTTACTAGACAATTAATGTTGTATAGTCTAACATATTGAACTCATGAGTTGATTTTTTTGTATTATTATTTTGATATATAACGTTATAGTGTCTACGTTACCAGCTGGTGACTTAGTCAAGTTCAACATGTCACGATGACGTAACATTGGGTGAGTTAATTAATGAAATAAGTTAGATTTACCCTGTTTTGTGGGAACAGCGCCAGTCACTTCAATATCATTAATTGACCTTTATGATTGAAATATGACATTGGTGAAACCAGTTGATTATTTCATGAAGGGAAACACGAGCATGGTCACTTACTTTATCTTCTTTTAACATTAACCGTTAAACTAGGCTTTGACATTGGAAGACTCATCAGATTTGATTTTTGTTTGTAGTCTGAAACCTCATGATTTTAAGTAATAGGACTACCACTCAATCATTTTCTTTAACATAACTAAATAAAAATTGAAACACCAATCAAAATATAAGTTCAAATAAGATTTTTATTATTAAGATATTTTTTGTACCAGGCAGAAAAGAAAGAAAGAATATATGATTTTTAACATGGTTCGATTATCAATATGATTCTTACATCCTTGGAGTGCATTAATACTCATGAATCTTGATAAAGAAGTTTAGTTTGAAAAAGCTCAGGCTTATAAAAAGTTATTGGCACTAGTGATGGATCAGTATTCGGCATCTTGTTTGTGGACATTCAAAAGTGATCAAGAATCAGAGTCTAATATTAAAAGCACTTCGACTTTATAAAGGCTCAGGCCGAGCTCTTGTACCTCTTCCTAAAAAAGGGAGAATACAAATTTTTTCAATATCAGATCTTGAAAAAACACCTCCTCAAATTTTGAGTGATACACTTTTCCATAAGAATAAAACTTTAAAATATGAAACACTTAAAATATACAAGAGGGGTAAACTCATCCTTCATCACTTTAGCCCTAACATTATGAGTGAAGTGCAAAAAAATTGATTTAGAGTCTATTTGTTTATAGTTATTGAAAACAGTTTTTTGTTTTGAAAAAGAAAAAGAACAAGAAAAACATAGAATACATAATTGGTTCCCAGTTTTTCTTTTTTTTTTGTTATGAAAAATACATAGAACCGTAATTCAGAGAACATCAAAATGGTATTCTTAGTGATTTTGAAAACAGTTTTTAAAATAGGGAACCAAACATGCCCTTAAGCTTCATAATCCAACATTTTTAAACATGGGATAAGAGTTATTAACCCTAAAAATCTTAGGGGCTTATGTCTACCTATTTGCTTTGATCTTGAAGCAACATTGGGTCACCCAAAAAGAGTTCTCTCAATAAGTTTTTGAAAGCCCACAAAATGTTCAATTTACCTGATCAAGGGAGGTTGACTAACAGGTCATTGACTCTCTTGAAAATCAGTTAGGTCAATTAAGTACACTAATATGGCAGATCTATTGTCTCAACAACTTGTACACTAGGCCCATATGGTATTAATTTGGTCGTCATGTTGACACACCCACATGTATACATATAATATTCCACCTTTTTAAGAATATTGGATTAATTGGCTTAGAAAATGACTAAGAATATCACATTCCTACCACCATGACTGCAACTCAAGAAAGAAAAATACTCCACATCATTCACATATTTATTCTCCCCAATGGAATTTAGATTTCCAAGTACAGCTTTTGGTGACACGTATACAAAGCAGTACGTAATCATTGATGAAGAGGCCTTAATGGGCACTTAATCAAAGATAATCATCAAGTGGGTGAGCTCAATTATCATTAAAGAAAACGTTATTGCTTCTCTTTTGAAGATTAATTAAACGCTTCACCACTTTTATATCTTTTTCCTCATTTTGATTGGTTTCTTTAAATATAGAAAAATTAAAAAAAATAGTATCATATAAATATATATATATTAGTCAATGAAGGTACTTTTTTGATCAGGAAATAATAATTGTTCAGACTTTGATAACATAATCTTGAATTATATATATAATTACATAACTGTATATGAAAACTCCATGATAATTATCAGTAATACAAAGCATATTGGCTTCCTATCTAAGATATAACCTCTTGAGCAATCCCTGCTAGATTAATTAGCAGTGACTGCTCATGATATTATCTCTCACAGCTAAAACGGGCATTATGCTACACTCCCCTGCATAAAACCCTATATAGAACAGGCGACCAGTAATCGGCTTGTTGTCCTTCCGACCTGCTGAGTACACGAAACAGACAACTGAAAATTCTCCTCCAGATACTTTAAGTTTTGTATCCTAAAGAAAATATGCATAAGAACAGAAGGTTAAAAAACCCGAAAAATATTAGACCTCAAAAAAATGTGTGTATATGTATAAATGTATATGTACCTGCTGATTAGATGTTTGATCTTACTACTTTTAGAGTAGTTTATCTGGCATTGAGAAGCTTGATGAAGGAGAGGAAAAGAGAGGATAAGGTATATTAAGATTTATAGTTTTTTGAAAATAGTTTTGTTAAAAATGAAGAATAAAAGCATTATAGATTAAAACATGAACCAAACAAGCCCTTAGTTTTGCGAGAGTTTGGTTGTTTCTTATAGTATATTTGGATTGATTAAATAAAGGGTAGTACCAAATGTTGGTTTTTAAGGAATTAATTGTATGAGTTAAAGCTAATTATATAAAGCTGAGAATCTTGTTCTTTGATCCCTTACTTTTCTTTGGAAATTATAAAAAAAAAAGGTAAATTGGATTCTTTTCAAACCCTAAGGAGGTCACCCTACTTGACGGATCCAATAAAGCATACCTGACCAGGGTCTTTAGGAAATATACAATTTCTTTCTCCTTGAACCTGATCACAACAAACCCATATCCTCATTAATCAAATAATCACACACACACACTCACTCACTCTTTCTAAAGATATTTATGTTAACGGGGGGAGGAAAGAGAAAGAGAGGGAGGAGGAGAGAGAGGATCTTGGCTTGTTGCATTGGGAAATGGGAAAAGGGTATAAATGTATGGGTACTTACACACTGTTGGTTCCTCATGTTTCCTGATGCATTGTTGCCCAAGTACGGAGAGCTAAGGGCCTGTATGGAAAGAGTGAGAAAAGAATAGATTTTAGAACTTCAATAACCACAGAATGTTCAGAAAAGCATGAAAAAAAATGAAACTTTTAAGTGCATGCTTTTTTTTTTTACTGGAATAAATACTTGGTAGTTTGCAAAGGCATAAAATGTGGGAGGAAGAAAAACATCACCTCAATTTGACCCTGAAGGAATCTGATATACCCAATAGCTTCTAACAAGACAGAAGCAGTGTCAGTCTGCAAAAGAGAAACACCCCCCCCCACAATTCTCCTCAAGTCATCTTTAATGTTAAAAGAGAAAAAAAAAACCCAGATCAAATTACCAGAAAATTTTAAAGAAATGGACTTTAATCAGTAGGAAATTAAACAAAAATAAATAAATAAAAATTGGCTTGTGTGATATTCCTTCCTATTCAGTATGAGGATGAAGAAGTGGAGAGATAGAGAGAGCTAGGGGAATACCTTTCCAAATGGGGAAACTAACTGGTGAAGGGCTGTTATTCTATCACCCAGCTTCTCCTTTCTCACCTGGTTCAGAGAAAATTAATATAATAAATATTAAAAGAAAAAAAATGTTAAAAATTGCTTGTTTTCTGATATCTAGATAATTTCTCTTTTTTTCCTTTACTGTTTTTTTCTTCTTGTTTTAGTAGACAGCATAGTATATAGTAGAAGAAGAATCACACATGCTTGAAGAAATGGACAATCAGGAAAGACACAGCATTAATCTACACTGAAAGAGAAAGGGATTTTTTTTCTTCCTTACCTTTAGTGGTGGTTGGCTTGGAGAAGGCTGAACCCTGGCCTTTTTACATGCCCCACCAGTTCCCATGCTGTTACACTTGTGAATGAATGGAGAGCGAATACACAAACAAACAGATCCATGAGTAAATCCAATTATACTTAAAAACCCAGTTTGCTAATTCTAATTCTAGAAAATTCAGGTCTGTTCCGTTACAATTTTTTAAAACTCTTTTTTGTTCTAACAAGCAAGGAGAACAAAGGAAACGAGACTTTTGGTCATAAAAAACACTGAATTCATATAACAATAACAGTTTCCAGATCCTCAATTTTCCTTTTTCTGTGTTTTTTTTTTGTTTTTGTTTTTCTTATACCTCAGTTGAATGATCTGCATGTTGATTCCTAACACCAGCCTTGTTAGAGAAGTCTAATATATTAGTAGCGCTTAAGCTTGTAACACATAACCTAGGGGAGGAAGCAGGCATGATTTGGGACCAATTAGCAGGTCTTGATGATGTCTGAAAGCCTTCATCTCCATGATTATAGAGGTGGCTGTTATGAGAGACTACTTCTTGCTTTACATCAACTGATGAGTGAACCCTTTGTGATAGATTCAAGATTTGGTCTTCCCATTCCACATTCTTAGCTTGAAAATCACCACTTGAACCATACCTATCTTCCTCACCTGATGATCCAACCCTGAAAATATATATAAATGGCCAAAAAAAGAAAAAAAAAAGAAAAAAACCCATGAAGAAGGGTATGGGACTAGATCTTTCAGAATAGAGACTGGAACAAAAAGAACAATAAAAACTTTGAGAGAGAGAGAGAGATTTACAGAAGAAGCTGGCTCCATGACTGTGGGAGGTCTTGGGGGTCAGACAAAGAATTGAAGGGCAGTGAAGAAGAAGATTCAGGAACATATCTAGGAGAGAAGAGAGAGGGGGGAGCAAAGAAGGTAGAAGAAGATTGCTGAGATGGTGGTGGTCGCATGTTATTCATGCTCCACCAGTTAGGGTTTCCAGCCATCATTTGTTAACACTGATCAGCTCTGCAAAACAACACCCCACTTCTTCATCCTCCTCCCCCCAACAAAAAAAAAAAAAAGAAAAAAAAAGGAAAAAAGAAAGAAAAAAAAAAAGAAAAGAAAGGAAAAGAAAAGAAAAGCCCTTTTGCTTCTCTTTCACTTTCTCTCTTTCACTTTGTCCTACTTCTTTCTTTGCTCATATCATAATTCATACACCCCCAAAAACAAGACCCTTTTGTTGAAGCTTTCAGAGTACTATTTGCTTTCCCAGAAGAGGTTGAGAAGAAACCCAAAGAGTCCTCCTCCTCCTCCTCCTCGTCCTATATGTCTTGAAAGAATTTTCATTTCATTGTGGGGTTGAAAGGCTTTTGCATTTGTTTCCTCTCTTTCATTTGTTTAGTATTCTTTTTTATTCTCCTCCCTTTTACTTTATTATAAAGTGGGGGCAGAAAAGCTGGTGGGCTGTGTTTTCAGATCATAAACTAATGGTGTTTGGGGCTTCCTTCCTTAATTTAGGGTACTACCTTGGGATTGTTTTTGAACTCTAGGGTTACCCCTTAGGGCTAGGTAGCCTTAGAGTTAGATTATAATGCTTCTCAGCTTCTGATATCATATATACCCTTTTCTCCACTTCTTCCTCCCAATAATTTCATTCAACTAACTATAGTACCCGATCGAATCTCAGTACTCCCAACTACAATTTCAGTAAAAATATTAACAACAAATTAAAATACTTTCTTTGAGAAAATGTTCTGGAAAATTAAGTATCAAGTTACCAATTTGAAAATAAAGGTAAATAAGATATGAAAAGTGAAACTTTCAAATAGAGATACTATATATCTTAATCAATTATTTAAGATAATATTAGTTAAGATAGCACCTTAAAATGTTCTCCGACCTTAACTCCCTCCATGACAGCTAATGCAACCATCAAGAAAGGCAAAATGAATCTAATATTTTAAAGGAGAATTTAAATTAGGTCATAGCACTTGAAAATTCATCATCCATCTTTTATCATCATAGACAAATTTCATACAATATCAAAAGATAGATCTTTACAGTCTAGGGAACCATATAGTTATACAATTCATACTTTTCTATCTTTTAAGTAGAATTAATAAAATTAGTGGTCTCTTAATAATTTCTTTTTCCTTAATTTTCTTACCATCATTTTGACTCAGATTTATTAATAATATTTATGCATATTTAAGTCATGTAATATATGTATACATGATGATGTTACCTATCATTGGTATCCATATTATTTACCTATTGATTATTTTTGGTGAATGTATGTCATGCAAAATGTTTTAAGCATGGTCACCTCACTTATTCTTCTAGAAGAATAAATAAAATAGTAAAATAAGTATTTTGGTTATATTTTTGTTAATTATCTTATTCCCTTTTGGAAACTTTAAATGTTTGGTGGAGGGTTCACCAGAAATTACATAACTGCCAATTTGCGTTAAGTTTTATTTAGTAAAAATATATCTTTAAAGTTATTTTTGAAAAGAAAATAATTTTATTGATTCAAATTAACAATACATGGATAAAAACATAGATACAAGTACACTCAAAACTATAAGGATGGAAACATCCGTCATTTAATATAATTATAAAATATCGTTTGAGAACCCATATAAAATTTTGAGTAATAAAATAACCGCGGGATTGATGAAGTGATGCTTTCAAAGTGGCATGAAGCACTTTTAATCTTCTCTGGTATCTTCAATCTGGTATCATCTATACAGATAGAGTGCCAGGAATATTCCACCAAAAATCTAGGATTAATTAGGGTTTAAGTTGGACATTGAATCAATAATTATCTTAGCGTACTTTGCCACAAAATCGCACTGATTAAATGTGGCCATATGCCTCCTAAAGCAAAGGAAAAACCATTAATAGTTCATGGAGAAAGATTGGACGAGGTTTGCAAAATCAGACCATTTGATTACAACTTTTTTAGTGGTTGGATCATGGATGGTTAATGAAGATGGTACAATGATCAATGATGAAGATTCATTTATGGGATTGGCCATGTTTCCAGGATAAGAGGGTCCAACAATATTAACCTCAATTTGCATGAGTACATGTAAAATTGCACTGAATTCCACAGTGGGAATAAAAGTCTATCCAACAACCATGATTCCGATTCATTTTTCCATTCCACTGGCTGCCAACTACCTTGTCACTTTTTTCCAAAATCCCCATGCCAATGCTTCTTCGAGAAGATACCCAAATCGACTGAGTGGGAGAGCACTGCTACTGGAGAGATAAATATTCGTAAAATTATTACTAAAAAATAATTATTTGAAAAGCATATCGAAATATCTTTTCAAATTACAATTAGCTTTTTTTTGTTGAACTCATCTTTTAATAATATTAATTTTTTATAATTGTGTTTTCAACTGACCAGGTAAATCCTTCGATGGTCCTAATATGACTCAAAATGATGATCATTGGGGAATAAACCCAATATTGAATTGAGTTAATCTTTGAGGTTTTTTTTGAAGAAATAATTGTATCTAGAAATTAATTCATTAACTTTATTTTATTTTCATCTTAATTCTTTACATTATATTTTGTATTTTGTTTTCTCTTATAAAGACCCTAATCTGTAAATCCCATAAACACATACCACACCCTTACTACTTGAGCCTGGACAAAGTTAATTCATTAACTTGGATAGATAAAAAAGGACAACGAGTGTTTGATAAGAAATATGGATTCATACTATAAAACTATTGACATGGAAGCTAGAATTTTAATCCTTAAGAAAAAATAGTAATTACATCTTTATGATCAATGGTTGAAGTAAATTTTATCTATATATTTATTACATTTTCATAATCATTGATTTTTGTATTCATCCATTTCACATGTTGTATACTATAAATGTTGCAAAAATATGGAGCCATCACTGCTATTTGGAATAGAAATCAATTTAGTTTGAGCAAATTAATGTCAGTGTTAGGGTTAAAAGTTAATTAACAAAAGAGTGAAATGATTCTTATGGACAAAGTGAAAGTGATGATGATAATAGACTGACATGCTTATTTTGTTATTCGGTTGGGTGTCTTAACTTAACATAAACAAGGTTCATCTTTAAGAGTGTCTCAACTTAATTTCAAAAAGGTGTCATAGAATTTGCTTATAAATAAGTTCTATTCAATATTAAGTTTGAATCCGATGTTGAATAACACTCTTTCTTCAATTCATTTTATTTTATATCATTATCTATAATTTCTACAAAAACTGAAGATTAAAAAAAATTATGAGGGAATCATTTAGGGTATGTCTGGTACTCAAATTTTGAGGAAAAATATAAAGGAAAGAAAATAAAAATACAAAACAGAAGTAAAAAAAAAAGTAAATGAAAATAAAAATAAAATTACATCTAATTGATTTTTTTTATTTATTTAATACTTCAAAATCATTTTATTTATTTTAACTTATCAAGATTAAATAATTTAAAAATATGTAAATTTTTAAGTAATTTTTAGTTTATATTGATTACTAAGATTTTTCTACCATTAATATAAAGAAAATTATTTTTCTTAATAACTCTACAGGCACTTCTGAAACTTCAAGCATCAGATGAAAAGTAACATGATACAAAGGGTTGATTAATATACATTATTATTATTAATGTACTTTATCCTTATAAATTTCCAAGAAAGTGCCTGCCTGCCTGCCATATATAATAATTGAGCTTTTCATATTACATTGCAATATTCTATTTTGGATTGGATCTTGATTCTCTCGTATGTACATCCCACATTTTTATCACTTGAGCTAAACCTCGTGGGCAAAATATTTTTTATATTCTTAATCTGTTAATTTAATTCACCTTTCTCTCATTCCTATTAGTTGAAATTTTAAATTGATGATGACCAAGTAAATTTAATTCATGTCTTGCAAAAATGAATGAAATGAACCTTAATTATTAAGTTTGATAAAGGTAATATCTGGCAAATAATTGTGAAGACATGCTCATGTGCTTCATAATCTTGCTAGAATGACCCATGAAAAGTTTTAGAGTTGAAGGTGGTCGGACCGCCCAAAAAGGGCTGAACACAGTTGAAGAGATAGATAAAGAAGAGTTAAATTGATTCAATCCTCTAAAACTACAAATTGACATTATTCTATCTTTTTTTCCCCTTTTCTGATAACTATGAATGTCGGGTGCACCGATATAAGTGGCTTCAACTGATGTTCGGTAAGCTTGCATATATGCCTCTCTTGTCTCATGAGACCTTATAATTGACGGTTGATAGCTTTTGAGGGACGAGTTCTTAATGAAGGATGGAAAAAAAATGAATAATAAAAACCTAAGGTTAGACCAGAATCAAATTCCTCCTCAGAAGTTGTGAGTGAGGAAAAGACTTAGAGCTGAATTAATTCAGTTCCATTGGATTGACCAGTTGAACGGTTCTAATTTGGGGTCAAAGTTGAGAGAGACATCCATTAAGTCCTTTTTTTAATTTTTATTACCCTATGATTTTGTGGGTCATAAAAAATTATATGTATGATATAATTTCTTTAATAATCCAAATAATCAACAATTAAATAAGGGTCTGCTGTTTGTTTGATGTGGCTCCTGTGCCACCAATATTCTTCTTCATACAGGAACCTGGCGGCTACGATGAATCTGATTCAAAGTATGAAAATAAGTTCTTAAAGAAACGTGTCCATTTCAATGATCAAATGGGTTGTTCTCTAAGTAATCAAAGTTTTGTTTACCGTTTTCTTAAAACCAACAAATCTTAGTTCAAATCACGTTCTCAATCAGTCCCTTGTTCAAAACATTAACAATAAAAATTTCCAACTTTTTTAAATTTCCTCATTAAAACCTTTTCTTTTCACTTCCCACAATAAAAGCATAATCTGCAATACCAGAAATAAATCGGGAACATTCCATCTTTATTTTTATCTTTTGATATTTAATCACTTTGTCTTTCCGTACCCTTAATGACTGTGTTAAACCTCATAGGCAGGAAAATTCTATCTTCAAACATAGTTATTTGATTAAAAATTATTCTCAAAAAACTACTTTTAAAAAGGCGTAAAAAAAAGGCAGCGTAGCTGGTGCGACAATATTTCAGTTTGATATTGACAAGGGTTAACTGATATTGTCATTTGACTGAAAAAGTAGGTACCTTTAGTGGCCCAAGTTTATCGACACTCAAAAAAGAAAAAAAAAATGAAAAGAAGCAAATGAGAACAATTACAGAATTCTCTACTACCTAAAATATATATACAATTCTTAATGAATCTTATGATCAAAAATGACATAAACATTTCCTTTTCAAATATATAACATGATTAACGATTAAGTTTCCTTTTACTTCATTCCTATTTTTAAAAATTTAATGAGGTCTTTCCATAACTGGATGATTATTTAAAAAGAATAACAACATAAAATTTAACACATTAAGATTAGTCCAGAACAATGGATGAATAAATTAAGTAATGAAATAAAATTAATAATATATTATTATTGCTTTTGTGCCCCAACCAATACCTATTAGTAGTTTAATTCCAATCCAACATAAATCAAGCTTTAGACAGTATTACCAAGTGATTGAAATATTTTCATGTCAGCCTTGCTAAATGAAATCTAATCCACATCTTCTGGTTTCATTTTCAATCTCAATTATTCATTCTCTGTAGATTTTTTTCTCTATTAAAAGAAATTATCATCTTCTCCATCAACCTAGTGTAAATTCATGTTTAGTTGAATTGAACCATGTTGAGTGCATTATTGAACCAAATAGAGGAGAAAATAATGAATTTAAACCTAAATTACCTCTAATATATCATCTCCAGCGATTAATAAAACATGCATTAAATATTAAACACTAATGAAGACCTCAAATCCAAATAAGCATCATATGTAACATTGATACTATTAAACTTTATTAAAATTAATGATTAGTTTTGACATTAATGCAACCTGATTATAAAGTCTTAATGTGCATGTTTATAATATTAATATAACAACATTAATATAACATATTAATGCATATGTGTCTTCAAGAGTTCTTTGTTTTCATCGTGTTTTATTATATTGAGCTTAGAAATTGAAAGACTGGACCTATTTTCCTTCTTTTGATTTGTCAGAATTTTCAAACATCAAACCCCAACTAGGCTATCCATACACAGAAAAGAAGAATAACCAGAAATGATGAGCAGTAAAGGTTTGTCTGTCTTTTTAACACTTGAGGTTGTTGAATAAAGGAAATTTGAATTCCAGTGAACATATCAGCATATTAAACCTCATTGTTCAAATACCTGTCATACAAAGATATCAGATAACTGGGAGGATCTTGCCTTCTTTTGATCAGGATCATTATATTATTATTATTCTGAAGACAAACAAAAGATGAGTGAAGATTGAAGATGAAAGAACTGGGAGACCCTCCCACAGGAGGCAACAAAGTTTGAAAAACAGGAATGGAAGATCATTCTACCAAAGTGTATTTTGACAACCTTTCCCTCTTCTGTGTTTATACCTATCTAGAAGAAGGGACAAGAATCTATTTTAGTGTTGGGTTAAAATACAATTAAAAATATATTTTACAACCAGATGAGTGGGAGGAGGGTGTTTAGTTAGCGAAAAGCCGGCGGCATAAAGCCAAATCACATCATATGTTCTATTCCTACACGTGCACCACATTCTAATCATTATTGTTTTGCAGACAAGGCGCATTCTTGAAACACATGGAAGTTAAGGTGATAGAAAATGGTACAGGTTACCATTTCTTTGCAACCGGCTCAGGAGTGGATCAGGTTGACGACATGTGCGACCATTTCAGAATACTCGATTGACAGCAATGAGACATAACAGTATTGACAAAAATGAACCGTTTATAGTTCTCAGGAGGGATAAGTCAAATCGAAAAAGACCGGTAATAAGTTCTGAGGGGATGGAGAGAGATTGCAAGAAAGCTGCCAAGAATGACTGAATCCCCACTGATAAGAGAAGTCAAATGACTTTACAAGGAATCTGATTCTCAATTATCTCAATACCATTTTTAATTTTCTAACAATTGTAAACTTCATAACTCTGATAATAATAATCATATTCAGTATGGATGATCATTCATTTGGATCTACATTGCTGACCTGGACAAATGCCGCTGTGGCGTCAAACTTCAGCTCTCATCTGAGTACACCGGAATGATGACTGCAGCTGGCACGTCAAAGCCATTAGTATAAGTATAATCAGAAATTGAACTTGTTTTAAGCATTCTTGAAACCAGACTAACTCAGAAAATGTATTTTAAACAGCAGGGAGGGATTTCATTTTCTATTTGCACAAATTCGTCAAAGTAGCTATGTAATGCCTCAAAATATACCCTAAAATTTTTATAATAATTTTATTATATATATATTCTGGGTATGAATTAGGTAAACTTGAGTTTTCGAGGAAGTAGATAAATTGATAAGTTGTGAAATGTAAAGTGAAATTAATGAGCATATGATTGAATATATACTTTAAAATAAGTGATTAAGACAGAAATAACCCCAAATGAAAAATTGCAAATCATGAAATTTGTAAATGAACTAAAGTCAATGATAACCCACAATGCTAATCTTGAAATAATGATAATATGAAGTGAAATAAAGAGTTAGAATGCAAAATGGAAAGCCGGATCAGTGGGTGACTAAACAGGCCATATGAAAAATAAATGACTTAAGAACAAAAGGAAAATAAATAGAAATGGTGTATCTGACCAAACATGGCCTTACATAAAAGAGATTTAAGACCAAACTTGGTCTTAGATGCTCATTAATGACAATCCGTTTGAGGAAGGAAAGGAAAGCTAAAGGGTTTACAGAAGAGTGATTTGTTGGTTGCTTCCATTTCTACCTCCTAAGGATCAGAGTAGCTTCTAAGAAAGGGCTTTGAAGAATCTAAGATGAAAAAATCAAACTATTATCTCAAATCTTGATTTTGGAAAAAGCCTTAACAGAGAAAAGGTTTTCATTGATTCTAAACCACTTTGAGTTGTTTAGTCGTTCCATGATGGATTTTGATATGGGTGATGGGAAAGGTTTATTGAAGAAAAAAATGGTGAAAATATAACCAAACATTTTTGACAAGATTAAATATTGGTACCAAAAGTCCGGTACCCTTGATCTGATGGGCAAATGATGCCATTACCACTCAACTATCACAAGTACCCACTAATGAATGAGAATTTAATGCCGTTTTGATCAAAATAAATCTTAGGCCACCACTAACAAATATACATTTACATTATATTTTTGCATACATTGATCAATATTAATATGTCACGAGTTGTTTGGGGACCCTAAATAATTAATGGGGTTCAAAAGGATAGAACTAAGGAAGAAGCATAAAATTTTCATGCCTCAATGAAACTTCACTTCCTCAAAATGAGTTCATCATTGAATGGAACTTCAAATATTTACCTTTGAAACATTCATTCAAGATCAAGGTGTGTTCATAATATGATAAATTGTTTTACATTCAATGAGTGGCAGTGATTATTGTTATTAGGGACAAGGTGATGATATTCAGCAGATGAGATGAAGAACTCGTCGGACAACCGGTTTACGTTTCTCGACTCTATTCTTATTTCAAGTATTTTGGTAGTTTACCAAGTAACTATGATAATTTTAGATAATTATATGGAAATAGATGCGTGAATGAGTACATGAAATAGAAGTGCATAGATTAAGGTATATATTTGAAAGATCATCACGAAAGTGAATATGATTGAAATATGATATTTGGCGGATGAATGGATGATAAATTAAAGATTTATCGCGATCAGATTGATTACTGACAAATCTGATTCGAATGATCATCACCGAATCTTGTGCTTTGAAGCGGGATATAATCGGCATCAGTCACGAAGATTTGCCAAAATTATCCAATGTCGCTTGGCGGGATGCACCAATCAAACATCAAATCCATGATAAATGTGTATTTAAAGTGATAAAAGTGGGATATGCGACGAGCATCAAATCGTGTTGAAGGGCCAAATTAATTAAAATAATATCAAACATTAGAATAATGTAAGGCGAGTTCCATACAGGCAGAATCATTAGTAAATAACAAATTGAATAAATTAATGATAACAACATTGAATGGTGTAAATGAGGATTTTTATATATTAACCCAAAATCCTCTTAAAGAATTTAGGATTCTTTATATTGAAAATACATATTGTGATGTATTGACAATTTTTTAAATGACATCAAGTGGATAACGTGAATATATTAAACTATAACCAGTGCATGATTTAATGTTAAATAAAAATTATTGAAGTTAATTGAATAATGAAATGAGCATGCAGAACCACTAGCATGATACTTGGCGTATAGTTTTTATCCATCTTGTGGGTTTAGAGTGAACATAAAGGAGGAACAAAGTCAGTGACCTTGATTGTTATAAAACAGGTTATAGTATAATTGTCCATGCTTGCACATATCATTTCCTTTTGAGACATGGGGGATATTTTGTGAACAATAAATTAGACTCAGAAATGTTTTGTTTTATATATCATTTTGAAGGGCATAGAGTATTCAGCTGTAGACATTTATGAAATATAAGCGTTTGTGGGTCTACCATTTGAAAATGCTTACCACGCGATTAGAAAAGCCTAAAGAAATATCAAGAAAATGTTTTGAAATAAGAATAAATTAAAAAGCGTAGAGTAAAGCAAGACTCTAGTTGAGATCATGCTAGATCTGTGGTAATTTTAGAAAAAAGCAATAATAAAATGTGATAAAGAATATATAGGCGAGTTAGGTTTGGATTAGGACTATACATTGAATGGACAGAACTGAGATTCTGATAATCATCTAAGAACCAAACCATTAAACATGGAAAGAGAAGTAGAGTGTGAAGATATCCCTCACACTATTGAGTTTCCATACCAACCAAAAATTCAACATCTATGTTCATATATATGAGGAAAGAAAACTAACAACAGATTATAACTGTTTTGAGCTTTAATACATTATTATTAAATAAAAATCAATAAGGACATAGGTGTGCGAGATGTACTGTGCTCCACAGTATAAGAAATGGAGATAATTGATCTATTGTCATTAAAGTTAAACTATTTCATCTCCTTCAGAACTTGAAGACTTATCCTTAGAGAAAGGGCGAAGAAAATTTCTAATAGATGATGAATTGAGAAGAGGAAGAAGTAACAATAGCATTTCCTGCACATTGGCAGAAAAAGACATTTAGCCTCTGCAATGAACAAAATATGAATGGGATTTTCTATAAAATTTGGCAGCAAAAACTGAGAAGCAAGTTCAATATGATTTATAATGAGATTTTATTCGGGTAAAACAGTTCACCCAAAGTCTAAATCAGACAAATAAACAAAATCCCTAGTGAATAACAACATTTATAACAAGGAATGTCAAGATGAAAATTATAGTATGTGGACAAAAAAACAACAAACAGTTGAGGAAGTGAGTCAATAAAAAAAGCAAGGAACTGAGGGACAGCCTTTTTCTTCAAAGAGGCACACATTATCTCACTTTCGTAATAAGCATGGGAAGATAAAAACAAATTCAGTACAAAGGTAGTTTTTAAAGGAGCAAAATGCAGATCTACGAATACCTCTTGGAAGGGAAGATCCTCAAGTTAAACCACAAGTCAATTAAAAAGCTCAATTCTACAACAAAGCCCCACCCTGCTTGATCTAGTACTTAATGTTTAATGCTTCTGCCTATAATGTTCATTAATTTATTGGGAAAACAGATACATAAAACCTCCAGTAACATCTTAAGTATGAATAAATAAATCAACCATTTTAACAAAAATTTACGAAATTAATTCCAAAATAACTGTGATTCCATATGTTCAAAGCTAACAGCTGAGTTATTAGGGGAGCCATGAACAAGTCTTGTAGTAAATATATAGATTAGGGTTTCTATACCTGCATCCTGATGATACATAAAGCATGAAAAATATTAGATTCTGTCAACTTTTACTTTTAAGCAATAGAGAAATTATTAGCTCTTTTCCCTCACACTTTGAAATCATTCTGGCACAGTGTTGACAACATGAAGAAATGTTGAATTCTACAACTGAATTCTAGTCAATTGCAGCAAATCACTAAATTAAACTTATAATTAAATAGCAGGATGAAATGTAATTGACCCTAGTTTCAAATAATTATATTAATAGACTACATAACTTCAGCTTCTTAGAAAACTATTTTAATAGATGCAAGTTTTTCTGTAACATAAACATCAAATCTTCAAAAGAAATTTTTAATTGAGAAAGAAATAATAAATAAAGAGTCCAAAGTGCTTGGGGACCTGTAAGTAATAGCTTTGCATGCAGGCACTAATTTTGTCTTATTCTCTTCAAAACTGGAAGATCAATATCTTTCTAATTATCCTTAAGACTAAGTTTGGATAGTTGAATATAACATGGGATAGATGGAAGGAACGATAATACATCCTATCATATATTTGGTTGGTGATGGGGTAAAGAAAGTTATCTCATCACTTATTCTATGTTTAACACCAAGTTTTAAAAGGTATGCTTTAAGCGCACCTGGAGTACAAGTGCAATCGGTCTATAGTTATAACAACGCCCCACTGCCAAGACATGCACCTTATTGAAGGGAAACTACCTCTCATTCACACTTCTTTTAGATGCTTTAATTCATTGAAATTTCTAATTTGAGTATATTAGTAAAATTTTTATATCCATATATAATTTCAATATTTTAAATGTTTGGAGTTTAATAAATAATTTATTAGTGGATAGATTTTGAATCATATTATATAAAATTACTATCAATTAGAAAGTTCTAATAGCCTATCCTTTTATATCTATTCCACATGAATAATTTTAAATCCTGAACAAAATATGAGTTATCTTATATCTGTATCTTAAAATTTATTTATAAACAAATATAAATTTTTTTTAATATCTTAAATCTTAGATAATAATAATGATGACTAATTATTAGTAAATTTTTGATTCATGAAAAGTTTTAAATATTAGTGAAACATAAAGAAACTATAATTACCACCAAGTAAATCGTTACAAAAATATTTTTTATTAAAAATAAATATCAACATAGAAAAATAATATATATTTCTTTTATTTTATTCCATTTATCTTCAAATATAGCATGACACCAACATATCTCTAAAATATAATACACAGATCTCATATCACTCAGATCATAATCAAGGATAATATATTACACATTTAGAAATAAATAACTTAGGATATTATATCTACCCAACGGAAAATAATAGCTAAGATATACATATCATATTCATTTCCTACTCTATCCTATCCTACCAACCATAGACCAAGTATTTCTGCAATATGAGTGTTTGTCATTTGTTTACATAGACCATGGACTGCCCTGTAACTACACCAGTTGTTGCTGAAAATATATAGAAGAAAAAATGTCAAAGGCTCATAACCCACAAAAATAGAAAGGATACAGAAAACATCTGAAAGAAAAGAAGAAAAAAGAAAAGAAAAGAAAAGATGATGAATATAGATCCACTATTTATAGATGAGACTTGCCTCTATTTAATGGTCAATATTCTGTAACTTTAGGTTGTCAAATACATTTTTGATGAGATTTAGGCTGTCAAATACATTTTTGATGAGATTTAGGTTGTCAAATACATTGTTTTAAACTACAAACTATGGTATGTAAGGACTATCATCAAAAAATAAAATTTCAAAAAAAAAACTGAAAAATTAACAGTCAACTATATCAAGACCTAGTGATCAGAACAATCAATTAGCAATGATCAGACATTTACTGCTCTGACACCTTTATTCTGTTAAACTTAATGTAAACTTGAAGTAAATAGTCTCATTTCCTCTTCTGTTGAGAGCTTTCCGCCATTAGAAACTTCAAAATTATACAACCAAATTTCAAGTTGCTGCACAGCATGCTTCCCTTATTCATAGCTTAGTCACATGTATTTATTTAGCTATTACAGTATTTGTCTAAACTAAAGAATGTTAGTTAATTTCAAAATTATGATTAGGTTGGTAGTGAAATCCTTTGTTGAAGTTTAGAAAAACCACTAGAAACCAAGCTGCGTGGTCATATAACATACCTTCTATCAAAAATGTGACAAAGTTATAAATGAGTATACATATCAATCCACTTCAGTCAGTGTGTCAATCCATTACCCGTCATACTGACCTCCTGGATGTAAGGCCATGAATCATTATCTTGCTCCCTAATTTGCTTTGCAGCACCAATACTTCCCGAAACCTCCCAAGATAAAGTAGTACACATAATAAAGTCACTTTATCTACGAAAGCAGAGAATGAGCTGTCAAACAGACCCCCAGAATATGCGATATAACAGTTTGCAAATACAATTTTAAAATCTGAGACAGCAAGTGGGACAGATCCAGCTAGGCCTGTTCTGGAAGCTGTATGGAAGAATTAAAGAAAATCAGGAGAAAAAGTGGAATAGGATCTGAAGGATTGATTATGAGATGAAAAATCTGGCTGTCATGACATGTTGCTAAAAATGCTCAACACCAGTCAATTAAGCTGAGATGTAATAAGTTCTGACCATGTTATCATCCACTCATTCTCAGATCTTTGGCGTTTATAAAACTCGAATATGAATTTGACAACAAAAAAGTAGAGAGAGACCTTTTCATACTGAAAATAAGTTTTTAGTTTTTTATTTCAAACAAAAACTATTCTTGAAAAAGACGGGCCTTCAGTTCTTTTTTGTAAGAAAAGCGACTTTTTCATTAGAGTGCCAAAACTTATTTTGAAATAGTTAACGGCTTTAAGAATGCATTGATTACTTTCCCTTTACAACTCAAGAAGCTAAGATTGCATTCACTTAAAACTCATGCATAGAAAATTTTGTTCTTCTATCTATTGACTCTGTATTTCTGTAGTCCAGTAACATCTTATTAAACTTTTTTGATGATATTACAATGGTCCTATTAGATTTAAAATAGAACAGATCAATAACTGTGGGATCACAATTTAGTGTTTCTAGTTGGAGAGATAATGCATGAACATACAATCCTAGTGCATCTGATTTTATATTGGCACAGTAGCATGTTAGCGAATATTTTCATTCTTATTCTAATTTCTTCCTTATTCATTATTTATTTTTAATTTAATTTTTTATTTTGTAAAGATAGTTGTAATGGTGTGCTATTGATCCAAAAACAAGAACCAGATCAACAGCTGTGAGCATCTGCTTTTCTATTTTCTTGGATTGGAAAGAACAATGCATAAAAATCTGTTCATAAAAATCATTTTAATGATCATAATAAATTAGTGAATTGCCATTTAATCCCAGCATGAAAACAGAATCAGATGATTTTATCTATATCAACAAACCAGCAAAGAGTAGGAGCAAAACCCTAAATCCCTACTACTTGTTAAATCCTCTTGTCCATCCAACCCATCTAGATCCAAATCCTTCATAGATTGTTAAAATGACACTGTTACTCACTCCCACACCAAATCCATTTTGAATAGGTCATGACACTGTTCCCCAATAAAATTCATAGGTTTCCACCATACATGGCCTAAATATTATAAATAAGTTTTCCTCAGCTTGCCATGAATTGGTTCCATCAATTAAAATTGTTATTTGTACATAAAAAAAAAAATAGTACTTATTAGAGGGTTTATAATAGACCAATTTGACACTTTTGCAAGTTATCATCAATAAGAATGAAAAAAATCATTTAAGTCAGTCAGAATCATATTACTAATCGTGATATAAATTACAACCTAATACTGACCACAGAAATAGAGCATAAAATTCCAACAAAAGATACATGTGTATGGAAACACAGTCAAAGTAGTTATTAATTCTATCACATAACTCCAAGGTCAAATCAATTACGATTTCAATCACATAAATCCTAATGATTAGCTTCACAAAAGAGTAGCATAAATAACATGTACACATGCTTACCTTTTCCTCTCAGTTCCATTGTCCTTTCATCTCTATATCTCAAATTCATGAGACCATTTCCAGGAGTAGGCTTATCCACCCAAATTGAGAATCTCCAAATGAGGAATTCAAGAAAAGCGTCAAGTTCAGGTTCATATTGAAATAACATTCCTGGCTAATCCCAAGAAGGAGAAAACAAGAATTAAATCCTGTCCAATCCAGTTCCAACACTGCTAAACTATTGACTAGTCAAAGGAAAAGATACCTTCATACCTTCATTAAAGAGAAGACCTTAACCAACTGTTCTTTCAACATAGCAGACATTTCAACGTCCAATCTTGCAGCATCAACCTGATTAACTCTGGATATTGATACAGGAAACGTAGACTGACAAAAATCACAAAGAAAGAAAAAGGTAAATTGAGGAAAATAATAAAAATAACAAATTTCAAAATGAGCGCCAAAGGAAGAAAAACGGGGGCAATTCCAATAATTAGCCGGAAAAAACATAAAACTTATTAACAGTTCCAGACAGCCTCGGCATAAAACTACAAAACTAATGGATCACCAAGAATTTGATATCATGGTCATTTAGGAAAGGCATTGCAGAACAACGAAGAGCCCGTATATAAACATTGCAACCCTCCTTGGTTGCTGAGAAAAGACCGGGAACGGAAAGTCGGAAACACAAAGGGAAAATTATTTAGCATTGAAATTTCACTGGTTAGGACTTCAGAAGCAGAAAGCTCCACCAAATTTTCGCTCGGTTAAAAAATATAAACAAATCGAGTTGGAAAATCTCCTTCACTATCGGATTTTCTCATTTTTCTCGGCAACCAAACAAACTCAAAAGTTAACGATAAAAAATAATGCAAATTCAATAAGCAAAACGAAAATTTTGAGCACGAGGGTCCGTTAATTAGCTGAGAAATGATGGAAAAGGAAGGAAATCTTACATAATCCTAGGAATATTAATCGAATTGACCTCGTTTTCTATTCCTGCGATTTCTCCGCACCCAAATGAACCCAAAGAACTTTCCTAAAAATGAAACAAAAAGAAATAAACAAATATTAGATACCTGCTGAGAAAGAGAGATAGATTGCCATTGAGGCAGCAATCTCTGGTAAGAGTGAATCCAGGCATCTTCCGGCGCTACCGGCGTAGAAGACGCCGACGCCGTCGACGAAGAATCTAGGGCTTGTTTCTCCATGATGCGCCTCTGTGCTGATGACCAGATAGACAGGAGAGTAAATGGGAGAGGTTATTATGGAACAGTGGAAGGGCATTTCGGACATTTCATGGCTCTTGCCTTCCTCTTCTCATTGGGAGGTGGGAAAATCAGTCACATTTTTCTGCCACAGAGAGTGTTTGTTGGGACCATATGAATGAATGCCTTTTATTTTATTCATTTTAGTTTAATTTGAAAATTTAAAATTAAATTATTAAAACCAATTTAATTTTAAGAAAATTAGATCACGTAAGGTAAATTTAATAATTTTTTAGGGTCCAACTTTTTTTCTTACACTTATTTAAAAATCGTTTTCTATGTTCTGAGAATAAAAACTACTTTTTAGTATTTTAGAGTGTTTTCTTCAAAAAAGATTTTTATAATTATTTTGAAAATAATATTATTAATTATTTTGTAATAGATGATAAAATCTAAAACCATATTGATGATGCGTTTTTAATGGGAATTGAAATTTAGGCGTAATGGAGCTTAGTTGAAGTGGGACGAGAGACTCTTGGTGGTGGCGATGGGATCTTTGGATCGCGAGAATTTGAAGTAGGATCATCTGATGTTCCAGTTTCAAGTGGTTTGAAGATCTCCTCTTCACTCAAGAATAGAAATTGACGAGCCCGTATTGTAGCTCCCGAATCTTCCATCCAGTTCTTTGAGAAAAGGCATTAGCAGGCTTGTAGTATTGGCGTATCTTTTCGCGTCTGCCTTTAAGATGGGGTGGCACTTGTATTTATAGTAGATGTTTAGCCCGGGTTGGATGGTGATTAGGATTTGTTAAATTGGATGGGGTATTCTTGTTATTATCGATATCGGTTTGGTAATGGATATACCAAATGCGAGTTGTTGACCCCAGAGATAAATCTTCCTTAGCATTGGGGGTTCGATTTGATCTTTGATCTATTAGTATGCTCTTTGTATTAAACAGTTGAACTGCGGAATAATATATTGTATTAGGGACTATTCACATTTTACGTACTGTGGGAGACTTCCCATAATTGGTCTTAGGCGTCGGGTTGGAGCCCAGCAATGCAGGGTGGCACCAAAGGCAGATATTTAGGCGCGAGAAAGGCTAAATGCTCGAATGGGCATGTCTGCCATGCAGTTAAACCAGAGCGAAATAAGTAACTGATGGTAGCTCTTCAGGCTGGCGGGTGGCTGTGGCGCTATTTTGAACCTATCGGTTACCACAGCCCTTGTGTCTGGCGTACGTGGGCAAGAAGTGTAACGTGTGTCTGCGCTTTGGGTGCAACTTCACAGTAATGCGCTTTCGAAATTTGGATTAGTTAGGGCTTGAGTCGGCAGTCATTTGTCTTGTGATAATGATGACTCTTGGTTTCGCTCATTTCCTATTCTTTAGTTTCCTTTTGTTTCTTTCGCGGACATCCCTGTCTTGTAGCCTGCTTGCTCAGGATTTTCTTTTTGCCTTTAGCGAAGTTAGGACTTCCTTCTCTCTTAAGTAATGCATGCGAGCCTTTTGTGCGAGTCTTTCTACATTGTCTTTCTTGGGATAATCTTTTATGTGCCTTTACAGGTCGGCTGCGTCTTTGTTTTCTTGATTTCTTTAGGGATAAGGCGAGTTGTTTGGGTTAGGTTGAATTTTGTTTCATTATCCACTTTCATCATGGAGTCAGTGCGTTCTTCTTCTGCGTATGTTGGTGATTCTTGACTATTGCAGTTGCGAATGACTGGCGGTGTCTCCGACCATCTGGTCGGTGTTGAACTTCGAGATGCTCCCGAGGTGCCTCCTCTTCCCTTGGACAAGGGCAAGGGGAAAGTGAACCTGATTAAATACCACAGGGTGAATATCCCGAGATACGCCGTTCGGCGTACTTTAAGCGTGGGACTGTAGTCGGTCAGCCGTATAGGGCCATCTTGCGGGCGATTCTCCGACCTCCCTTTGGGGTTCGGGTGTGGTCCCCTGGCGTTTGACCCTCACATGTGGTCTCTGTGCCTGGAATGGTGTGTTTCTTGAAGTGGCCGATGCGGTCTTCGGCTTCCCTGCACCCGCTACATGAAGGGTTTGCGGCATTTCAGCTGTGTGTCCACTCAGCTCAGCGCCCTGATGGTTTGGGGTATTTTTGGTTGGTCTTTGGTTTCTTTAGGGGCGAGGGGCTCGGTGTCCCCGGCTAGCCTTGCTTCTTTACCTTTTTAGCCGAGATAGAACGCCGGGGGCTTTGTTTATTCCTAGGTGTTCGTGCTCCTCTGTGGTGATTTAGATCTTCCATCACTCCCATGGTGTTTTGTGGAAGGCGGTATTTCTTCATTAAGCGGCATGAGGTGAGAATATGATCCTCTCGACAAGGGCTTGACACTCTGGGCTTTCGGTGTCTTAATTTACGAGAATCTTCGTGAGTGTTAGTTCTGTTTTTGGTTATAACTTGTGTGTGGTCACTAGGCATCTCACGACTCATGCATCGTGCTTCTCGGTGCTCGAATTGATCTCGGCGTTGAGATACTTGAAGTAAGCGTTAGCGTTAGTGTCCTTCTAGATCCTTACAGCGGAGTTGATCAAGTCGGATGTTCCCGGCCCATCGAGTTCGAAGTCCACTCAATCTGCTGCTCACGAGGCCCTTCCACCTCCTTCCCTTTATAAAGTTCCTCCAGTTGGGCCCTCTGGCTGCCCCTAAACCGGCTAGGGGCGTGGCCCGATTGGAGATGGTGTCTCGGAAGCCCGGGTAAGGCTTGAAAACCTCGCACTCTGTTGAGAAAGATAGACCGGCTTTGGTCAAAGTTCCGAAGTTAGGGGCATCGTCATCTTCTCCGTCTCTCATATCCACTCATCGGGACGGAGTTATGGCTCCTATAGTTTTGTTTCCTTGGTCCCGTGCAGTGCGTGCGGGAGCGAGAGGGTCCTCGGGTGGGGCCGTTAGCGTCATGCTACATTCTGTCTGTAACCCTATGCGAAGAAGGTTAAGTCGCCTTCGAAGGGAAGAAAGGCGAGGAGGGAAGATCAGACCCCCGAGTTGGCGGGGAGACGGATATTCTTTGCTTCCACGATGTCGGGCTCGCGACAAGCTCAGTCTGCATCCCATTCTTAGGACTCGATCTTAAGGTCGGATTCACGCTGCCGGATTGGTGGGGCTTTGGCCCTAATATCTCTCCCAAGGTCGCCTCCGTAGAAGTTCTGGAAGTACCTTGTCATATTTGACTCCCAGCTGAGATGAGTTTCGAATTGCGTTGGATGTTGATTCTATCTTGGATGTGCGGGTGGCTGTTTCATTTGAAGGGTTTTGGCGAAAAGGCCCGAAATAAAAGCGAGTCATGCTAAAGCCGGCGGAGCTTATAAAGCGGAAGATAACCTTCACATGCGAGCGGCGAGTTGCGAGGCCGGGTGCAGCGTGTGACCGAGGAAGCGTGAAGCTGGTCGATCTGGAAGCATACCGCCCCGACTTGTGCCGGGCGGGTAGGAGACGGGCCGGAATAACGAGGCGTGGGCGGCTTCGGGAGGTTCGGGATGATTTGAGGACTGTGCAGAATGACTTGATGGAGGCTGGGACGTTTGCAGTCCGCCCTGAGTGTGAGCCCGGATGGTTGGGACGGGCTTCCTCCGTCCGGCGAGCCGAGGAGTGGGAAGAGCTGCGTGCGTCGAGACGTCACTTCAGCATGATAAGGCGTGTTGGGCGGGCTCGTCGCGAATTCTTGAGGCGGTCGGCTCGATGGAGCACTTTGAATGAGAGTGTCGCGGTGCATGGGATCTTCATCGATAAATACTTTAGTGGCTCGGCGAGCGAAGTTATTGGAAGGCGAGGCGAGGGCTTCTAATCAATGGGTTTACGGGTGGCTCGCTTTTGGGAGAAGGTTATTTCTTGCCTATTCCGGCACGGACTTTAACTTTGACCTTCCCGGTGAGGAGGATGAGGGGGTCCTTCTCTGGCGATTATCTGGAGTAGAGGCACCCCCGTGAGGCCTTCCTATCTTCACCGTCTGCTTCTCGCCCGGTGCTAATTAACCAACGCTTTCGATCTTCTGGCTTTTATACTTTTTTTTTTTTTTTTTTGTTATTGGGCCTAGGACCCAAGACATATGTAGCCTCGTCCTTGATGAATACTCATTTTGCACCTCATACGTCACCTCTACTTGTGCTCTTTGGCGTTCTTGCATTTGAATCGACTGCGTAAGTGATGAATTATGGCGCTGAGTTAGAATCGTTGAGCTCCACAGGAGTGCATGTTTGATTTGCTGAGTTGAAATGACTCCTAGAGTGCATGGCACAATGTAGGAATCATAGAGCTCGTTAATGCGGGCTCTTTATTGCTCCGTCGGCTATTGCAGTTGAAATGACTCACATTCGCGTGGCATGGAGAATCGTAGAGCTGTTAATACGAGTTCTTGCCTCCGTTGTGCGGTTGCTGAGTTGAAATGACTCCTAATCTGCATGGCACATGTGAATCGTTAGGCTGAGTCAATATGAGTAGTGAGCTCCGTCAGGTACGATTTACTGGGGTGCGATTCTCGAGTTCAACGTGACACAATGCCAGAAATGGTTGAGCTCGTCGGTCTTATTTGTTGAAGCTCCGTTGGCTGATTGCTGGAAGTGGCCCGATTCTCGGGTTGGTGACTGTTCTTAGAATGGTTGAGCTTGTCGGTGTGAAATTTATTTAGGCTTTGTTGGGTGATTTACTGAGTTACGAAATGACTCTGAATTGCATAACATGTACGAAAATCGTTAAGGCTAGTCAATATGAAATATTGGGCTTCGTCGGCTGATTTGCCTGAGTCGAACTGATTCCTCAGGTTGCGTGACCTGTGTAGAATGGTTGAGCTCGATCGCAGGTGTGAGTTGTTGAGCTGTCAGTTAAGGTACGGGATTCAGTTAGTTGAGAAATGACTACTAAATTGCATGGCACAGTGTGAATCGAAGAACTAGTCAAAGTGAAATTTCTTTGCAGGCTCCGACATTTGTGTGAGTGTGATGTGGCTGGTTGATGCGACTCCTCGGTGGCGTGACTGTGTGGGGTAGGCACGGGCTCGATCAGAGTAGAATTTCAGCGGGCTCGAGGCGTGGCGTAGTGGATATCTGGTGATCGACTCCTCGTGTAGGCGTGACACAATGCGAGTGGAGCGAGACTCGTCAAAGTGAGTTCTTCCGGGCTCAGGAGTGGTACAATGGTGGTGGCGATGTGGCTGGCGATCGACTCCTCCCAGTGCGTGACTGTGCGGGTGGGCAGACTCGTCAAAGTGAGCCTCTTGATACGAGTGTGTAGGAGTGGCGATGTAGCTGAGGTTGATCGACTCCTTGAGTAAGCGTGAGCTTTGTGCGAGTGAGCCAGACTAAATCAAAGTGTTCTTGGAGCTCTGGTATTTGTGTGCCGAGTGGTGATCTTAACTTTGTTTGATCGACTCCTCGGGTAAGCGTGACTGTCTGCAGTGGCGAATACGTCAGTGAGCTCTGGGCTCCGATGTTGTGAAGTGATGCGATCTCTGCTGGCGTGATTGACTCCTCGGGTAGTGTGACACAATCTTGAGTGAGCCGAACTCGTCAAAGTGAGGCCTTCTCTTTGGGCTCGGTGTTGTGGCCAGTGGCGATGTAGCCCTAAAGGCGTCGACTCCTCGGAGGTAAGCGTGACTTGTCGCGAGTAGGCAGGAACTTCGTCGAAGTGGTGCCCGGGCTCGGTATTTGTGGCAGTGGCGATGGCTGGTGATCGACTCCTCGGAGTAGTGTAGCGTGTGCGTGGAGTAAGGCAAGGAACTCGTCAAGTGAAATTTGATGGAGCTCGGTACTGGTGGCGATGTAGCTGGTGATCGACTCCTCGGGTAGTGTGACATGTAATGCGAGTAGGCCGAACTCGTCAAAGTGTTGCGCTGGAGCTCGGGCGGCTGGCTGAGTGGCAATGTAGCCTAAGCTGATCTGACTCCTCAGGTAGCATGACCTGTGCAGAGTAGACGAACTCCTCAAAGTGAGCTGCTGCGTGTGGCCATTCTACTTCTGATTTTCTTGGAAATGTGAGAACGTCTTTAATGCTGATTTATGGAGAATTTGGAACGTTTGGGTGTCTTTTTGAGTGCTTTGGCCTTCTTATAAATGGCGGCTTCATTGCTATGGGATTTATACTTTGAATATTACCTTACGGTGCGTCAGCGGGAAATGCAGGGCGAGATGAGCGTTGAAGTCTGGGTTGCCTTATTTGGGATCCACTGAAGATTCTAGTTCGAGTTTTTGTTGGACTTACCTTTGTGGGAGTTATGTTTTTCCCTAGTCTCCCCTTTATGGGGTATGTTATTCCTAGCTCGGAGTGCTAGGAATGTGTCTGAGGAGGCGGTGCATTTCTTGCGTCGCTAGCCTCCTCTTCTCCCTTCTCCTTCTTTTCATCTTTTCTTCCCGTCTCATTCTCCCACTTTTTTGTTTTCTACCTGAGAACTCCTTCCGTCCCTGTTCTTCTCCTCTTTTCCACCTTTCTGGTATTCTCCCATTTTCTTTTCCTTTTTTCTTCCTGAAGTTTTTTTTTTTTTGGGGAGGCACTTTGTGCCGTGCTTCAAGATGTAATCAATGACACCACTGATTGTGACTGAATGTAATCTGATTGGAATAAAGAGAGGATTTTCCTTTTATGTCTATGAGTTGTCTCATTCGATTGCATGTAATCTTTCTGAGCATTGTATGTATGAGTTGTTTGTGACGTCTTAACAAATAACGATGGAAATGGTCGAATCGTTAAGCGAAAATTGACAAATCTCCATTTAAAGATTACAAACCAAGGTCTCTTGATAAGCGTTTAAAGGCGTTACTGCATTCAGAGCATCTTGTAAAATTTTCCCTTCCTACATTTGGGCTCGTAATTACTGGTTTGTGACTCGAGATATGATATAAGGGCCTTCAGTTGGGGCCCAATTTCCCATGGCATAGTTCTTCCTTCTTTGGCGTGGCACAAGACCGAATCACGGCATATGGCTCTGGGTTTAACTTTTTGGTTGTAGTACCCTGCTGTCTTCTTTTGGTATTCTTCTTTACGTTTTAGAACTTGCTCGTGTTTTTCATCTAAGAGATCCAAATTTAGGCGGAGAGCCTCGTCATTGTGCTCCACTGCTGCTAATTCGATCCTTAGGGATTTTAGACCGATCTCAACGGGGCTGCTTAGTGCGAAGGCTAGGGCTAAGGGTTTCTCGTGTAGGTGACTTAATGTTGTCACAGTAAGCCCGCTAGCACCTCGGGAGATTCTACCCACTTTCCTTTGAGATCTTCCAATTTGGTCTTCAAAGCGACCTTAAGGGTTCTGATGGTGACCTCGGCCTGACCGTTAGACTGCGGATGTGCTAGGGACGAGTAGTAATTCTTAATTCCGAGCTCGGCACAGAAATCTTTGGTGGCGTGGTCAGAATTGTTTCGGATTAATGAACACAGGGCTCTTGGGATACCAAACCTGCATATGATAGCTCGCCACACAAAATTGCGTATCTTTTGTTCTGTGATTGTGGCTAGGGGCTCGGCCTCCGCCCATTTGGTGAAGTAATCTACTGCGACGATGATGAACTTACATTGGCCCTTCCCGAGGGCGGAGGTCGGTATGTCGAGGCTAGCGTTGGAAGGGCCAGGGGCTTGTGATTAATGTCAAAGGTTCTGATGGGAGGCGTGAGATCTTGGCGTGCTCCTGGCAGATCTTGCATTTCTTGACTAGATAGGTTGCATCTTTGAGTATTGTAGGCTAGTAGTATCCTTGTCTGAGACCTTTCATGAGCTCGAGCTCCGTGTGATTTCATATACCTCTTGAGACTTCCCTTAGCACGTATTCGGTGTTTCCATTGATACACTTGAGGATCGGTGTGAAGAAACCTCGCTTATCTGGGCTTCCCTTATGCTTAGTGAAGACTGGTAGACCTCGATCCTTATTTATTTCTTTCCGCCCCGGTCGTCGGTAGGCGTGTCAGGTACGTTATATAGTCCCAAATGGGTCCATCCAACTACTTTCGGACCCGACTGGAGCTAACCTCATTGCGAGAGATCGATAGGGCTCACGCCCGGTATTCGACAGGTGTCGACGGTGAGAGTCTTCTGTAAGGGCTATCATTAGTTTTGCTAAGGCGTCGGCTCGGGAGTTCTCCGCTCTGGGGACATGTCTGACCTGAACCTGTATGAATTTTTTTAATAAATCTCGTACCTTTTGGAGATACAGGATCATCCTTCCACTTTTAGCTTCGTAGGTGTCTTCTATTTGTCTTACTACCAGCTGGGAGTCGCTGCAGACCTCTAACTGGTCAACTTCCAGTGAATGAGCGAGGTTGAGGCCTGCTATGACGGCCTCATATTCGGCCTCGTTGTTAGAGGCTTAGAGATCAGTGCGAGTGCGTGCTGTAGTCTATTCCTTAGGAGGAGGTCAATGAACTGCTCCGCTCCCTTGCGTTCGAGAGCTCCATGCGAGAGAGTTTCCAAATGGGGAGGTCATTCGTTGCTTGAGCGTTCTGAGCATGTTCCGCCAAGGTGAACTCCATGATGAAGTCGGCTAAGACCTACCCTTTTATCGTTGTTTTTGGTTTGTATGTCGATGCTCCGAACTCACTCCAGCTCTATGGCCTTTTCATCAACCTTCCGAGAACTTTTGGCTTATGTAACACTTGCTTCATCGGGTATTCGGGTTGAATGCCACATGGTGTGAGCACAGAGTAAGGGCGGAGTTTCCGGGATGCGGTTACCAAGGCCAGAATTAGTTTCTCCATCCTTGGGTATCTCTCCTCCGCTCCTCTCAAAGCTCGGCTGCAATAGTAAGCGGTCTTGTGCCCATTCTTTGTCTACGACGGGCGACGCTTGGTTGAGAAGTTTGTCTGACGGGTATAGGGTGAGGCTCCCCACTTCAATAGGACTTACTAGAATGGGGGAGCTTAAATATGTTTTCAAGGCTGAAGAAAATGCTTCTCGCACTTTGCATCCGGTGAAGGCCTTCTTCGGGACTTGGAAGAAGGCGGCATTTATCACTTGCCACGGATGCGAGATCGGCAAGGCGACAATCCTTCCGTCGGAGGCGCTAAACTTCCTTTATGCTTGATGGCGAAGGCATGTCGAGTACATCCTTTATCTTGTCTGGATTTGCTTCAATTCCTCGGTGGTTGACTATGAAACCCAGGAATTTCGGTTGATACTCAAAAGGCACGCCGTTGGATCGGTTTCATGTTGTAGTTTCCCGAGATCTGGGCGCTTGGACGGATGGGCTATGGGCCGGCGGGGTGGATTTTACTAGCATGTCATCTATGTACACTTCCATAGTTGTGCCTAACTGGTTCTGAAACATCCGATTCACCAACCTCTGATATGTAGCTCCTGCATTTTTGAGCCTGAACGGCATCACACGATAGCAATAGGTTCCTGTATTTGTGGCGAACAACGTATTTTCTTGGTCACTGGGTCCCATCACGATGCAGTTTGTAGCGGAGAAGGCATCCATAAAACTGAGGAGTTCATGGCCAGCAGTGGCATCTACAATGAGGTCGATTCGCTGCGAGAGAAGCGTCGCTGGGCGCGCTTATTGATGTCGGTGAAGTCGATCTGATCGCCATTTCCGTTTGCACTTTTTGAGTACGACATTGGCTAGCCATTCAGGGTATTCTACTTCCCTGATCGCTCTTGCCTGTAGGAGTTTGTTGACTTCTTCGTTGATGGCTTTTTGCCTTTCTAGTGCGAAGCTTCTCCTTTTTTGTTTGATTGGCTTAAAGGACGGGCTGACGTTCAACCTATGGGTGATTACCGTAGGATCAATTCCTCCCATGTCTGCCTGCTTCCATGCGAAGACGTCTCTTTGTTTTAATCTTAAAAATGGATAAGGTGGTTTGAGGGTCTTCGTTAGTTTAGAGCCGATATAGGCGAGATGTTCAGGGTCGTCATCCAACAATACCGGTTCTAGTTCTTCTGAGGGCTCAGGTCGGTGGGTACCTCGTCACGCGTGTCGAGCTTCATGCGATATATGTTAATCGACCGTTTTGTTTTACCATGGATGCGAGTGGCATTCCACTGGCCGCTCATTGGTCTCCTCGAACCATTCCTACCTGTTCTGGTAGAATTTGATCATCATGTGATATGCGGAAGGGATGGCTTTTATTGCATTGAGAGAGGTCTGCGACAACATGTTATAAGTAGGCCAGGGCATACGAGGCGGGAATCTTCTCGTAGTCGTCGCTTGGCATGGGGATCTCCCAATGTGAGTACCAATTGTATTGAGCCACAAATTAGCCTCTTTCCCGGAGGAGACCCCCGTGGGAATTGTGTTGACGGTTCTAGTTTTTCCCTTCCGATGCCCATTTATCGAGGCTGTGAAGATGATATCGAATTTGAAGCTCAGTTGTCGATTAGCACCCGATGAAGCCCCATTTTGTTGGCCCGCATTGCGCGAACTACAGTGGAGTCGTCATGAGGTGTTGGCATCCTAGATGCGAGTCGGAGAGCGTTATGGATGTCGGCCGCGGTGGTTTAGACACTGGCAGTTTCCGCTATCTCTGTCGATCTAATCTTTGCGTAGATGGAGCCTTCCGAGTGTTTGGATTCCACCTCCTACTTAGTCTGAGATTACGGATTTCACCTAGAAGTTGTTGGTGCTTGGTCGTCGTCTACTTAGAGGTGATGGTTCTTGGCGGAACTTGGTTTTAGACTTGATTAAGCAGTTTGATTTTCAAGGGATATAAAGCGTCGGAGATACCCGCACCGTATCAAGTACTCTATTTCTCTCTTGAGCTGTATGCAGTCGTCCGTGCGGTGTCCGTAGTCCCTATGGAACTCGCAATACTTGGAGTTGTCCCTTGTTGTAGGGTCTGACTTCATTTGGGTTGGCCACCTCAGGAATTGCTCGTTTCGTACTTCGCGCAGAACCTGTGACACTGAGGCTGTTAAGGGGGTGAAACGTTGGGGCGAGTAACGTCGTCGTCTTTCGGATTGCGATGGACCTAGACGATCTCTGAGGTTTCCACGCCTTTTTGGAGATCGTTCTCCATTTTTCTTTGGAGATCCTTCCTGGTCGCTTTGTCTCTTGGGGCTTCGTCCTCGTCGTTTGTCTGACCCGCTCTTTTCTTTGTGAATGGAAGAGCTCTCTTTCTTGGATATGAGGGCCTCTTCACCGTTAATATATTTCTCTGCTTTTGCGAGCACCTCTGCCATGCTTGTTTAGGGATTTTTGGAGATGGAAAACATTAAGTCTTTCGACTGAATCCCTAAGCCTGACCATGAAACGCGTCGCGAATTTCGTCGGGTATATCTACCTTTAGAGACTCGGCATTGAATCGCTGGACATAAGACCTCAGGCTTTCTTGCGAGCCCTGCTTGATAGTCAGCAGATGATAACTTGGCTTTCTGTACGTCCTGGCCCCAATGAAGTGAGAGACGAATGCAATGGATAACTCCCTGAATGAGGAGATTGATGACGGTGGGAATCTATTGAACCATGCCAAGGTTGGGCCTTTCAGGGTGATAGCGAAAGCTCTGCATCGCACTGGATCTTGATACCCATGCAGCTCCATTTGATTTTTATAAGTGTTGAGATGATCGACGGGATCTCTAGCACCGTCGAACGCTTCCACCTATGGCATTCTGAACTTGGTTGGAAGGGGAAGTGGAGTACCTCGGATGTATAGGGTGACTCAGTTTGTTGTACCAAGGTGTCCATAGTGTCAGGAGCACGTCCTTTCACCACCTCCTTCACACGGTCGAGCTCTTGCTGGAGGTTCTTGAACCTCTGTTCCCATGATTGTTCCCACTGCTCCCTTCAGGGATGGGCGCAATTCTCAGTTCACAGGCGATCTTTCTCCAAGGGTTTAACCGTTGCCTTCCCCTCCAGGGGCTAGATGTGGTTCGTGTCCCCGGGCTCGACCGAATTCTGCTTCAGTTTCAGCCCTTTGGGGAGTACCGATATTGTGTTGTCCTTCATGGGGAGGAATGTCATGACCTTCCTGAGTTTGTCGCGCCTCCCGGGGTCGTCGGATCTGTCTGGTGAGTTGTTCTAACTCTTACGTAGGGCGTTGATTGAGTGGCTGAGTGCTTCACCTCGTCGCGCGTTGGCCTGCCATTGACTCTAACTGCGTCGGGAGGTGGTGTCTGCGTTGCCCGGTGGATCTTGCATCCTTGGAGGATTAGTGTTGCTCTAGCGTGACCCCCGGTGTTGATACCATCGATGGCGAAATCGATTGTATTTATAAAGGAACTATCGTTCCGCAGGCGTATGTGATGATGCCTTTTCCTTTTTGGAACTAGAATTTGGGCGTGTGGGCCGTTAGGCGGGATCACGACTCTTGGTGGGGTAGGCAATGGGATCTTTGGATCACCCGAGCCCCGAAGTAGGATCGCTGCAGGGCTGGTTTGCGACGGGTTTGAAGGTATCATTCCCTCTTGCAAAACAGAATGAAGGTCGGCGGGGCTTCGCGGGTGGCCGCTCCGTGCTAAGTCGGTTACGAGGAGAAGAGGCCTTAGATTACTTAGTATTGGGGTATGTTTTTGCGTACCTTTCACCGATGGGGTGGCCTTGTATTTATAGTAGATGTTCAACTAGTTGGATGGTGACTAGGATTTGTTCCCATTGGATGGGGTATTTCTTGTTATTATCTGAAGGATCCCGACCCGGATTAACCTCATGAACCCGAGGGGACCTCCCGGCACTCTAATGGATATAGAACTTTTTCTCAAAACTATTAATTAAAATCCATGGAGCGAACCCCTTTACAATCCTTTACATATCTTTAGAAAATAATGCGGAAGCGAAGTGGTAAATTTTTTATTCTTTTTTCAAACATAGATTTTCGAAAAATCAGCGAGTTTCCTCATTTTTGGACTTTCCCAAATTTACAAATACACCGCATAAGCATTTAAAAACACTTCTAATCTTCCAATTTTCAACTTCCGTTTTAGGACTCCTCGTCCACAACTCAATCAACACAATATATACACCATATACATTTATTCATTTCCAATCATCAAACATTCAAAACTTCTTCAGTTCCATGCACGGAGTTTATAAAAGATTGGGCTTGAAAGTAGGACTTAAACCCCGACCGCCTAAGTAGTTCCTTTTCAAAAATATATCCATATATATGCATATATACATGACAAACTATTTGACATATAAAATATGCAAACTATTTATACAATCTACACAGTTCCACATGCGTCGTCTCTCGATGGCTCAACTCAACACAGGGAGGGTACTCTCTGGCTCACGTCTCGGGTGCTGAAAATGTTTTGGAAACATGGAAAGAATGAGTTAAAGGAGCCCGGTGAGTGTACATTTTCATTAAGATAGCATTTTGGTATATATCAAAGTAATACATACTTATACACTAAAGAAATCCATTTATGCCTTAAACTTCCTTTCTTTCTTTCTTTCTTTCTTTCTTTCTTTCTTAACTGGAACCCCGGAGAATAAACACACCGAGCAGTTTCAGTGCGACGGTGAGGGCAGTCTCGTTCAGTCATAACCACTACGGCTAACGAGGAGAAACTCACGGCTTTGCGGGTTCAGTCCGCACCTTATCACGTGTAAGGATAATTACTCTAAACACCCATTTCCCTCCCTCAGGTTAGTAACTTCTCTGGCTTTACCCCTAAATCTTTGCAGCTTAGGTACCTCGGCTTGATATCAATTCATAGTCATATGGGGTTAGGGTAACCATCGGTAAAACATTTCTTCCAAATACATTTATAAATCCATTTTAAAACCTTTACTTTATCATTTATACATTTTTGCATTCTTCTTTACATTTTAAACTTCCATAGCATATACTATATGCATACATATATAAACATTTACATTAAACTTTTCATTTTAACATTAAAATCCATTCACTCATTTCTTCAAAATACATTTATAAATCCATTAAAATCCTTTACTTTATCATTAAAACACATATATATACAAATATACATATACATTCTTTACACATTTTAAACTTCCATGATAGCATAACATATGCATACATATATAAAACATTTAATATAAATACATATATTTAGACAAAGTAAACATTTATACATTTTACTACATTCTTATGGATATCCATATATAAACATTTATATTAATCTTTCCTTTTTCACATTAAAATCATTTACCTTTAAAACTAAAATTTCAAAATATTAGTTTTACTCCTGATTCACCACTTAATCCGCTTGCTTCAGTCAATTCACTTTTCAGTTCGTAGTCCTTTTCACCTTTTCAAAGAAAACCACAACTATACATTAATCACTTAACTTCCATTTTAATCCACCATACACATTCATTTTAAATCCAAATGAACAAATTACCCTTAAGCACTAAAACCCCCACTCATTTGGCCAACCTTTTCCAACAATACTCTATAGACTTTATGACTCAAAATTATTCAAACGGTCTTCAAAAATTATAAACTCAGATCAGTGCTTTATATATCCAATGACATCTCTTTAAATTTAAAATTTAAAATTCCTTCTCTAAAGCACTCAACCACATAACACAAGTTACAGCATGTTTTTGATGCCAACTTGGTTAACTCATTGAATCACCTACTGTTATCCTTGATTTATGGGATCTTAACTCCATAATTTGGAAATGGTTTCTTCACTAATTTGAAGCTATGGTTATAAGGTTTCTTCTCCAATTGGAATCACCCAATTTGGATCACCAAAACTCAAGTTATTGTATTTTACATCTAGATGACTCAATTTGGCGAGGCAGGGAATCTGCACATAGCTCCACTTTGACAAATTTTATGGGCACTTTGGGATTACAATTGGCTTAAAATTCCTTCAGATAAATTTTCCCCTAGAGTATATTTTACCCAAATTTTCAATCCATAATTTGGATAGGTGAAACTCCAATTATGGCCAAAACACTGCAACCATACCCAAAGCAGAGCAAAATCAGTGAGCTACGAGGCTCACCTTTCAGTCATTGTTGGGAACCTTAGAGCTACAATTTGCTCTTGGTCCCTTCTATAAATTTTAGCCCTATCTCTTATCTTCTTTACCAGTGGAATAAATTCATTTGGATGATTCTAACTTAATCTATAGCCAAAATAAAAGCAGGATTTTACATAAATTTTGGCGACATTTCCTTTACTTTACAACATGATCTTAATGCCTCAATTCAAATCCTTTTCTTTTCTAACCAATTCCGATACATTATACGTGATTTAATAATCCTAACCAATTTCGACGTAATACTAATTTAACAAAGCCCAGTTTTCAAGCGCTAACCTGTCCATTTCTTTCTCAATTTCTATCAAATTCATCATGATTCAACCTTAAATACCCCAGTTCTAACATCCATACAAGAAAATCAAAGCGTGGCGTGAAAAGCAAAAATCCCGACTTTCCACGAATTAGAAACTTACTTGTTTCTTGAGTTTTCCTTGGCTTTTCTCTCTTGCTACCACTTGGGGGGCAGAGAAGGAGAAAAATCACATCTCCCTTGCTCCACAGCCTTGGCCCTAAGCGTTTTCTCCTCATTACTCTTTTCTTTCCTCTCTTTTCTCTCTTTTCTTCCCTCTTTCTCTCATATGGGCCAGGCTCTCATCGCTTTTTAGTATTTTAATCTCTTGAGAATTTAGATTTTGTTCACACTTGCCAAAATTGCCTTTCACACTTGCCAAAGTACCACGAACCAAGAAGCTCATTGGTCCATTCTAATGAATCACAAATCCATTAACCTATTATTTTATTCTGCTTAGTCATTAAGAAGGTTTTAATTGGCTCTCACAATATCTCCCTTATAGCGATTTAATCTCAGGTTTCACCTTATACTACTTTTATACACGATTAAATGTCAAAAAATATTCTATGGTCGTCCTAAACTTCAATTTGACCATGAAATATTAAGTAAATCCTTGTGATGGATTAGGCTGCAGGAAATACTTGTCAGTTAAAATCATTGTCGTAAATCAGACAATGACGTATTATTATCCAGTGTGGATGCTGAAAAACTATCAGCGGACTCCGTTTCACTCGTTTAGTTTCGTTCCCAGAATCTATGATTATTCGGACATTTTCGTATTTTATTTAATTTCGAAAAATATTAGCGCAGGCTCCGAATTTCAGTCCGGAAATCACTATTCACTTAAATCTCAATTCTCTTCTAAATATCAGTTCAAAGTCATAGGAACTGAAATTTCTTAAAATTCCTTTATAAACCCCCTCCATCGGATATAATAAGAAAAATCACTGTTGCTTAGGGCATTAGGTGAAAATTTTCAAAAAAATTTCACTTTATGCCCAAATGACGTCCGGAGCGTTCTAAATTCTAATCTACCCTCATTTCTATCATTGGACCTCTAATCAGTTCAAAACTATTATTATAACATTCAATCAGGTTGGGGTTTTACATTATCGATATCGGATTTGGTAATGGATATAGAAAGAGCAGTTTATTTGGGATAATCTTCCTTCCTTATTGGGGGATCCGATTTGATGCTGATCTAATATTGTCTTTCTTTCCTTATTTGTGAGGTTTAATTTGGACTTGTGGAGATAATATATTATTAGGAATTTATTATTTTCTGTGCACAATGGGAGACTTCCCATGGTGGTCTTTAAGACTATTCGGGTTTGGAGCCCTTGTGCAAGAATTTGGCACCAAAGGCTGGAATGTTAGGCGTAGAAAGGCGCAAGTGCTCCGATAGGCGTGTCTCCGCCCAGGGTTCAGCGAATGAGTACTCGATTCGTTGGGCTGGCCTCTTTCTTGGGGCCAGTAGGTGGAGTGCAATGGCTGCTTATTTTCGAACCACAATAAGTTGTTAATGATACTAAAAAAAAGTGTATGATATGCTACATTGGGTTATTTAAATTCCTATTATTATTAGAATCTAAGAAAATTTCTATGTTTGATGAATTCTTGTTCACTAGATTTTCCATAATTTTTAAATCTAAGATTCCCTAAATTAATAAAAAATTAAAATAAACAAAGTTGGATTATGAAACTAATCCTTAATAGAATATTTCAAAATCTGTTATTTAAAAAAAAAAAATTTTCCCTCAAAACAAAATACCTAATATGAAATATTTTAAAATGATTTAACTTGTCTTGGTTTCCCATTCCTCATAAACTTTTTTTAAAATATAATTTGATAAACCATAACATAATTTTCCCTTTTTAAAAAAATATTTATTTTCAGATATGGGTTCTTGATTTTGTTCAAGTGTTGAAATTTTGGAGTCTTGGAAGTTTGTTGTTAATGAGACTAAAAAAATTGTTCGAGTTTCTTGCATTAAAGTATTATATGCTACATTGAGTTTTTCAAATTTTGAATTATTATCATAATCAAGAGAATTTTTAGGTTTTGATGAATTCTTGTTTATTATTTATACTGTGGTTTCAAGATTTTTTTTTTTAATTTGTTACCAAAAGATTCCTAAATTAATGAAAATAAATAAACAAAGTTGGATTAGGAAACTAATCCTTAATACAATATTTCAAAATCTGTTATTAAAAAAAATGTTTCTTTTTTCCCTCAAAACAAAATAGCTAATATGAATTATTTTTAAATGTTTTTGTGACGCCCCAAATCCCGGGGGTCCGTTGACTACCCGTCAACCCGCGGAAACACTCGTGAATGTCGGGTGACCCGACATTTCTCACGAATCGAATGAGAGTCTCCTTTATGCAGGGGAGCTCTACCTAAATACAAACATGTCTAATCAACATCCAAAGATATACATGAGAGTATAAACGGCCACTTGGGCCCATAAACCAATACCATCAAATAAATCCAACTATATCCAATAGCTTCAAGAGTTAAAAGTTCACTCTTATACAACATATTAAAAGTTTACAGCGTTCTAATACATGTATTCCTAAAACACAAGCCATAACAGGCTTTCTTGATGTCGACCCTAGGAAGAGCCGTCTTCTCGAGCCCCCTATGTACCTGAAAAATAATATCCCTCGACAAGGTGAGCTATCGCCCAGTAGTGGAATCACCCTAAATGGGTTACTCTCCACCTAAGTGCATATGCAATGCTCCAACAAAAAAAACATACATTCAAGTAAATGTGTGATCCTACTTGAATGTCTACATGATCAACTCATACCCCGAGTCCTCACCGACTCCCTCACACTTGCCTAAGCCACGTATAGAGGAAACATTATTTTCAAAACAAAGATATTTGTTTATATTTGTAGACTGACCCTCGATATAAGTAGTGGGTAAACTCCGATGATCAATTTAGTGGACAACCCTCCGATGTATATCAATTGAGCCGACTCCGACGATTGATATTTTATATAGACTACCCTCCGATAAATATTATTATTAGTCAACCCTCCAAAACCACTCTTCTCAATGAACCACTTCATGCACTCACTCCTATCGTTCTAGGGTGCCCAGTGCATATGGAATGCATGATGCCAATTCGATACAATCCTTATAACACATGCAAATATATGATCCTTGAATATATTCACATAATTTAAATCACACAAACATGTCATGTAATTTCACAATCCATTACATCAAAATTAGCTCACGTGGGCTAATGATCAAACACGAGCAATTCAACTTGAATTACTCGACCAAACACGTTTTCACACAAAAATTTATTTTCATGTCACTATTCACATGAACAGTAAAACCTTCGGGATTTTATTGTTCACAGCCGCTCTCTCAACATCGGTTCCACCTTGTGAACCCGAAATCCAATGGCCATTCCGGCCTTATGCATATCACAACACAATCCATGGCATAAATTACACCATTAGCCACCCAAGCAGTCGTGGCAGTCCGCGGTTTAATAAGTGAGTTCCAATTCAAACAATTTGGTCCCAAGTTTTGGGACCGATCAAACAGCCGTTCAAGGCCTCAATCCAACCGATACATTATAAAACACTTAAATAAAGTGTAAAACCCAAGTAGGATAAATCCCCTACCTCACGGAGTTTGTTGAAAACTCCCAAAACCGGTGCCCACGCGTAGGCCTCGATGCGTAGAGCAGCTTTCCTTCTTGCCCCGAAGGATTTCGACGGTCGGATCGCCTACAAATCTAGAGAGAAGTTGGATGTTCTCTTACTAAAATCACCATTTTCACGTTACTGCATCTCCCCCCTACACGTTCTATTTTTCTCCTTTTCAAATGGAGAAGACTACTATTCCGTTTTGTCTTTTCCTCATTTAAGAATTTAAATAATGATCAGTATGTCCCTAAGCTTGGATTTTCGACATTTGTCATTATCTCGGCCGCCCATTTCCATCATTTCTCTACTCATGAAACATAAGTAACATGAGTACATGTTATAAGTGACTTTCGTCACATCACATGTCGTTTTATGGCACCGGCTTGATGCCTCGAAAAGCGTGACAACTCACGTTGTCTCGGGGTCGATGAAGTCGACATGGTAGCTAGATTTCGCGAGAAAATTCCAACGGTGAAATCCGTTTCGTCATCCAAGATCTAGAGAATAAATTTTAGATTTTTTTTTTACCGAAATTACGATTTTGCCCATTTTCCAGAAATTGGAAATTTCTCGGGTCTTACAATTTTAACTTGCCTTTGGTTTCCTATTCCTCATAAACAATTTTTTTTTAAATAGAATTGGATTGATAAATCATAGCATACTTTTTAAGTTAACTTACCTTTAAATTAGGGGTGTTCGTGGATCGGTTTGGATCGGTTTGAGCATCATATTCAATCCAAACCTATAACATCAGTTTAAAAAAAATTGCAATCCGATCCAAACCTTTCAATGTATTCAAACCAACCAAACCTAATGTTACAGTTTAAATCGCGGTTTGAACTCAATTTATGTATGTAAAGGAAATAATTATAAATAAAATAGTCAACATTTTTTTTTATAAACTTGAAATGAAAATTCTACAATAAAATATTCAACAAACATGATAAGAAAAATAGTTTAAAATTGTGAAACCCCAAGAAAATCTAATTTTCTGAAAAAGGGCAAAAGGGTAATTTCGATCAAAATCCTGAATTTTTCTAGATCTCGGATGACGAAATGGACATCACTGTAGGAATCGTCTTGAGAAATCTAGCTACCACGTCGGGTAGGGACGGTGAGATTTGTTTCGAACAACGGCGTAGTGTAGGACACTTGACACATTTTGAGTGGCTCACAATGTGCCATATGTCAAGTGCAGAATAAGTCAACTTAAGCTCAAGTGTGGGGCCCATGTGTGACATGTGACATCTCCTAATTGGAGGAAAATCCAAAATTGGTGGATTAAGTGGATAAGGGATCTACCAATAATAGCAATTGGGATATGTGGCAAAGAGCTTTCTTATAGTTTTAGGCGAATCAGGCGAGTGGAGAGAGGAGGAGATTTTTTAAAATGGAGGTTTTAGAGAGAGAAAGTGCAACTTCTCCCTCTAGACCCTCGACTTCAGTCGTTGGTTCGCGTCGGCCAGAAATGCAAAGTTACACCTTTGCGAGAACTCGCAGCGTGGGCATCCTAATAGAGTTTCGACAACTCAGAGGTAGGGGTCTTCTCCCTACTTGGTTATTTAAGTTTTAAGGCTTTGTAAATGATTTTGGAGTGTTTGGCGTGAATGGCGGTTGGTCGGTCCCAAAACTTGGGATTGGTGTTGGAATATTTAAACTCAGTTTTAGACGGTTAGGAATTTGTTTGGGTGGTTTGTATTATAATTATGCATTAAATTATGGTTTGGGTGTTGTTGGGCCAGAAATGGTCATGGATTTCGATTCCACAAATTGGAACCGATGCTAGGTTAGCGGACTGTCCATGGACAGCTCACTGCTTGTTTAGGGACTGTTAAAAACAGTCCCGGTTTGCTTGATTGGACTGAAAATGGTCAATGTGTGTTGTAAGCAAAATATTGCTTGAATTGGATGACTTGAATTGTGTGAAAGAAATGTTAATGCATGGAATTTAATGTGTTAACATGAGGTCGAATTATATAAAATATAATTGTGTGAGAGCTATTGGAATTAAAATGGATTGTTGATTAGCTCAAGTGAGCTAATTTTGATGTTATTAATATGAATTAAATAACATGTGATTAGTGTGAGAATTTTGTTGATATATGCATAATTGAGTATATTAGAAGGCATGTGGTTTGGAAATGGCATAATGCATTTCATATGCACCGGGGCGACCTAGAAAATTAGGTGTGAGTGCATGGCATGAAAGAAATGAAAAATGGAAAATGGTTGTGAAAGGAATTTCAAGGGAAGATTTTCCAAAGAATTGCCTTGGAGAGTGGTCCAACAGTTCATCTCGGAGGCTGACCCATGACTGTTTCAAAAAAATTATCCAGCAATTCGCCTCTAAGGGTAGTCCAATATATTTACCGAAACTCGGTAGTACATTTTTGAGAACAAAAATCTTTTGTTTGAAAACAATGTTTTTCTCACATTCGGCTTAGGCATGTGTGAGGGAGTCGGTGAGGACTCGAGACATGGGATTGGGCATGTAGACATTCAAGTAGGATCATGTATTTGCTTGAATGTGTTTATGTTGAATCATTGCATGTACATAGGTGGGAGGTAACCCCATGTGTGGATCAATTCACTATTGGCTCATCCTGTCGAGGGATCATTATTTAGTCTGAGGAGTGTCACAGGGAGGGACAGCTAAAACAGAGGCCTTTTGAAAGCCAGATTGTGGCTTTGGTATTCATTTGTAAAACATGTATTAGAATGCTAAAATTTCGATATATGTTTTGATTAAAGTAATGTAATAACTCTTGAACTATTGTAATATAGTGTTGTATTTAATGAGTGTTGATGCATGGGCCCAAAGGCAGGCTATTTTTCGCATGTGAACCCGGTGTGGTCGTTGTAAAATGTTAGGACAGGTTGGCATCGCTAGGTAGAACTCTCCGTACAAAGACTCTACTACCGATTTCGATTAAACCCCAGTCTGAAAAAGGAACTCAGTAAGGTGGTGTCGGGTTGCAGGCATTCACGGAGTATTCCGAGGTTGACGGGTTATCAACGGACCCCCGGGATCGAAGTGTCACAAAAATACCTAATAAAATTAAGTACTACAAATTCTCTTAAACATTAATACAAATTATCCAATAAAATCTAAATTTTACACAACCCAACAAACATAAAAAAATCTTTACATTTCAAGCTACATATCCTCTTCCATTGGATCTTCCTCCACAATTTTCCTTGATTCTCCAATTTCTAGCAAAACATAGAAAAAAGAAGAGTTGTCATTTTATATACCATAAAAATATAAATTACCAAACCAATATTTATGTATAATATACCTTGTGTAATGTCTTCATACTTTTCAACCTCTAAAATTTCTTGCAAATTAATTGTGTGATATTTCTTTAACCAATTTTGTGAACAAACAAGTGCCTCCACTGTTTTAGGAGATAATGAACTCTTAAATGCATCAAGTATACGTCCACTTGTACTAAAAGCAGATTCAGAAGCGACAGTTGAAATAAGAATTGCCAATATATCTCTTGCCATCTCGGAGAGAATTAGATAATTAGAAGCATTCAACTTCCACCAATCCAAAATGTCATAAGATCCTAATTTTTCAAGATTATCTAACAAATACTTTCCAATTTCAGATTTGTCTAAAGATACCTCCTTTCAATTTCACTTTCAAATGCATCATCACTATCACATTATCATCCAATTCCTCTAATCTAGTGGGAGTATTCATTTCATTCCCAAGTTCACTTGAATAAAAATCATAATACCATTCATACAATCGATTGAAAGTTGATTCAACCAAAGCAATTTTTATGACAGCTTCACTTGCTTCATATACTTGCTCAAAACAAAATTTCACATACTTCATCTTATATCGGGGATCCAAAACAATAGCAACATACAATAAATAATTGACATTGCTAAAATTTACCAATATTGGCAATTTTCTTCAGTCTACATGCATAGATAGCTATCACTTTATCCCCCCATTAGCAATTTTTTGCAATGTCCTTTGTATAGCCACCAGTTCTTTAAAAATTTTTTTTTTGAAGTAACATACAAAAATCCTGAAAACTTCAAATTAACATCATAAAACATTTTCAGAATTTAATAAACACCCTTGCTCTATTCAGTCTTCTTTTAGGCCCCTTGGTTTTCTCTTTCTCAAAATGTTTCTTATACTTAGCATCATGATATTGTAACCTAACAAAGGCTGCTGCTGCATCGAACATCAAATAGGTGGAATTCCACCTAGTCTCCACATCAAGACACAAAGACTTTATTTTATATTTTCACATGTTCAACACACTTTTAAAAGCATCAAATTACACTTGGGAGATGATCTAACATATCGAATTGCATTTCAGATCTTGATAACAGACTCATTATGCTCTTTTAAACCATCTTAAACAACAAGATTTAAAATGTGCAGAACAAAACATCCAAGAATTCATTGTTTAAGACCTTACACCTCCAAGAAAATTGTTCTTTCAAATATGCAATAGCTAAATCATTAGAACTAGCATTATCAACGATAACTGCGAGAACATGCTCAATGCCCTAATCCAACAAACAAGTCTCAATTACCCTTCCAATTGTGCTTCCTTTATGATTAGGAACTTGACAAAAGTTCAAAATTCGTTTCTGTAACTTCCAATCTTGATCAATCCAATGAGTAGTTAAGCACATATAATTATAATTATGAACAGATGACCAAGTATCAGTTGTTAAGCACAAACGTTCATTTTTCAAATGGTTTTTCAAAAGTTTTTTTATTCTCCATGAAAAGTTTTATGCAATCTCTCCAAACAGTGATGCGAGAAGGAATTACAAATCTAGGTTCTAATAAGCGAGAATAGTCCTTAAATCCTCCCACTTGTGACTACAAAAGGCAATTCATCCACGAATTATCATTGATGTTAAGAAGCATTGTCTAATTGATTCAGGATCATACTTAACAACCTTTAAATTCCCAATCTTAGCACCATCACCATCCCCGACCTCTTTCTTAGTATCAAAACTAATGGTCTTTTGTTTCTTATCAATCATTCTATAAGGAGATTTTCTACATTTTGATTGCAAGTGACTCCATAAATTACTAGTCCCACTCTTTCTAGAATCACTAGCATAAGATTGGCCACAATAATTACATGATGCACGTGGATTTTTCTTACAATTATTTCTAGTGAAATGATCTCATATTGCAGAAATTTTTCTAACCCCCTCACTTCCTTTCGTTCTTTTAAGTTTGTGTGGAGTTGATGGTTTTTTACCTTCATCTTTCTTTGTCATTTGAACGCTATTCTTTTCCAATTTATCCACTTTGCCTTCTTCTCCTTCATTTTTTGATACTATTCCCTCTTCGATGTAACCTTCAACATTTAATGACACATCCTCATCCATCTACAACAATTAATAAGGTATAAGTTATATTAGGAAATTGAAATTGAAATATAAACTTGTTTTTCATAAATAAAATAATGTTTTAAAATAATGAAAATGGACATAAGTGACCATGGAGGATTGATATGAGTAATAATGTAAGACCCGAGAAAATTCCAATTTTCTGAAAAAATGGTAAAACGGTAATTTTGGTAAAAACCCGAAACTTTTCTAGATCTCGGATGACGAAACAGATTTCACCGTTGGAATCATCCCACGAAATCTAGCTACCACGTCGAATTTCGTAGAATTCCGAGATAGTTGGAATTTCACGTTTTTCGAGACACCGTGTGTCGGGTACCGTAAAACGGGTTTGAGAGACATGTGATGTGACAAAAGTCACCTACTACATGTACTCTTGTGACACATATTGCAAGATTAGAGAGATGATGGAAATGGATGGCCTAAATTGTGCCAAGTGTCAAAAAATCAAGAAAACGGGACATGATGGGAATTAATAGAAATGTTAATGATAATAAGGCAATGAACGATTATTCATCTTCCCCATTTGAAGGCCAAAAACGTGAAGAGATGTAGTGGGTGCTGGAATTGTGAATCTAGAGAGAGAAAGTGTGACTTCTCTCTAGATTTCCGGCCATTTGGACAGTCGGTTCTCGACGGAGCAAGAAGCAAAGTTGATATACGCGGCGAGGGCTACGCGTGGACACCGATTTGGTGGAGTTCCGACAACTCCAAGAGGTAGGGATCTTTTCCTACTTGATTTATTTTTTGGCTAAGAGTCATGTTTATGGTTAGGAATGTTCTAAGGCTTGTTTTAGCCGTAAATTCGGTCTTAAAAGCTTTGAATCGAGTGGAGAAAATTCATATTTGTGTGGCCGTGAGCGATGGCAGGGTTTCCTTTGTTCATGTGAATAGTGACGTGATTATTTTGTGTGAATTTTATGATGTTGGTGATTTCAAAATGAATTGCTTGTGTTTGTTAATTAGCCCGTGAGCTAATTTTGGTGTTATTATTATTGAATTTAATAACTATGATTTGTTTTGAATTAAGTATGTTAATATATATGCATGTGAATATATCAGCATGAGTTTGTTGGAATTGACATCATGCATTCCATATGCACTGGGGCACCCTAGAATATTAGGAGTGAGTGCATGACATGAAATGAAACAAAAATGAAAATGTTTGTGAAAGGAATTTCGACGGAAGATTTTTCGAAGAATTGCCTTGGAGGGACGTCAAAGAATCATAACCGGATAGGGGACCATGAGCGACTTTGGAGAGTTATCCAGCAATTCGCCTCGGAGGGTAGTCGATATTTTACGAGCTCGGTAGTAAGTTTCAAGAACAAAAGCTTTTGTTGTGAAAACTGGATATTTTACTAGCATATTGGCTTAGGCATGTGTGAAGTCGGTGGGACTTCGAGACATGGGTTTGGGCATGTAGACATTCGGTAGGTTCATGAAATTGCTTGAGATGTGATTGTTTTTCCATGACATGTGTACACTTAGGTGGGAGTAACCTAGGTAGGAAATTATCACTAATGGAGGCTGCTCGCCCACATCGGGGATCCTGCATTTGGTCACGGGAGTGTGCACGAGGACGGCGCTCACTAGAGGTCGCGATAGAAGAAAGTCGACTTGTGGCTTTGATATTGTTGTATAACATGTATTAGAATTGTGAATTTTAATATATGTTTGTATGAAGAGTAATTTATTAACTCTTGAACTATTGCATATAGTTGATGTATTTTGTGAGTATTGATGCAGGGTCCCAAGTTGCCATTATTTTACTCGCATATGGACCCTGTGTGGTCATTGTAAACTTGTTGGGACAAGTTTGTACTTTGGGTAGAGCTCCCCGTACAAAGGAGACTGCCGATTTTAAATGAGTGGTGTCGGGTTGCAGGCATCCCTGGCTCTGTTAAGCGGGTTGACGGGTTGTCAGCGGGACCCCACGGGTTTAGGGCGTCACGGCAATTATCGAGCTTAGGTATCACAGTACCTAGGTCTTGAGGAGGACTTGGGCTTAGGCCATGGTCATTGAGGTATAAGAACATCACCACTTGATGTGGCTCGATGTTAGAGTTTAGGTATGTGATTACCTAGGAAATCACGGGATAGGACTAGAACACTGCATGCATTGTGTTTTATGTGTGATTGGGTGTATAACATGTTGATTGTTGTGAATGTTGTGTGATTGTGTGCTTAGTGATTAGCACATTGGAAAAAAAATTGATGTGGAGAAAAAAAAATTTCTAAGGTTTTATAGTGTGTAAAACTGGAAAAAAAATTTAAATAAATTAAATTTTAATAAATTTATTTGGTTTACTGGAAATTGGAATATATATATATATATATATATATATATATATATATATATATATATATATATATATATATATATATATAATTTAAGGTGGTTTTCCAGTAGCTGGAATGAAAAAAAAAAACGAGTGAAAAAAATATATTCTAAGTTTGAGTCACAATACAGCAAGCTTTATTGCGACGGAGCTGCTGGGAGGCAGGCACAGGCACGCGACGAGGGTGGCGCCTTGAGCGCGTAGGGAGTGGATCAACCTGCTGCCAACTAGCTAGCTTTCACGATGCATTTGTGACACGGCTAGCCGCACGCATGCATGGCCTGGCCGTTGGGGTGAGTGTCGCGATACAAAGCATTGTATCGTGGCCGGGAGGCGAGGCTTGCTAGGCTGGGGATGGGTCACAATACAATCGAATTGGTCGTGACGGGAGGCGGCTGGCGGGTGTGTCACGTCTGATCATTTGTATCGTGATAGGAGCGTGGACTGGCCAGGGAAAGTCGCGATACAATTTGTATTGTGGGTGAGAGCGACCTTGTGGGTGCCGTGTCTGTGGGAGAAGCGGCTGCATTTGGGGCGTGTCGGGAGGCAACGAGGCCACGACACGGTAGGCGGTAGCGACGCATGGCGCAACACGCCTACGACACGGCCGGTGCTGGGCTGCGACCGCGGCCGCGGCTGGCTCGCCCGCGACACGGCGCGGTGCGTCTGCGCGGCACAGGCGCGCCAGTGCGACCGAGTCGTTGGGTGTGCGCGTGCACCCGACCCGAGTTTGGACTCAGCGCCTTTGTTTATGAGTCCTTTGTTTGGGACCTTTGTTCATAGTACTGTTCACAAGATTTTTCAAAAAAAATCAAATCAAATCAAATGAAATGAAATAAAATCTTTTAAAATGAAATTTTCTAAAATAAAATTTTTGTTGTTGATTATGATTTAATATATGAAATTATTGTCTTGCATTACCTATGAATGCATGGACATAGGGTATGAAATATTTTTCTGTATGTGAATAGTGTCTCGGGGCTGTGTTTACGCCTTAGAGATACTGCATTGGATATTAACTTGCCATTTGACATGTAGATGGCTAGTCGAGAGCGGGGCGTAAAGATTAGATCCACTGCAGTGCTGATCGGGCACCAGTGTTTGACTAGCCACCGGCACCAGTCAGCCGGGCTTTGCGAAATTTGTAGGTGTGCATTTCTTTGCTATTGCCTGGGTTAGTTACCTTGGGCAGCCAAGGGGGAGTAGATGACATACGAGGCATCCAAGATATGGGTGATGGTACTAAGAGGAAGGAAGATTCATCTTCTTCCAACCAAGGAAAGAAGCAGAAGACTTCTGTTTCGCACGGACCTCAAAGACAAGGACAAGGTTATCAGGACCAAGGCCAGGATGGGACATTTAGTCAGGCAAGGCCCGGTGATGTTATTTACGCGGCCCGGCCTGGACACTTTCGACGAGATTGCCGCGGAGGGTCAAAGAGAGTTATGGGACACCTCAGTCCCAATCATTAGTGAGACGAGTTAAGGTTGCCAGTTAGGATGGGCAGATGGTGTGCTATCATTGCTAGCAGCCCGAACATACGAGGAGGATTGCCCTAAAGGGAGGATCTAAGGTTTTGGGACAGCTCAGTCTGGTCGGTAGGACGGAGAGGACCTGTTGTTCCTCCGCCCCCTCTTTTATGGGTCGGGGAACTAGTATTGGATTCGGGGTGCCACACTAGCACCTAGTGCTTCACCGGACGGTCATGGGCGGGGCCGGCGTGGGTCGAGGTCGACCACGGGATTACAGGCCCGAGTTCCCGGGTCGAGTGCAGGCGGATGACGTGTTCATTGCGCGACCCCGGGCACGAGGAAGCGAGATTGTCACAGGGCGGTCTCATGGTACGATGGTGGCGTCAGTTAGTTGGATATGCGAGGCCGTTTATACCCTTTCATTTGTTGACTAGAGTAGCATTTAAATTAGATGCATCATATTCATTCATTAATGCATCTTGTGTGACAGATTTGGGCTTAGAGGTTAAGGCCTTTAGAGAAGCCATGTGTGGATGTTCTTCCCTAGGATGTTGGGTGAGAGTTGACCGGATAGGTCAGGATTGTGAGTTAGAGATCTCCGAGATTCTGCTCATAGTGGACCCCCTGGGGGGGGATCTCATCGAGTCGGGTGTGGGTGCACGGTGACATCGCGTCGAGTCGGGTGTGGGCGCACGGTATGATCATTCACCACTCTTGGTGAGTATGGGGCTGGAGTTTGTCTTTGGGGCTACGTCAGTGAGACTCATAGTTCGAATCGGGTGAAGATTAATTAATGTGTGTTGGGCAAAGTAAGAAAGGGACCGTTAATCCCCCTAAAAGGTGAGAAGCTTCAGGTTAAGGGTGAAGGAGACCGCGGTAGTATCAAGAAAGGTCTGTGTGGGTGTAAGGGCAGGGAGCTATCTGAATTTTTGTGTGGGTGTAAGGACCATTGAAGTTATCCGAAATCTGTGTGGGTGTAAGAGACCCGGAAGCTATTAGGAATTTACGTGTGGGTGTAAGGGCAGGAAGCTATTAGAGATTTACGTGTGGGTGTAAGGGCCAGGTGGAGTTATCCGAAATCTACGTGGGTGTAAGAGACCCGTGGAGAAATCAAAATTTACCGTGGGTGTAAGAACTGGGAAGCTATTAGAAATTTACGTGGGTGTAAGAGACTTGTGGAGTTATCAAGAGAAATCTGTGGGTGTAAGAGACGTGGAGAAATACGAGAATTTGCATTATTGGGTGTAAGAGACTCGTGGAGTTATCAGAAATCAATGTGTGGGTATAAGGGCAGGTAGGAGAAATCTGAAATTTCTGTGTGGGTGCACGAGACCCGGGAAGCTATTCCGAATTTCTGTGTGGGTGTAAGGGCAGGTGGAGATATCGAAAGATTTACGTGTGGGCCAGTAAGAGGCTCGCAGTGTAGCCCGAAAAGTTATGTTGCCCGAAGAAAACACACAGTCATGTTATCACGAAGACTTAGAGTTGAGTGATAAGAGTCGAGAGTGACTCGAGATGAAAACACACGATCATGGTTATCGCGTAGGCTTAGAGTTGAGTGATAAATTCGAGAGTGACTCGAGATTTGGATACCTTGGAAATTACATTGGGTGTTGTTAAGACCCGGCAAGGGCTCGGTATATGGATGTCATTCATGACATGGACTAGGTTAATGGATCCATTGGATTGTCGATTGATTGACCTTGAAGGTCGGCGTTTACTAGCGGGGGTTGTATAAGGTTACATGTTGTGTGGATTATATACAGGTGTTAGAGGACATGCTATGAGAATGCGTCTTGGATCATAAGGGTAGTTGGGAAGAGCATTTGCCCTTAGTGGAATTCGCCTACAACAACGAGTTATCGGTAGTATACGGTCTTTCCCTTGAGGCATTATATGAGAGCCGTACGGATCAGGTATGTTGGACCGAGGGTGGGAGAGAGCTCCATTCATTTGGTCCGATTTGATTAGAGACACCTCACGAGGAAGTGAGCTTGATATGGCGGCGCCTTCGCGCCGAGTGATCGGAAAACTATCTTGATGTCACAGCGGCGTCGGCCCTTAGAGTTTGGGGTTGGAGATCCGCGTCTTCTTGGAGTGATACTAGAGAGAAGTGGTCGGGTTACGCAGCGAGGAAGTTATCGTCGAGGTTTATTAGGCCCCTTCGGATACTCGAGAGGGTAGGCCTTTATCAACATCTGGTTGGCCTTCTGCTGGCATGACAGGTGTCCACAAGGTTTTTCACGTCTCCATGCTCGGAGGTACACTCCAGATCCAACTCATGTAGTGGATTGGGGAGAGATTGAGGTTGACACGGATGGGACCTTCGAGGAGGGACCAGTGTGCATTATGGATAGCCGGGATCAGGTTTTGCGACACAAGACCGTGAGGCTAGTGAGGGTGTTATGGCGGCACCGTGGAGTGGAGGAGTCAACGTGGGAGCACGAGGACACGATACGGGCCACCTATCCCTTCTTGTTTAGCGATAAAGGTACGAGGTTTAGTCGTTTAATACTTAAATAACTAGATTACATGCATGGTAGAGTGCATGTTGCATATGCATGTGTTTTATTGCTTGATTACCACAGATTTCGGGACGAAATTCCTTTTAAGGAAGAGGAGAATGTAGGCCGAGAAAATTCAATTTTAAAAAAAAAATGGTAAAGCATTAATTTCGGTAAAAACCAAAATTTTTTAGATCTTAGATGACGAAGCGGATTTCCAGATTTAAGGAATCGTCTCACGAGGAAATCTAGCTACCACGTCTAATTTCGTAGAATTCCGAGCAGTTGGAATTTCACGTTTTTCGAGGCACCGGGTGTCGGGTGCCATAAAACGGGTTTGAGAGACATGTGATGTGACAAAAGTCACCTACTACATGTACTCTTGTGACACATATTGCAAGATTAGAGAGATGATGGAAATGGATGACCTAGATTGTGCCAAGTGTCAAAAATCAAGAAAATGGGACATGATGGGAATTAATAGAAATGTTAATGATAATAAGACGAAAGATGAACAGTGTTCATCTTCCCCATTTGAAGGCCAAAAACGTGAAGAGATGCAGTGGGTGCTGGAATTGTGAATCTAGAGAGAGAAAGTGTGACTTCTCTTTAGATTTTTAGTCATTCGGACCGTCGGTTCTCGACGGAGCAAGAAGCAAAGTCGATCTACGCGGCGAGGGCTACGCGTGGACACTGATTTGGTGGAGTTCCGACAACACCAAGAGGTAGGGATCTTTTCCTACTTGATTTATTTTTTGGCTAAGAGCCATGTTTATGGTTAGGAATGTTTTAAGGCTTGTTTTAGCCGTAAATTCGGTCTCAAAAGATTTGAACCAAGTGGAGAAAATTCATATTTGTGTGGCCGTGAACAGTAACCCGAGGGTTTCACTGTTCATGTGAATAGTGACGTGATTATTTTTGTGTGAATTTTTATGATGTTGAGTGATTCAAAATGAATTGCTTGTGTTTGTTAATTAGCCCATGTGAGCTAATTTTGGGTGTTGTCGATGGTAGATTTAATAACATGATTTGTTTGAATTAAAACATGTTAGCTATATATGCATGAATATATTAGCATGAGTTTGTTGGAATTGACATCATGCGTAAGTATACCTTTGAGGCACCACAGAATATTAGGAATGAGTGCATGACATGAAATGAAACAAAATGAAAATGTTTGTAAAAGGAATTTCAGCGAAGATTTTACGAAAAATTGCCTTGGGAGAAGGACGTCAACGGATCCGCCGGATGAGGGACCATGGCCCATTTAGGAGGAGTTATCCAGCAATTCGCCTTGGAGGGTAGTCCAATATTTTTACCGAAACTCGGTAGTAAGTTTTCAAGAACAAAAAGCTTTTGTTGTGAAAACTAGATATTTTTACTCACATATTGGCTTAGGCATGTGTGAGAGTCGAGTGAAGGACTCGAGACAAGGTTTGGACATGTAGACATTCGGTAGGTTCATGAAATTGCTTGAATGTTATTGTTTACTCCCATGACACATGTGCATTTGGGTGGGGAATGCCAGGGTAGGAAGTGCTCCAGCTCTTAGGCTTTCTTTCGCGCAATCGGATCGCCATTTCGGTCTGGGGTGTGCACGGGACGGCTCACTAGAGGCTACGATAGAAGAAAGCCGACTTGTGGCTTTTATATTGTTGTATAACATGTATTAGAATTGTGAATTTTAATATATGTTTGTATGAATAGTAATTTATTAACTCTTGAATTATTGCATATAGTTTATGTATTTTGTGAGTATTGATGTAAGGGCCCAAGTGGCCATTATTTTACTCGCATGTGGACCCTGTGTGGTCATTGTAAATTTGTTGGGACAAGTTTGTACTTTGGGTAGAGCTCCCCGTACAAAGGAGACTCTACCCGATTTTCGTGAGTGGTGTCGGGTTACCCGACATCCACGAGTATTCCGCGGGTTGACGGGTTGTCAACGGGACCACCGGGTTTAGGGGCGTCACAAATAAAAACATTTCTATTTTTACATATTTTTATATGCATCTTCATAACAAAATTCCATTTTTTTATTTAACTATTTTAGCATCTAAAAGTATCAAACCCATGGTTTGATATCAATAAAGGGCATAGTACTCTCTTAGTGTGTAGCTGAGTGTCTAATTTTTATTCTCTTCTAAAGTCTTCAATACCTACAATTTAATATGCTTTAAAAAAATATTAGTTCACTTTCTATATTAAGCTACTAATTTCAACATGGGAGATTGAGTGATAAGGGATTATCTAAAAACATTATTTACATGTGTATACGGGTTGAAGTTAGTATAAATATCATAGGAAAAAAAGACTTAAGAAAATTAAATTTCTTGAAATTTACTATGTATGATCTGTCACTAAACTATTAGTAACAATTATGAAATTAATTCAATTTTTTTTATAGCTAAATACTTTAATTCAATTTATTTCTATCATCACAATTAATGGGCATTGTAAAAGCTATATTATGGTAAATATAGAAAGTACAATATCATAAATAGAATTAAGGAGTATTTAAGGAATTTTTTTTTATTAAGTTTAATACTAGACTTGGAATTTAATATTTATGGTCTATATGGCAACATCCATTTAACTAAAGAATAACTCCTTAAAAATATTTTTTAGATGATATAAAAATGAAATAAAATTTTATTTTCCTTATATACATTTAATTTGAGATTTAGCGAGATGGAAAAAGTCAATAAATTCGACGTTGAAAAAAAGTCAATAAATTCCAAACTTGACATAAAAGAGTAGCATGTTGTATGTAAAAAAATTTTCAACATGAGTTTACACGACCCCACAAAGATAGAATTAAAATAAATTAGGATATCCCGAATTTAGGACCCCTGGCGGTGAGTTCTTTCATTACCTAATTCAAGTACAAATCCACCGAGAAAAAAAAAAAACATAATTTAATATCACTTGAAGTTTCACTTATAAGAGGCGAGATTACAAATGTAGGGAACAATGGAGGTTTAAGAGAAGAATATAGATGTTTGAAGTTTGTAGAGATTTGTAGTGAATTAGGACCGGTCAGAGGTGATTTTCTTTACATTGGATAAATCATTTGTGTAGTGAAAGCTTCTAGCCGTGCATGAAGATAGAAAAAATTAGGTTAAAGACTTAAAGATGATAGATATATATATATATATATATATATATATATACCTTTCTTATATATATATATATATATATATATATATATATATCCTCTCTCATACTATGGGTAGGTAACTTCAGAAACCCAAGGGATTTACGTGAGCAGGGTGGGTTGAATATTGAATAAAATATAAATATGGGCTTGGGTGAGGCCAAGCAATAGAGAACATGGGGTGAATAGAATATATCTATTGCTTATCTAGTAATACACATATTAGCATATATATATATATATATATATACTATATATATATATATATATATATATATATATATATATATATATATATATACTCTATATATATATATATATATTAAATAGCGGTTTGGGATTGGATTCAAGTTCACGTAGATTTCACTAAACCAAAAAACCGAACCAATGTGTCGGTTTTCAAAATTTCAAACAAATCAAACCTATGAATTTTGGCAGTGGTTTGGTTGAGTTTAGGAGGGTTTGAGCGGTTTGTACAATTTATGAACACTATACTTTTTCAAATGTATTTTTTCGACAAAGAATATACATATTGTATTAAGAAATGTTCACATAAATAATAATAGGAGAAGCCAGATGCCCTAGCAAGTAAATGGGCATCTTGGTTCATTGACCTATTAACGAAAAAAGAGAACAATCCTGTATCTCTGTATCTCTTCCAACAAAAGCCGACAATCTTCCACTATTAACTTGCATATTGTTGGTACATGGATCGTCTGACCTCCGGGGCATTAGCGGTGTATATAAACCTCCAAAAAAGGGGGTCCGACGGCGGTGTGTCGGCCACCTCTCAGATGATTAAGTCAGCAAAAGAATGGAGAAAAGAATGAAGGGAGTAAACGTAGTTGGAGTTGCCTACCTTTTCCTCATGGGGAGTCTTTATTTTATACTCGAATTTCTCCTTGATTATATGAAAGATAATCTCGTGATTTTGGTGATAGGAATCTCTTTTCCATATCAAGGGTTCGTTTCCTTGTAAGGATTAGTGCTAGGATTATCCTTTTGAGAAATAAGGGATAAAATCTGTTTTCATATCAAGGATTATCTTTAAGAAGCTTGACAACATTAAGGATTAATGTTTTGAAGCGTATGAGATTTGGACATGGGAGATCCATGGATAAATATCACGCAGGTGAACTCTTCCTAATAGTCATCCCATAACACCCTTTCCATATCGATAGAATTTGGCGGGTTGGGGATTTCGGGATCTCGACGGGTTCTAAGGCACTGCCAGATGCGAGGGTGGGTTCCCGTGTGATTTTAATATAGTGGGCCCTCTTGGGCCGCTTCATGAGGCAGGCTAGGTGGTGGGCTTGCGCTGGTGCCGGGCCTATTAAGTAGTGGGTCTAGGCCCAAATGCCACGGTACTCATAATGCTCCCCTTTTTCTTCGACTTGAGGATTATGCTCTGCCAATCAGGGAAAAATATTGTGTTTTGGGACCCTAAGTATGGAGAGTTGTAGATTATTAATGCGCATATGTTCCAATGCATCAGTGCCATGTGGTGTCTTGATGGTGCATTCAATGCGCCTTCTGGGGTTCCACCTCTATATATATGGGGTTAACCCTTCCGAAGTCTATGAAGTGTGCCTATGGATTCCTCTTCTGTTACACAAAGCCTCTTTTCCTTATTAGGATTTCTTCCCCCACTGCATCTATAGGTCGGCGAAGGTGGAGAAGTTATGGAGGAAGGCTTTCAGAAGTCTCTACAACTATTCGTCGTTAATGGATATTGTGTTTTTGAAGACGACATCTATGTTGACCTATCAAGTGTCCTAGATGGGAAGCCTAACCACGCCAATGTTCCCTTTTCAAAGCTCCTTGCGAGGCCTTGCGTAGATCGGCTAGAGGTCGTGGATTGGGTGCCTAATTACACCACTGCCCTTCTTTCAGAGTTCGATGCTAGGGCTAGGTGCCCCCCTATGTTGGCACCCTCTGGAGGTGCAACGGTCAAGGTGTATGTCTGAGAGAAGGAGAGCCTTCAAGCAAAGCATTTCAGACCCTTCTTTTTCTTCCACTTTTTCTTCTTTTTGTAAATCAGGCTGGTAGAGTTGCTTAGACGTATTTGTAATGTGTCTATCATGGTTGTTTAGGCCTTTTTTTTTTTTTTTTTTTTTTGTAACCACTGATGCCTATTGGCGAATTTTAATAAGATTTGGGTTTTGGCACTCTTGTGCACCGAACTTTCTATCTTTCATTCTTTTTGTGTATGCCGGCCCGAGAGTGTTGTCCTTAGGATGGCCCGAGGAAATAACTATTGCTAATGAATGCATTTTCGGATTTCTCGACCTGTTGTATTCCGCACGGCTAGTGGGCCTAGGCCCCCAGGCCGTAAGCTGGAAGCCGGCGGTCGATAGATCAAAGGCGGGCGCTTTGATGTCCTGGAAGACGAAACGTGTTGTAAATATCAGGCATGGAAGAAGAGACACATGTCTCCTAATATTGTGGATGACCTGTCAGTGCATTTAATGCGCCTGTTCGCGTCTTACCCTATATAGGGATAAGGGTGAAAGCTTTATTTTCTTTATCGTTATTTAGAAAAATTTTGCCCAAGAATTCTTTGAGTATCTTGACCCTCCACGAAGATTTTGGTGGAAAAGGCGAAGGATTCGAACCATTTGCATTTCGTCTCTAGTGGGTTTTACTTTCGATTTCGTTTGTAGGATTGTTTGAATGCACGCTTTTCAATCGTCTGTAAGGTTTCGACGATGAAACTGTACGTAGTGTTTTTGGACATACCCATTACTAGGTGAGTCCCACGAGTTTTTGAGAAGCTCCTCAGTCTAGAGTATTGGTCATGCCTATCATTTTGTCAAGAGATTCTCGAGTTGACCCTCGTTCTTTGTTTGCCTGTAGAATGATGAGAGGTCAAGAGGAGACTTCCACCAATCAAGTTTGGCTTAGGAAGGGGTTCAATTGGGAGTCGCCTACTGCGAGCAGCCTTGTGTCTTTTATGTTCATGGAGGAACTAAGGTCCTTTTGTTGAGTCCCTAACAGTATTAGCCAACTTGTCGGGCCAGACCGACTCGCTCTACTATAGGTCGAGGCGAGGATGGCATTGTCCTACTTCACCTAGGAGCAATTCGTAGTTGGTCTTCGCTTCCGGTTGCCGTCGGTGAGCTTGATTCTTACCACGTCACCGGGCTCCTCCTCTTATTCATTCGAATGTTTTTTAGATTTTAATGGGTTGTAGCGTGCTTAACTTTTTCTACCAATTGGATATTTCATTGGTAGAGATATGTTTTGTTTATACGTTGAAGCTAGGGACCGAGGGCCGGCTGTCCATGTCAGCTCACAGTCCCCGGCTTGTAACTGGGCTTCCCGAATCCCCCAAGACAGAGGAGAAGGGGGTTGTCCTAGTTAGGGGCTAGTGGTACGAAACGCCCGGCTCTCTAGGCTTCCTTTGATGTGAATCAATCTCTCACATTCCCAGGTTGGTCTTAGTTCAATTTCGAATCATGTTCTACTAGATGATTCGTGTTTTTTGTTCACACATCTTTTTCCCTCTTTGCTATCTAGGTATGGCGCGGGCGGGATTTGGCTAGTCATGCGGATAGAAGCTGGCCTGGAGACATCAGCCCGACTACTGAAGATAAAAAGAGGTGAAGTGTAATCATAGGCTTCTCTTGGCCATGAAAAGTGCGAGGCAATTAAACTGCGCCTTTCACTTATCATCCGGCTTGTTTGCCCTCATAGCTCATTAAGGGAGAGCACTTTGTTCTCGCCGACCTTTGTAAGTCTAGCTCGGGTAGCTCTTCTACGGAAGCTGCTGCTCAGGAAGACCGAGTGAAGGCTACCATAAGGAACATAATGAAGTGCACATCTAGGTCGCTGACCCGAAGTCTGCGACTACCCCGACTGAAAGAAGGAACGAGATAGGAAGAGGGCCCGACAAACTAAAGTAGTCGGCGCCGGGTTGGAAGGCTTCGTGGATTGGATGGGCATACTTGCTAGTGAGTCTGCCGAGGAAGAGGAGATGTTTATGCTGGCACTTGAGATTTCTTTGCACGGATCTGACGGGTTGCGAACTCGAAGGATGAGTCCACCCCCATATCTAATGGGAAGCGTCCAAGGCGGTCTTCGCCAGATGAAGAAGCCTAGAAGGACTGGGCAATAATTCCAGTGGACTCCCTCGACCGAGCCACCAATGATCAGTCGATTTTGGAAGGCGCCCCTAGTGGGGTCGGTGTACCTTTGGAGGAGGGGATCCTAATTGGGGGTCCTTTTAATGTTGAAGGGAGTGGGAGGTCCCCTCGAGGGTAAATTTGCTACTTCGCTTCCCCCACCACAAGCTGCCGGATACACGTATCCTAGCGAGGAGAAGGTCGCTTGACCCAGTCTTCTTGAGCACATATGTTCCTCATTATGAGAGGATCCACTCCCCAGCGGGCATGGTTGCCCTTGATCTAGAGGGTGCTCGGGATATCATTCATCGCTGGAGCCCCTTTAACCAGGCGGAGCCTCCGGTTGAGCATATGCGCGACCTCTATCCTAATTACTTCCAAGTACCGGTGGCGGCTCACATAGAGCAGTATTCCATCTCGTTCCCTGCCTATATGAATAAGGAGGCTTTCGATTAGTGACCCGGGCCAGGATGTTCATTCCACGACCATGATTTTCAGATCAGCCAGAACTGATGCGTCTTCCTTTGCTTGGTTACTATTTCTGTTGGTAATTTCGTTTTACCTTCTCCTTTACAAGCTATAGCGGCCATCCGAATATGGCCCGCTAACAGAATTCGAGTCTCGATCTAGGTGGCGTAGAGGCTGCGGCTTTATGCCGATCAACGGTGTCAACATCGGGCCTTGGGCCTTCTTTGGAAAGAGGAATCTAAGTTGAAGCGTTGGAAGCAAGCCAAAATTTGGTGTGGGAGAGATTAAGCAGGTGGAGCAAGAAGGGATGAGGCCAGCGGGAGGCTAAGGTGGCTCATCACAGCGGCTATAGCGGGTGGGCGGAGACGAGGCAAGGGCGGAGGATGAGGGCGACTAGGGTTGAGATGCCTTGGCGGGTGCCCGGAGGAGAGGGACGGGCGCGGGTTAGAGGCTGAAGTTGCCTGTTTGACAGTTGAGCGAACGTTGCTCTTACTGGAGCTCGAGGCATCCGGTAAGTGTTTGCTCTTCATTACGGTGACAGGACACGGAAGCCATGGTGGGAGACTACCAGAAAGCCTTGGAGCAGATTTTCGCTTATGGCTACGGATGTTGTGCGTTTAAACATGGCATCTGCGATGACTGGCCAAGGATTACGGATGGCATGCTTGACTCTGCTGACCCACTTCCTCCAGACGTTTTTGCGAATCTAGGGTCCCTCGACCCACGGTAGTTGAAGTGACTGCAGTGCGTCTAGTTGAAAAGGCGAAGGATCCAGTGGAGGGGGTCGTCGTAGAGGAGCAAGGCTGACTTTTTCCCCTATATTAGTTTTTTTTATTTTAGGGGGCGTTGCTTTTCCATAAGAATACATATTATTCCTTGTAATCCTTGGTGCTTTTTAGCACATTTTAATAAGATACGAAAGTGTCAGCAAATGTGAGTCATGTTTGATAAAAATCCCTGCATGGCTACAGCCATGTCTAGGCTCCCCTTTTCTTTAATTTTGAAAATGTCAATAGGCTAACAACCATGGCTAAGCTTTCTCTAGCTGCCAACAGGGCAACAACCATGTCTGGATTTTTTTATGTGCTAGCAAGACATCAACCATGTTTGGACTTTTTTATGTGCCAGCAGGACATCAACCAAGTCTGGACTTTTTTATGTGCCAGTAGGACATCAACCATGTATGGACTTTTTTATGGAAGCAATTATAGGTTTTCAGAGGAAATGTCTAAAGGATAATCTTTATTGATAATAGCATCCTCAAAGAAGACATTACTGGTAATACTTTTTAAGGTGCATAGCGTTCCACATCCTAGGCACTTTAGTCCCATTTGGCCTGCTTAACACATAAGACCCAGCTATCCCCACTCGAACTACCGTGTATAGCCCTTCCCAATTGGGCTAAAATTTCCCGTTTGTTGGGTTGGTTGTGTTTTCAAAGACCCTTCTTAAGACTAATTCTCCGAGTAGGAATGTACACAACTTTACCCGTCGGTTGTGCAAGTTTGTCAGTCTTTGCTAGTATGATGCTATGCGGATAGCTGCCACTTCCTGAAGTTTGTTAGTTGTGTCTAGGTCTTTGATTAGGGCTTCGACATTTTCTTTTTCGGGGATTTCTACTCGTATGGTGGGCATCCTGATTTTTGTGGGGATGATGGCCTCTATCCCATATGTGAGGGCTAATGGCGATATTCCAATCGGTTTTCAGCTATGGATTTGGTACATAGGCGATAAAACTCGCGGTTCATCTACCCACTTTCCTTTGGCCGAATGTAAGCTTTTTTTTAGAACTGACAGGAGAGTCTTATTAGATGCTTTTACTTGGCCGTTGCTCTGTGGGTACCGTAGGGTCAAGTACAGGTTTTTAATCTTCAACTCTCTGCAAAAATTCTTATATACCCGATTGTCGAATTGTGGCCCATTATCGGTTATAATCGATTAGGGTATTTCGAATCTACACATAATGTTCTTCCATATGAACTGAACAACTTCTTTATCTTTGATGGATGCGAAGGCTTCAACTTCTATCCATTTACTGAAATAGTCGGTGGCAACCAGTAATAGCTTCTTCTGAGACGAGGCGGTAGGTAGTGGCCCTACAATGTCCATACCCCACTGAGCGAAGAGCCAAGGGCTTGTTATGGTTGTTAGGTCTTACACTGACACCTTTGACACAGGGGCCTGTCGTTGGCAGCGGTCACACATCCTGACATAGGCGACGACATCTGCGCGCATGGTTGGCTAATAGTAACCCTAGGTGTGGGCTCGGTAGGCCAATGTCATGCCGCTTGGATGATTTTCACATACCCATCATGGAGGTCTGCCAAGACATACTACCCCTGCTAGTAAGTGAGGCACTTAAGGTATGGCCCGTCCAGGGACCGCTTATATGGATGTCCGTTCATGCGTGAGAAGCGGTACACTTTGGACTTGGATCTTGTGGCCCTCGGCTGTTATCAGCGAGTTCCCAGGAGCTCAAATAGCGGACTATTAGAGTCATCCAAGAGGGACACGCTTCGTCTATTTCGTTTACCCAACTGGTTGCAATTATTTCACAGCTAGTAGTGAGCAGTAGTAGCACTATTTCTTTTATTGGTAGGTCCAGGCCACGGTACCAAATACGTCACGCCTTTCGTTTGAATCTCTCGAGACATGTTCTAGTTGCTAAGCCGCGAAGTTTCTAGTCATGCGCTCGTCTCTTGTTTCATATTCTTCATTTACCTACCCTACCACCAATTGAGAGTCGCTTCTTATGATTATTTTTTTTAAGGATATGGAGATTGCGAGGTCAATCCCGGCTATATGGCTTCGTATTCGGCCTCGTTGTTTGAAGCGGAGAAATCCAAACGTATGGCCTAGTCTATAATTTCTTCAGCCGGGGCTTTAAGTTGTAGTCCACTACAAGAAAAAAAAGGTTTCATTGATAGTTTTTCACCGTCATGGTAAGCTACATCCGTTAAGATAGGTCAATGTTCACCAAGTATCTATCATAGATGTCAAGAAAACCTTAAAGCTAGCTTGACATGCATATGTTATGGTTGCCTTTATTTCTACTAATGATGGAATTTGTCAATATGAGGAAATATATGTCAAAATTCTCACTTGCTATCAAAGGTTGGCTTCACATAAGTCAAGGCTTTTTTTATCTTATGTCAATTTGATCAACATAGGTCGAGTTGGATAAAATTAATATTATTTCAATATAATTTCTATTTTTAATGGAAACTAAACCTATTGCATATGATGCCTAATTTGAAATTAAATTTAGTTTCCTATTTAGTTATGATACTAATCATCAAGTCTGAACTATGCTCATAAACTACTATTTAAGGGGGAAGGAGGAAATAATTACTATACATACATTTAGACATCAAATACATAATCCCATAAATCTTCTTCAAGTTATACTCTCCATTTTATACATTTAAACAAAACTCAATAAAAACAATCAATTAAAAATATTACACTAACTTAGATTGGATTCTCTAATATTTCTTCAAAGGAGGTACTCTTTGTTTCTTCCACTTTGTCTTCTTCCAATACACATTTTTCTTGGGTACCTTAATAGGATGAACAAAATATTAATAAAAACTTGAGCAAAAATATAAAATTATAATTTTTCATTGGAGGAATACATATTAGCCTCTTCAACATCACAGAGATAAATATTCAATATCACATGAAAATATGCTTTAGTTATATAGGATTTGGATGAGATAAATCAAAGCTTCAATAATGAGAAAATGTTAATGAAAGAGATGAAAAGAAAAAGAAAATGCAATAAAAAAAGAGTGGAAGGATTATGTACTTTATGTTTACCATAGGAGTGTATATTTAAATATTTCTTGTAATTTTATTACTAGATTAGAGGTAAAAGCGTCATTTCTTTTAACTACTTCATTTAATTAGTAAAGATTCTTTTCTATAATGTAGAAAGATTTTAAAATTTTCTTATACAAATATTTGTTGAGATAGTGGACCAAGTTAGTAGATTTAGTGTGATAGAAAATATAAAAAATAAATAACTAAAAATTTATAAGGCATGGAACTAAAGATTTGAAAAATTATGAGCTATATTCAATAGCTAGAAGAAGACCATTACACATTCCTAAAGACGAAGAGTTTTCCTTTCAATGTTAAAGGTGAAGTATGCCTCCCAATTTAAAGAAACAAGCAATTATAGAGCAAAAAGGTTTATGAAGAAATTAAAAAAATGAAACTAATTTGACAAGAAATTGATATAAAGAGAAGTTCAAACTCATACTAGTATTGATACTGAATAGGATGGAAACTCCATGTCACGTGGATCCTATTAACCTAGAACTCAAGGCGACATACAACATTTCATGAAATCACTAAGTTTGTGTAACTGGAAGACAAGGACAATGTCTTCATAATCGATTTATAAATTATGTATCATTATGATCACTCAATAAATACATTGTTCAAGCCTTTATTAAAAGTAAATGTCCACAAAAATAATCTACAAATCAAACTCTTAAATAGCCTGTAATATAAAGGAATGCAATTCCAAGAATAATGTTATATTTCTCACAAAGCTGCGTACATTCAAGGTAAAGTCTCTTTTGCTTTATAGTTTTTATACATATATGAGAATACCCTTGGTTTTACATATCATCCATTCATTCAACTTTAGTGTCCAATTATATTACAAGTATATTGCACATGCAAAATGCAAATTTCTAATATATGATGACATTTATTAGAGACATCACTTTTTAATTATACCATAGTTTTAAAAGGCGTGCTTAAGGTGCGCCTAGGCTCAAGGCACAACCGCCTTAGTTGTAGGTCTCGCCTTTCAAGACTTAACGCCTTCTTTTGAAAGGCATGTCTTATAGACTATAACTTTTTTTAAAAACAATTGTATTCTTGAAATTTCTAATTATATATTGAAATTTATATAATTTCGCTACTTTTTTCATTAAATTTTTCAAAAACTAATAGGAATCTTTAATTTTGTTTATTAATATATACACACACACACTAATTATTATAGCAACAAAACAAGTGATAAATAGAATAAATATATATTTTTACAGAATAATGTAACATAAATAGAACCCACTTTCCATCGGCTTTGATCTTGCTATCTAAAGTGTAATCTAGTTTTTTAATGCCCATAATTTTTTGGGAATTAATTAGCACATATATAATGGTAGGCTAAGATTTAAATGTTTTAAATTTGTTTCAAATAATTAATAGAAAGAAGAATATTTTCATCAATTCTTTTCTATTAACTCTCCCCGAAATGAACTACTTATATTTCTATAATTTAACCCATACAATAATGGGCAACTCATCTATAAATCTATTTAAATGAAAACAACTTGAGTAAAAAAAATAAAACATGTTTACTTTAGTGAAAAATCTAGTTACTTTCATGACTTATTATTTTTTTAAGAGACTTTTGCACAACCAAATCATATTTTAATTGTTAATTTTTACCTTAATTTTAATTTTTAACACACACATATATAAACTGACAAGGGATGGGCGGCCATGACTTTTAGCAAGCCCTCGTGGAGGGCAATCATACCTTTTTAACCAACCCACAACAAGACTCATGATTTAAGTTATAAAATCCTTAACAACTACTTCACTAAGAGTATGCATGTAAAACCCGAGAAAAATTCAATTTTTCTGAAAAATGGTAAAACGATAATTTACTGTTATAGTACAGGTTGAAAACCTGAAATTTTTCTAGATCTCGGGTGAAACGGACTTCACCGTTGGAATCGTCTTACGAAATCTAGTTACGTAATCGAACTTCATCGAATTTCAAGATAGTCGAAATTTCGTATGTTCGAAGTGTCGGTGTCGGATGATACGTAGATGGTGTCATATGGCACCTTAGGAGAGGGCACATGTAAGAGAGCCATGTGGTATGGCTTATGCCACTTAGGGCATGTGTCCATGTAACACATGGCACTTGGTTGAATGGTTCATTTAGAGCCATGTCGAGTGGGGTTAAGGACATGTCGAGTTGGCGGGGGAAAGTGGGAAGTGGGGAAGCTTCCTTTGATGGTCGATGGATGAAGCGAAAGAAAAGGAAGAAATAAAAACAAAAAAGAAGGAAAAAAAATAGAAAAAACAGTGCATGGGAAAAAAAAAAAAAAAAAGGAAAAGGGAGAGATGGAAATAGAAGATTTTCTCGGTGTTCCGACGGTCGAAGCTCGATAGTCCGAGAACTAAAGTTGGTTCATGCAACGAGGATGCGTGCGGATACAGGAAATGGGTTTTCGTCGAGATCTCGAGAGTGGGGTTTTCTCCTACACTGGTTCTTTTTCACTTAAGAGTCGTAAATGGTCATATGGTACAACCCCAACCATGGGACAGAGTTTTCGGAAATTGAGACTGTTTTTGGATAGTTTATGACTGGGTTGTGAAGGTCAGTATCCGGGCCGGTTTAGTGCTTGTTTGGAAAATGCATTTGGTAGTTTTTGGTTCTGGACTCTTGGAAAATGCATCTTCCGGATTTGTGTGTTATTTCTCAAAAGCTGGAAATTTTGGACTTAGTCAGTGTGGCAGGAATGACTAGTTTGTGTGGATTGTTTTTGGTGTATTATTGTTGGAAATTGAATAACATACTAAATGTGTTGAAAATATGTTGATATATGAGTGTTTTATTAGCATGAATGGATGTAAATTATGTGTGTTTGATATAATTATCCACTTGTTACTTAATATAAAGTATGAAATGTAAATGTTTCATGTAGTGTTCCTTATACATGTAACATGAGGTACATGCATTGACATTTTTGCATTACATATGCACAAGGACATCGCATTGTGTGGGGTGTATGTGCATATTTATGATCATTCATCATTCTTGGTGAATGGGTGGTGAGCTCGGTAATGGAACAACGTTCAAAATGAGTCTCATGGTTGCAATGAAAAATACGTATGTTGGGCATAGCAAAAAGGGATAGATACCCCATCGGGTGATCACCGATGGTGAAAGCCTATAAAAATGTTTGGAAGGCGTGCGGCGTCCTATAGTGAAAACCCGAAAATCCGTGACCCACAAATGCATAAACACAAGGGATTTTACTAAATAAATGAACATTTGAGGTTTATCCAATGGGTTTTGATTTATAAAACAAAAAAAAATATTTGTTTTGGAAAAATGGTCATGGGATTAAATATCAATGACAGTTTTTTTCACACTTGGCATATGCATGTGTGAGGGAGTCGGTTAGGACTCGGGACATGGGGCATGATGAGTCTCATCTCATTCATGACATGTAATTCCATGGTAGGATTGCATATTTTATGTGGAATGTGATATGATATGATTATGGCATTGCATGTGCAGTGGGGAGTAACCCTTATGTGATAAGTAAGTTGAAAAGTCAATAGGGAATATTGTCATGATTTTTGTTGGAGGAATTTAAAAGACAAAAATGAACATTTAATAAAGCCAAAAGTGACATATTGTTATGATTAATATCATTTAATATTCAAAGAAATTAGGTTTAAAAGTCTTTCACAAAATAAACCTAGAAAACTTATGCAATGATTGATATTAGAAAAAAAATTTTATAGATATTATTTATTTTAGAAAAAAACAAAAAACAAAAAGTAAAAATTTGATGATAAATTCTTAGAGAATAATAATAAACAAATATGACAAGTTTGAAAGCTAAATTTTAATACATATATTTATTTGATAAGTAATTGAGGATATATTTTTAGTAAATGGATATTTTTTATGATTTGAAAATTTATTTAGATAATAGTGTGATCAAGATAAATATTGAGTCCTTTAAAAAAAGATAAATATTAAGGGATAATATGAAATGTGAAATATACTATAATATTTATTTTTAGTAGAGTAAGTGAATTAATTAAGAATATAAAATAAATAAATAAATATTTGAAATCATATTTGGAAGGAATTCAATTTTTATAGAAGTTTAAAACTTATTAATTCATTATTATGAATTATGATGTTTAAAATATTATTAGGATTAATAATATTGACATTATGATATTATTAGGATTCTCAAACCTATAATTTTAGGTTAATAATTAATAATGATAGCTTCTCCTTATTATGCTAGGGGTAAAATATTCTTTCGAGATTCTTCGATTATCTATTTCAGAGGCTTTAGAGTACTCCTTTTAAATAAAGAATATTAATACAATTTTGCAAAGAAAATATTTGATATGTTTTTGCATAAAGATTATCTATATTTTTTTGAAAAATATATTTATTTGTTTTTTATGTAATTTGAATGAAAAATGTTTGATTTGTTTTATTCCTTCCAATTGTTTCTTGGATCAAATAATGATTTTCCATGAAAGTATTTTGACATTTGTTTTGTTTATGAAAAAAAAATGTGGAGATATGATGTTTTGTGATTAAAATTTTTTAATGAAATGTTTGATTCTGGTTAGTTCATGTAAAACCCCGAGAAAATCCAATTTTATGAAAAATGGCAAAATCGTAATTTCGGTCAAAATCCAAAATTTTTCTAGATCTCGAATGATGAAACGGACTTCACCGTTGGAATCGTCACCATGAAATCTATTGCAGCGCCGATTTTCGTTGAATTCCTAGAGCGGTCGAATTTGCGTGTTTCGAGAAAAGCGGCGTCGTGTATGACACTTGGCCTTATTTGAATGGCGTATGATATTGCCACATGTCAAGCATCAAATTCAGTCAAGCTTGAGGAACAGGTGGGACGCGTTGACACATGGCATGATGCCATTGGGTGGAAAAGTCAAAGTGGTTGGTTTGAGTGGATAAAAATCTCTCAGCTTGATGAGGTGTGGACATGTGGCAATGTGAGAGACAAAAGCGAAGTTTCTTCTCAATTTGGCTGAGCGTCTGCGGTAGGAGGAGGAAGAAAATGCTGATTTAAAATGGTGGATTTTTAGAGAGAGAAGGTCTGGCTTCTCTCTAGGATTCAGTGTTCGGACCAGTCGGATCGCCGGTCGAAGCAAAGTTACACCCCACAACAAGGGCTCTGGCGTGAGCCTTAGTTTGAGTTTTCGACACACTCTATGAGTTAGGGGTTTTATCCTACTTGTTTTAAACCTTGTTTAAGTGTTTTGTTGATGGTTGAGTTGATTTGAGGCCGTGAGGGGCCGTTTGATCTGTCCCAAAACTTGGGATCGAATTGTTGGAATTTTTGGAGCCTTTTGGACAGTCCACAGACTGTTTGGGCATCTTGGGTGATGATTTATGTAATAAATTGTGTTTTGGTGTGCATGAGGCCAGGAATGGCCATGGAATTCGATTCCACAAAGTGGAACCGATGTGTGTTGAGTGGGCTACCCACGGACAGCCTTGTTCTATTTTGGGACATTAAAAACAGTCGGTTGGCATAGTGGACCAAAACGTCAATGTATTGTGTGCATGATATTGTTTGAAGTGAATGGCAGGTTGGTTGATCAAAAGAAATTAATAGGTTAATGCTTGATGTGTTAACATGATGCCATAATTATATAGAATATAATTGTGGGTGTAGGCCATTGGAAATGGAATAGTGATTAGCTCAAGTGAGCAAATTTGGGAGTTGGTTGATCAAATTTGAATAACATGTGGTGTGATTGCAAATTTGATAATATATGCATATTTGATATATTGGTTGGATTGTGTTGAAATGGAATAATGCACATTTCATGCAGGGTAACCTAGAAATTAGGTGTGAGTGCATGACATGAATTTTAGAAAAGCAGCGAACATGGTTGCGAATTTCACGGGATGATTTTTCGGAGAATGGGGTTGGGAGGCAGTCCGACCGTCGTTTCGGATGAGGACCATGGCCCATTTCGGGAAGTTCTCCAACACATTCGCCTCGGAGGGTAGTCCCATATTTTTACGAGCTCGGTAGTGTATTTTTCGAGAACAAGTTTTGTTTTTTGAAAATGATATTTTCTCATACATGGCTTAGAGCGAGTGTGGGGGGTCGATGAGGACTCGAGACATGGGAATGGGCGTGTAGACATTGAGTAGGATCAACGTATTTACTTGAGTGTGTGTTTAAATTGGATCTTGCATATGCACTTGGGTGGGGAGTAGCCATTTAGGGTAATTCCACTGCGGGCAATAGCTCCACCACAATCGGAATATTATTTCAGTACGGGCGTTCGAGAAACGGCTCAATATAGAGGCCGATTTTGAAGAAAGCGAGGGTTAATAACTTTGATGTTTTGGTATAACATGTATTAAAACTGTAAATTTTAATATGTGTTTGTATTAAGAGTAATGTAATAACTCTTGAACTATTGGAATATAGTTGGGTATATTTTGATGAGTATTGGTGTATGGGCCCAAGTGGCCATTTTACTTTCAGTATGAGTCTCGCGTCACGGGCGTGTGGAATTTCCGCGGGTTGTGGGTTGTCAATGACACCACGGTTTTTGGGGCGTCACGGTTCGACTTTGTGCTTCGGGAATAATAGTTGACATTATTCGGCCTTTGTCAGCGAATGATGGTTGACCTTTACATTGTTCCTTGGTGGCGAATGTAATTAATTTGAACCTACCCATCAATCTCTAGGGGTTTCGGTTTATAGGCTATTAGTGCGTAGTGTTTGGATTACATCCCACCTTAAGGAACAATTTGCGACTAGTACGCCTATTTAAAAAAGTCCTCATTAGTTTAGACACCATTTGATATTTGATGACCAAAGAAAAATATATTTGAAATGTATTTGATTTTGGACTTTGATATGAAAGTGTTTGAATCGAAATTTGATATGAAATTGTTTGGATCACATTTGATATGAAATTGACTTGAAATGGATTTGAGAATGCTTTGAAGGAAAATTTGGAATGTTCTAGCTTATTTTTTAATCGAAGGTCTTGATGAAAAACATCTCTTATTTGTTATATGATTGAAAACCTTTTGATCAATGAAACTATTAGTATTTCTTATTAGGCTTTTAAGCTAAATATAATTCGTTGATATCTTTTCAAGTACTTTTAGTTTTGCGATGAGTGATGGCTAGGTTAAGGGATTTGTCATCATTAGGATTTGAATAAAAGTTTTATGTTGGACTTTGTTGAATTAATAAGTTCATGTTTATGGATAATTTAGAGAGTTACTTGGATAATAACATTCATTTTATTAGTTCAAAGTTGGAATTTGGGAGATTCTGAATAGCTCTATGTGAGATTATAATTAATATTTGGAGATTTAGAAATAATTTTTTGTCGACATGAAATTCTGAATTTGGAGAATTTAGAAATTTAGAAAGTTGAACATTACTCTAAACATGTATTTGGTAATTGGACACGATCTAGTTACAAGAAATGAAGGTTTGTTTTGTTTCGCACTTCGAACCTTTGGGTTTGAGTTGTGAAATGACAATCATAGCCCTAGACCGGGTTTGAGGGCGTGACACTGGTTGGTAGGAATCGAGTGAACTTTTTCTCTTCTTTGATTGAAGGTGAAGCTACTGTAATGTTTTTTATTTCATTTTGAACAATCTTTTATTAATGTAATGCCGATGTGTTTGGTTGGGCTCTTAGGAAACCTTTTCTCCCTTTGATCTTAAACAACTGATACGTAGTCTAATTAATATATATATATATGTGGATAACTTGTTTCACGCAAATAGGAGCTAAGTAATAATCAAAGGCAGTGTTCGATCATTGAAATAAACGGGCATATATAGCCACACTTGTAGGATGAAATGGGCATATAGCCTCAATAATCTAATCTATGGGCTTCTCTCTTGTCTACATGGTTGTCAACTTTTGTAAACCCCCATATGTGTAAATATCAATAATCGTCTAATTAGTTTTACCTCTTAAATCAAAGTATAAGAATGATAAATATAAAAATGGTTACATAAATCCATAGAAATAAATATTTTAGGTTTAAAATAACATTAAAAATGAATTTAGACGTCGAAACCTTAGAATGAATCCACATGGCCCGAATTTGAGAGTGTAGTGGCAAAACTGTAATTTTGAAGAAAACCAAAAATACCCAATGAACAGTAAAAATCGGGGCTGCTAGGTTTAAAACCCATTTCCTCCATTTCTCTCATTTTCTTTGACTTCACTCCTCACCCACACCCTTGGAACCAGGAACCGGTAGAGAGGAAGAAGGAAGGGCGAATTCGGGATCAAAGCTCAAGATCCCCATACAAACCAAGGATTTAAGGTAGGGGTTTTCTCCCATTCACTTACATTGAGGCTAGGGTATTTATATATGTACGTTTTGGGGCTATAAATGCTATATTTCTGGGTGTTCTGAAACCATTCTCTCTTTGTAAGTGGGAATGAGGAATTTATTCTTAAATGTGTTCTTTGGGGATTGATTTCTAACTCCTAGTGATTTGTGTGAGTAGTGAAATAACGTGGGTATGATCTCTTGTATTTTCTAACTATTTCTTGAATTGTTTTGTTTGTGAATTCTTAGAAATTTTTCCGATAAATTGGAGATATATGGAATGATTGGTTGTGAGATTGATGGTTGGTAAAATAAATTTTCTGGTATGGTGATTGGGGTGATTGGGGATTCCAGCTATATTGTGGGAAGTCAAGCATATTGTGGGGATCGAAATATATGGTGTGAGATTCTTATCTAGTTAAGGATTCTAATATATAGTATGGGGGATTTCAATATAGTATGGGATTATTATAGTATGGGGGATTTTTGTAACATGGGGATTCTTATATAGTATGGGGATTCTAATATGGTGATCCACATGATTTGAGCTAACTCGGACATGTTTGTTTAAAAGAAAGAAATTACTTCCGATTTAGACTCACTCGGGAATGATTTCTTTATAGGGATTCTTATATAACATGGAGGATTCTTATATAGTATGGGGGATTCTAATATAGTATGGGATTATTATATAGTATGGGGATTCTTATATAACATGGGGAATTCTTATATATTATGGGGGATTCCCATGTAATATGGGTGATTCTGGTATGGTGTCTTGTTATGAGATTGATTGTTAGTAGGATAAATTTCTGATATAGTGATTGGAAATAAAAGGAGATAGAGGTTCCTTGTAAGGATGCTCAACCTATGCTTAAGGGTTTCCTTGTAGATGCTTGAGAAACCCTACCATGAATGAGAGGTTCCTTGTAAGAATGCTCAACATGCTCAAGAAGTTCGCCTTAAGGATCTTGAGAAACCCTACTATGATGAATGAGAGGTTCCTTGTAAGGATGCTCTAAATATTCTTAAGAGGTTCCTAGTAAGGATGCTTGAGAAATACTACTATGAAGAGTGAGAGGTTTATTACAAGGGTGCTCATTTTATCTCAAGAGGTTCCCGGTAAGGATGCTTGAAAAACAAAAATAACGCAATAGGGGTGGAGGTTACTATTTAGTATGCCACTTGCCAAAAATAACGGTTGGAAATGGTATTTGGTGAAACTGTTTATAATTTTGTTTACGTGTTGCTTGAGTGTACATTTACTTAGGTGTTTTCATATAAACTTGAGATCTATTTATAAAAAAAATGAGACCATTTGCATTTTACAATGTCCTGTTGTTTTTAAAATGGTACATCTATGATATGTTACATAAAAAAAATAGGGCCCATTTGTTTTCATACTTTTCTAAACCTTGGAGTTTGGGAGGTTTCCCTCTGAGCTTTATGCTCACCATCCCCTCCCCCCTACTTGTTCCTTTTCAGATTTTACCTTTGAGAAGGTGGTAGGAGCTGAGGAACGGGTCATTGAGAAGCCCGGCAGAGGATTAGATTGTGGGGTCCCTCAAAGTGAGGAACTCCTTGAGGCCAAGGTAGAGAAGAAGAAGGCCAGATTTTGGCCTATTTTCTGATTTTTTTTGTAATTTTCTGGATCGAATATTCAGTTTTGAAGATGTACAAAAGATGATATTGTGGTCATGGCTTGGCTTATTCTTTTGGAAGGGTATTGTGGGTGTTGCATACAGTGAATGGAAATCTTTTGGGATAATGTTGTAAATATTTTATGGATAAATGGGCTCAAGGTGGTTGATGTATTAGAATTGCACAGGTTGTGTTTTGGGTAGAGCTCTCCGAACAAAGGAGACTCTGCCCGAATTTGTCAAATTAAGGACCCCCGGTTATTTATGGATTTTATTAGTGCTCTCATAGTGTAAATGGTGGTTAGTATGTAATGCCGTCCTGGGGGGGAATTTGGGTCGTTACAACTTTGCAGTCTTTCACAACATTTTAAGTCATTTCCATCTCTCAAACATACAGCCAGCACATGCACAGGAAGCACACAAGTCTTTTATGTGGGGCCAGCACAAGTCTTTGAATTTTGTACTGGAAGAACAATAGAGTGCAAACCTTAAGAGGAGATATTCCGTCTCCTTCTTCAGCCTTCCTAGTTACAGACTGTGTGGGTATCAGCTTTAATTTCAGTGTCACTAGATCTATTCAATCAAGTGGGTGTTGAAGAATCCTAACAAACATTCAGTTTCTGTATTTGGTTCCTGAATATTACATGTCCCAATAGTTGAGTTGACCGAAAAGAGCGATGTTTACAGCTTAATTTGGAGTGCTAACGTGTGAGATAATATCAGCACGAAAGCCAATAGAGCAAGGGAATTTAATACATTGTAAAAGACGCGAAGATAGCAATGGATAAGACCAAAGATCTGTACAACCTCCAACACTATAGGAGGTTTCAACAAGTTTGTGGATGCTGAGATGTGTTCAAGAATCAGGGGCTGATAGGCCTACAATGGGTCATGAGGTGGTTAAAGAGATTGAAAACATCATGCAGTTGGCTGGTCTTAATACCAATATTCCTGAATCATCCTCTGCTTCAGCAAGCTATGAGGAGTCTAGTCTTGGTACTTCCAGCCATCCCTATGACAGTGATCCCTCATATAATAATAGTGTAAGCTATCCATCTTCCAAAATAGAACTTGTAATGCCTCAATTTTGTGTGGAACTTGTTATGTTTGTTGGCCCCAAGGAAGAGTCCATTTGTTAATGATTTTACTCTTGGAAATGTTTATAGGATAATCACCTTGTCGAACGATCAACTCTCCTAAAAACTTGAGCTTGTAAGATTAGTTTAATATGAATATAAATCTTGCTAAGCGTCTTCCCTCACATACAACCCCATAATTAAAATGCATAAAGTCAAATAAATAGATAGAGTTTTTTATGAACTTTCAAACCTGACATATAAAGTCGAATATTGGAATTTGTAAGAAGATGATTGACTGAGACCTTCTGTCAAATAAAACTTTGTTCTCATATTAAATAATCGACTCTTTTAAAAGTTTGGTATAGTATTTTGGTTTAATATGAATATTATGTCATAACATCTTTTATGATATTGTATTGCCTTGAGACTTATCCTTTTAGATCACTCCTAATTTATGAGTAGAATCAATTTCATTGTTTTTTTTGGATTGTCTTATGAGATGAATTCACATTTGTGTTGACTTTTGGATGCCGGTCATAAAAAAGGAATTTATGAGAAGGAACTGATCACTAATTTTGGTCCATCCAATATCTTATCTATTTATCTTTGCAATTAAGCACTTCCAACAACCTTGATGTTTGATTATTTAAAAAAAAAAAAAACAACAACCTTCAATTTTTTATGTTTATTAGGCTTGTGACTTAAGGTAGATCCTAAATGACTCACTGCTACTATTTAGTATTTACTATCATAGATTGAATTGTATATTTGGAAGTATTTATTATGATATGTCTGAATTTTATCTTTGGAAATGAGATTATAAAAATAAAAGATAATTCTGATATTTTTAATTGAATTACACACAAGTTTAAAAATAAAAAAAAACTTCTAACAATCCACCACAAAAACAAATAGGGAGTACAATGGAGAACTTTCTAAACATCTGAAGTATTATAGCAATTCTAAGAAACAAAATCCTAAAATTAAAAATAGATAATGAGATAAATTTTCATGAATCATTGCATAGAATAATTTCTCCAATAGGTCACGTCCTCTTCACCCTTACAAGTTGTTTAAATATCTTGATCCCTAACATCCCAATCAATCCAATGTAAATTGATTCATTTTAAGATCTAATAAATACTTTAATATTTCTATTAAATGAAAATATACTTTATACATTATTTTTTTAATAAAATTTATCGCCCGTTTGTGGCAAGTGTGAGACTAGTAGAGAATTTTGTTCAAACACTTGGAAAAGTCTTCTTTCATCTTAAATACCATTTTCAATTTTTGAAAAGCTCTTTCAACCAAATTTTAAAGAATTGTCGCCCTGCTGAAAGTGCCGTCGAACTTTGAAATGTAATTTGTCTTGTTCTGACAAAATGTTAAATTATAAAATATAATTTGTGCTTTATAAAAATAGAAAGAATCATATTTTCTTAAACATGAAGATACAACGTTAAATTATAATAAAGGTTATGGTAAATAGAAAAATAAATAAATAAATAACTCATTCAGTTTCATACAAATACGGATGGCAACATGTGGGTTTAGGTGGGTTTTTTCGGGTTCTTGACCCTAATGGTATTGGTTTTGTTTAATTGTAATCAATTATGAGAATTTTCTCATACCTGTCTCACACCTTTCCTTCTCGTTTAATTTTTTAAATATGACGAATATGAAAATTGATATAAACAAATGTAACGGGGTTGGAATGGGACTGCCTAATGAACGATCAGATATCGTACTAGCTACTGTGATCTACATCTCAATTTAGTTACTCTTCCACACCATGCATAAATGTTAAATAAGTCGTTTTGTGTAAAGATTTCCCATAAAAATGATATGGAAAAACTCAAATCTTAACTCACGCCTATATCAAAATTCAAAGTCCTCAACGAAATTTAAAACTTTTATATTACAATATTTTGTATAAAAAAATTTATTTACTTTTCAGATTTTTAAAAAAAAAAATCATATTATAATTATATTAGACATATACTCTTATTGCATGCACAAGGGTATATAAATTTATTTATTATCTTGATATTTTGCGTCTATGCCTGAATCTAAATTTAATTTAACTAATTCAATTTTTTGTACTTTTATTTACTTAGCATTACAAAGATATTGTAATATTATGTTCTTATAGAGATTTTAACTAGCTCTTCTTCTTAAGCCTTGTTCAACCCTTAACCACATGACTCTTTGGTTTAACTAATCCAATTATAATATATGTTTTGGTTTAACGAGATTAGATAGCTAGGTTCAAAGGGTGTCTTATATTATATATTGTTATATACTACTAATATAAGTATATAACCATGATATCTAGTACATATTGTCTTCCTTCAGTTTCAAAAGCAAACATTATATCAAAATATTAATGTAACCCCCATCAACCAAAAAAATTATTGTAATAATTCATCCACAAAATTTAAGAAACTATGAATATTAAAATGAAATTATATTGATAAAATATCAATATCACCTTTATATAAAAGATTATTTTCATTTTATATATATATATATATATATATATATATATATATATATATATATATATATATATATATATATATATATATATATATATATATATAATTTAAATTATCGACAATATTGACCTATATATAAATTTATTTTAAGTAATATATATTATATATATTCTATTTTATAATTTTAGTATAATGTTTGTATTTTTTACGGTAGTTAACGGCTGCGAGTTTTTTGTATTTTGTAAATCGAGCTTTAAATCGAAGCCAGAAATTATATAAAACAAAAACCAAAACCGAATCGATTGGTTCGATTAACCTATTTTTCAATTCAATTTCGATTTGATTTTTTGGTCGATTTGGTTTCTCATGTTCTTTTGCCCATCGTAGTTTTCACTTTCAGTCATATATATATATATATATATATATATATATATATATAGTCAGTAATTTAGTGGGGTTTTGATCAGCTGACGACGTACCCAAGAGAGAAAAGAAAGTCTTGGAAAGGTTGAAATTAATTAAGTCGACCATGACACCCTCACTCGCCTTTCTCCACGTGATTTTTTTTTCTTCCTTTTCCGCAACCCTGCAAGAAAAGATATATACTGAGTCAAACCGGCCCCAATGAAATTTTGAGTCGATGCATGAATCTAAATTTAATTTAACTAATCGAAATCTAATATATATATATATATATATGATAAACATAATATTTAATATTGATGGACAAAGTAAGAATTCATATGAACAAATGGATGAGTTATGAAAGAGAAAATTTAGGTTTTTACGTTGATGAAACCTGTTTCTGATACAAAGAAAAGATGTATATATATACTAGGATAAAACCCTAAAGCTATTAAAGCTATTAAAAGACTAATTCTACCCTTAAAGAAGTAAGTAGAATTACAAGAGGCAGCTATAAGTACCCATAACACTTATTATAATATTTAACATCCCCCCTCAAACTCACGATGCTGCTGCAATAAGCGTCGAGAGTTTGCTAGATAAAAAGCAGCTTGAGATAGAGTGTGATTTTGTAAACAAATTCGACTAATTTTTGCATAGAAGAAGGAGCTTGAGTAATGTTAAAGTGCCGCTCAGAAAATGATGTCGAATGGCTGTAATCAATCTCGATATGGCAGTCCGCTCGTGGAAAAGCGAGTGCACGGCCCGATTTGGATAAGCCATTCTTGTGTATCGCAATATAATGGAGTAGGTTGATGAAGAAAACACCCATATCCGAAGCAACCATCGTAACCAAACTATCTCACAGGTAGTAGAAGCCATGGCACGATACTCTGCCTCTGTGGAAGATCTAGAGATAACATCTTGTTTCTTGCTCTTCCACGAAATGAGAGAATCCCCCAAAAAAATACAAAAACCCGGTGGTCGGTTGCGTCAGTAGGATCCACTAAGCCCCAATCGACATCGGAATAAACATGCAACTCCAAGGATGGGGTAGAAGAAAGTAAGAGACTACGAAGCTGAGTACCTCCCTGAAGATACCTCAAAATACGAGAACGGCTGACCCGATGAGCGTAGTAGGTGAAGTAACAAAAGCCCGGCTAACTATATGAGCAGCATATGCAATGTCGGGGCGAGTAATGGTAAGATAAACCAAACTACCAACGATGCGATATAAGCGGGATCCCGACAAAGGAGAACCATCGAAGCCCAGTACTTGACATTAATCTCAATAGGAGTATCGTGATCCGATTATCGGTGATACGCGAGACCGCTCAAATATATCGAAGATGTACTTGGGTGGAAGAAGATAGCCTTTCGGAGAAGATGCAGCTTGATACCCGAAAGTAGCGGAGTGAGCCCCGAATCCTTCATTGCAAAACAACTGAGTCAACTCTGTCTTTAACATTAGAATACCATCAACATCATCACGGTAATAATCATATCATCAACATATAAAGCGAGAATCGACCAGCGAGTACATCAACAAATAATGCGGAATCGCAGTTGCTAGAGGCCCGAAAACCAAGTGAGGTAATACTTGATTAGAAAACTTTTCAAACCAGGCTCAAAGCTGTTTTGAGACCATAAAGACTTTTACGAGCTTACCAAACTTCACGAAGTGACAAAACCCAGGGAGGGAGGGAACCATATAGACTTCTTCTTGAAGATCTCCATTTAAAAGGCATTTTTAACATCCATTTGAGTAATATGCCAATGACGAAGCAAGCGCAATAAGAGTCTGATGTAGTCATTTTTATGAGCAAAGTCTCTCATAATCCATACCATATTCTTGTGAATATCCCTTAGCAACCAAGCTCGAAACATACCTTTCAACAGATCCATCAGTTGAGTCTTAATTTTATAGACCATGAGAACCAATGTGCGTTTACGGAGGTAGAATTACCAAAATCCCAGTATATGTCGATGTAGAGAAGCGATGAGTTCCTCGGCCATAGCATCTTAAAGTGGATCAATGGCGCCTCTTTATAGGACAAAGGCTCGAGAGAGGCGATGGGCGAAGCTAAAGAACAAAGAACTAGAGTAACAAGAATAAATAAAATCAGGTTGTTGGTGGACTTGGTTGGTAGGGTGCAAGGGGAGAAAGCGAGGCCGTGGTCTCGAGGAAGATGATTGAAGCGGCCATTAGAAGGAGAGGAAGCTATAGGCATGTCAGGAGCTAAAGTACCAGTATCTGATGAAATAGTAGTTGGAACTCTGCAAGAATTATGATCAGAAAGAGTAGGACGAGACTGGGGAACATCAACAGGGGGAACAATAGCATCATGACCAGCAAAAGGATCAATCACGAATAAGATCGAGACTTAGTCATGTTATGAGCACTAGCGGGAATAGAAAATACGATATATGTTCAAGAAATACAACATGGCATGAAACATATAATTTTTAGTGATTGGATCAAAAACAACGATATCACTTGCAGCCTGCACCATAACCTAGAAAAACACAAATAGAAGATTTTGAGACAACACTGCGCTCGTGAGGTCGAAGAACAAAACATGTAGAACCAAAACACGAAGAGAAGAATAATCGGGAGCATGTCTATATAATAATTTTTTCAAAGGAGACAACCCGAATTGTAGAGAGTTGGAATTCTATTAATCAAATGGCGCGATGGGAATTTGCTACTCCCAAAATTCCACCCTAGGAACAGCGGACAATAAAAGAGATCTAGCAGTCTCAACAATGTGTCTATGTTTCCTTTCAGCAACACCATTTTGTTCAGGAGTATCGGTACAAGAAGTTTGATGAATTGTCCCATCTAAAGCAAGTAAATCAGTAAAAGCATGAGAAGTATACTCTCCACCCAAATCACATCTAAAACACTTGATACTTAGGAGGAATCTTTGTGTTTAATGAAGTCGAAAATCATTGAATATCTTAAGAAGAATCGGAACGTTTTTTTTCATAAGATAAGAAGCCCAGTAACGAGTGCAAATCATCAATAAGGAAACATAATAGCGTGATCCTCCTTTTGTGGGAATAGGAGAAGGACCCCATATCGGAATGAACAAGATCAAATGGAGCAAGAGAAACGAAGTACTTTTATTAAAGGCAAAGCGAGAAAATTTGGCGATTTGCAACCATGACAATGAAATATTACAAGGTTTCCCGTACCTAAGGCTCTATCAAACTAGAAGCGTAAGCGAGATGCGAGAAACATGACCAAAGGTGAGAATGCCACAAATAAAAAGACAGACGAAGAATCACTCAAGCGAAAGGAAGATTAAAATCAACACTAGAAGCGAGCTGACATCACGGTACTTTAAGCTCGTCAAAACATATAGTCTTCCTTTCCTACGGCCGGTCCCAATCAGCTTCTGGGATTGCGGGTCCTGCACATAACAAGCGGAAGAAGAAAAAAAAACTAAATATCAGTTCCGCAAAGTTATTCTTGGCTTGAAGAGATTTATAGTAAAGTTTAGGAATATAGTAGACATCGAGGAATGGACAAACATGGTGTAACAATAGACCCTGACTTCTTGCAAGGCATAGGAGTGCCATTAGATCCAATCACTGACACGGATGAATAATGAGATAAAAACAAATGACAAATCAGGTGACATATGATGTGAAGCGCCAGAATCTAAGACCCATAAAATTGGAGATGTACACGAGGAACAAAGAGAGGATGACAAACCTATAGGAGGGATACGGACATGGCATGCGGTTGTCTTTTGCAAGGAACTTTTAGGCTATCGAGCATAAGATGGATCTAATGATGGAGTAGCCATGGCGACATTAGGATTAGGCGATTACGAGGACCCACTTGTTCTTGATCTTCTTTGTGATGTGGATGTATAAAAGGTGTTCGTTGTTGAGGAAACTGCTTTGACTGGTGGGGCTGCTGTGATTTACCTCTGTTCAACAATATAGGACACTGTGATTTCAAATGACCCTTTGCTTCTGAAGTAACATTCATCTTGAAGCGGTCGTAGTATAATGATCTAAAGCCCGAGTATTACCAATAGGCTTTGTGAGGAATTTGCCAAAAAGCAGGAGGGTGGTCAATATAGGGTATCTTTTCTGTATGAGACTTAAAGTGAAGTATCTCCTCATTTAACAGTTCACTAACTCTTTATCACGAGAAGAAGGCGGCGGATTACGATGCGGAATAGTCCCACAGGCTGAAATCATCACGAAGAGCCATCAAAAATTGAACCAAACGCTGCTCTTCTCTTCTGGCAATATATGGAGCAAAAGCCCTTAACTCTGCGGATTCTGTTAGTGCTAATTGGTCCCATAAATCTGTCATAGCATCATAAAATTCCTGCATGCTCATATTTTTCTGTTGTAAAGCACGAATATCAATTTCCAACTGATACTGTTTTGCAAAATTAGATTGTGTGTACAACTTTGCCAAATAATCCCAAACTTCCTTGCCTTTCAAAAAATTTTTCATCACATAACTCCAATATGTATAATTTTTCCCAACCAATTGCACACTAATTGACTGAAGAGAATCATCTCTACCCTCAGCCATCTCAGCAAAAATCAAACAAGAAATAATAAGAGCCAAGAGTTGAAATCAAACCCCGAAGTCAAGATAGACGAAATCATTTGTCTGGGCATCAACTCAGAACCAACCACCGATCGAGAATCGGAACAATAGCATTAACCATAAAAAAAAATTTTTTTTTTTTTTTTTTTTAGAACTCGCTAGAACCCATTGACTGTGAAAGCTATGGATGGGAATACAAATTGATGGAGGCTACGATACCGCAGTAAACATAATATTTAATATTGATGGACAAAACAAGAATTCATATGAACAAATGGATGAGTTATGAAGAGAAGCTAGGTTTTTACATTGATGGTACATTACAATACAAAAGAAAAGATGTATATATATCTTAAGGATAAAAGCCACTAAAAATTTATTAAGTATTAAAAAGACTAGTCTACCCTTAAAAGTAAGTAGAATTACAAAGAGAAGTAATATAGTACCCATAACACTTATTATAATATTTAACAATATATATATATATATATAATAGAAAAAGGTGAAGATTGCGCAAGCATGCATGGACAAGATTAAGGGTTAATTTTCACTTTCAGTCATATATATATATAAACATGCATGCATGGGTAAAGAATAAAGATAGTGAGTAGTTTACTGGCCTGGGTTTTGATCAGCTGACGACCTGGCCAAGAGAGAAAGACTGACTCAGTCATTAAGTGAATGAGTGAGTAGTACTTCACATATATCAAAAGACTGAATCAGAACTCAGAAGGATCGATGCCATCATCAAAATCAATTAACTTCAACATGAAAGCACTAAAACTATATAGTTTCTAAGGGCACAAACAATTAAGGGGAACCAAGAAAATTCTAAATTGCACTCTCTCGGTTTGAACTTTCAAAGAAAGTAAGCTCACTTTTATCTTTGAATCCATCACTATCTTATCTGTTTATCTTTGCAATTCGCACCTGCCAACAACCTTGATGTTTGATGTTTATTAGGCATGTGATTTAATGTGGATTCTAAATGACTCACAGCTACTATTCACTATGTTAGATTGAATTTTTGTTTGTAAGTATTTGTGCCATATGATATGCCTGAATTTTATCTTTGGAAATGAGATTATAAAAATAAAAGTACTGTAATGGCAAGACACCAACCAGTCACAGTTCTTGTTCGCCAATGGCTTGCCTTGAGGGGACAGAGAATCTTATATCTATGGCAAGACAAGACTAGACTACTAATAATAGCCAGGCGGCCCTTAACCAGCAGTCGGATCACTCATCAGAGATTCAGAGCTGTGGAAAATGGAGAGCGGAGAAACGAAGGAGACTACCCGCCTTTGAGGAGCTGGGGGAAGTGAAGTCCATGGTATTGACGGAGACTCTGAAACTTTAGAGAGTTGCTGGGCCTTTGGCTTTGCAAATTATGTGTCACTTCGGAATAGAGTCGCCCACCACTGTGTTCGTGGGCCAAAGAGAAGCATGAATGTGTTCAGAGTTCAGTAGAGAAGTATAACATGTCATTCATTGTTTGCAAATCTGAAAATATGATTACAAGCACCAAACTAACCCAAATATTCTCATCATTCATTGTTTCAAAAAAGGAAAGGAATGGATCCATGGAGGAATTAATATTAGTGATCTCACCAAATAGAAAGGGAGCCGACTGCAATGACTGCATTTTGAAGGTGCCCGGTGAGAAGGATTATGATCATAAAATACCAAATCTCTAGGCAAAGCATCACTGCTGAGGCGAATGAAAGCCTAAAAAAAGCCCAAATCTCCCTGAAAGCCAACCATGTCAATCCCGTCCATGCCTCTTTGCACCAACGGATAGCATAGACTACTAGAGCCACAGCCATCACCCAATTCGAGATGACATAAGCTATGGCCGCACCAGTGGTGCCCCAACTGACGGCATAAATGAATAGCCCAAGCATTCCTGCGTGGAGGCTTAGAGCCACAACAGCAATAGTTGCTTGCACATTCACCTTGCTTTGGGCCTGAAGGAACTTCTGGGTGGGGAAGATGATGGCCAAGCAGAGCAATTGTGAAAATGGTTTGTATAGTGAATTGTCAACCAAGATCCAGCTATGTCGTCTTCTTGCCCACACACCTTTAGGATTGGGGTAGCAAAGATGTATAAAGGCAAGAGGATGACACAAGTCAGTAATAGAATTATCCATGATCTTTGCAAGTATACCCCAAGCAAGTGGACTTGTCCAGCACCATATGCTTGTCCACACAAGGTCTCCAGTGCACTCCCCATACCAAGCTATCAATTTAATTATAACTAGAATCAGAATCAGAATCAGTTTGTTTCATCAAGATTTTTCCATTCCCAAGTTCCCATTTATCTTCTTAATCAACACTGTTCCCCTAACTGAAGAATTGTCCATCAACAAAGCTCAAATTTTCTGATAATGCAAACATGATATAAAATAGGAGTTTCTAGAATCTTCCCCTTTTAACTTCCACATTTGGGGATTGGCTCTGATACTACTTCTATTGTAACAAACCGCACTAGATCTGATCACATTGATATTGTCCGTCTAACCCATCACAAATTTAAAATAAATTGTACTAGGTTAGAGTAGTAGCTGATCATATTAAAAAACTTCCTCCTGTTTGCTTGTCAGAAAACGAGGAAAAGGGAAACAATGAAAACTTTGAAATTTAATTATCCAAGAGCCTAACCCTCGTTCCTCTCCTAAAGGAGAACAGAAGTACCCCGATACCAATCTATAAACCCCATTCATATCAACCGTCCTGAATGCCAGAAATTTTCACAATTAAGTAACACACACAATATAATATAAAAAGGATAATAGTAATAACAAGAGCTTAAGAATCAATTCATCAAACCCACCCACATTCCATTCGAAGAAGCAATCAGAGCCAAATCTAGAATAAAAAACTGAAACGGAAAATGGGCGGCTGAGAGAGAGAGAGAGAGAGAGAGAGAGAGGGAAAGGAAGGGATACGAAACCAAAAGTGAAGGTGGCAATGATAGAGAGAGACGGGCGAGGCAATGAAGGCTCAAGGTTTGGAGTATGGCCCGTGAGACGGTGGTGAGCGACTCAATTCAGGAAATGACACATAATTTACCAAAGCCAAAGGTAGCAACTCTCCAAAGTTTTAAGTCTCTGTGCATACCATGGACTTCACTTCCTTCCAACTCCTCAAGGCGGGTAGTCTCGCCTCGCCTGCCGCCTCCGCTCTCCATTTCCAGCTGATCCTTGATCCCGATCCATTGTTAGTAATGCTTGCTATTAATACAAGTCTAGTATTGCCATGGAATCGGCGAACAAGAACTGTGCTTTCTTTTTTTTTTTTTTTGAAACAAAACAAGCTCACATTTCTCATGCCTCAACTAAAATTTATAACTAACCACCTTTGATTTTGGTCTTCAAAAATGTAGAAGGTGGCGTTCTATTCCCCATGTTCTGTTTGGAAGTTGGCAGAGGTGTTATAGTCAGTAACCCCTTGTGACCAAAGGGTGTTATAGTCATTTTGAGATATTACTATTATGTGGCCACGTGCATAGTTTAGTTATGTAACCGGATATCGAGAGTCCATCCACCCCGACTTTCTTGCCCCTAACAACCTTTTCAATTTTTTCTTCTACATTCGGATATATGTCAAACCTTCTACACTTTTTACAATAAATTTTACTTGTTCATTTTTTTTTACAAAATTTAATATTTATAATTTTGGAAAAATTATGCAATATGATTCTATTTAAAAAGAAAAGTGTACGAGGAATAAAAAACCGTAGGCAAACAAATTAACTCAATTAAAAATAATTCATATTAAATGTTTTGTTTGAAATGTTAAGAATTGTTTTTGAGGAAGGGTTGTGCTCAAATTTTATTACCCAATTATTTATTTTTCAATTTGTCTAGATTTTTCTCAAATTTGCTCAAGACATTTTCGAGTAGATTTTTTTAAATCTTTATTTTCAAATATGGATTCTTGATTTTGTTCCTATTATTGAAAATTTGGAGTCTTGTAGGTTTGTTGTTAATGATACTAAAAAAAACTATATGAGTTTCTTGTAGTAAAGTATTATATGCTACATTAGGTTTTTTAAATTCTAAATTATTGTTAGAATCTAAGAGAATTTTCTATGTTTTGATGAATTCTTGTTGTGTTTTTCCATAAAAATTTTTTTAATCTGCTAAGATTCCTAAATTAATAAAAGAAGAAGAAGAAATAAAGTTGGATTAAGAAACTAATCCTTAATAAAATATTTCAAAATCTGTTATTTAAAAAAAAATATTTTTTTTCCCTCAAAACAAAATACCTAATATGAAATATTTTTAAATGATTTAGCTTGTCTTGATTTATCATTCCTCGTAAGCTTTTTTTAAAATATAATTTGATAAACCATAACATAAATTTCCATTTTTTAAAAAATATTTATTTTCATATATAGGTTCTTGATTTTGTTCCAAGTGTTGAAGATTTAGGAGTCTTGAAGTTTATTTATTAATGATATAAAAATTGTATGAGTTTGTTTGCATTAAAGTATTATATACTACATTGAGTTTTTGGAAATTTTAGTTATTATTAGAATCTAAGAGAATTTTATAGGTTTTGATGAATTCTTGTTTATTATTATTTATCTGAAGTGATTTGAGAATTTTTTTTTAATTTGTTACGAAAGATTCTCGTGTTTAAAAAAAATAAACAAAGTTGGATTAGGAAACTAATCCTTAATAGAATATTTCAAAATCTGTTTTTAAAAAAAAATTGTTTCTTTTTTTTTTCCCTCAAAACAAAATATCTAATATGAATTATTTTTAAATGTTTTAACTTGCTTTTGGTTTTCCCTCAAAACAAAAAAAAAATACCGAATGCTTTTAAACTTTTCTTTTTTAAAAATAGAATTAGATTGATAAACCATAACATAATTTTTAAGTTAAGTGACCTTTAAATGTATTTTTTTTGGACAAAAGAAAATACATATTGTATTCAGAAGTGTTCACATAAATAATAATAGGAGAAGCCAGGTGCCCTAGCAAGTAAATGGGCATCTTGGTCCGTTGACCTCTTAACGAAAACAAGAGAAAAATCCTGTATCTCTTCCAACAAAAGCCGACAATCTTCCACTATTAACTCGCTTATTGTTGGTACCTGGATCGTCTGACCTCCGGGGCATCAGTGGTGTGATATAACCCTGCAAAAAAGGGCGTCCAGCGGCAGTGTGCTGGTCCCTCTCCAATGATTAAGTCAGCAAAAGAGTGGAGAAGAGAATGAAGGGAGTTAGCGCAGTGGGAGTTGCCTACCTTTTCCCTCGTGGGGAGTCTTTATTTTATACTCTAATTTCTCCTTGATTATAGGAAAGATAATCTCGTGATTTTGGTGATAAGATCTCTTTTTCCTTATCAAAGACTAATTTTTCCTTATTAAGGATTAATGCTAGGATTATCTTTTTGAGAAATAAGAGATAAAATATGTTTTTCCTTATCAAGGATTATCCTTTGGGAAACAACCTTATTAAGATTAATGCTTTTGAGGCGTATGGGATTTGGACATGGGGAGATACGTGGATAAATATCCTGCAGGTGATCTCTTCCCTAATATAATCATCCATAACACCCTTTCCATATGCGGTATGGTGGCCGGTTAGGGGACTCGGGATCCCGGACGGGTTCTAAGACTGCACTGTCTGGTAGGTTCTCGTGTGGTTTTAATATAGTGGGCCGTCTTGGGCCGCTTCATGAGGCGGGCCAAGTGGTGGGCCTAAGCAGGTGCCGAGCCTATTGAGTAGTGGGTCCTAGGCTGAGTACTACAATACTCACAATGCTCCCCATTTTATTCTTGGAGGATTATACTCGCATTCGGAGAAAAAATCACTTGTGTTTGAGACCCCAAGTATGGAGAATTATAGATTATTAATGCGCATATGTGCCAATGCATCAATGCTATGTGGTGTCTCGATGGTGCATTCAATGGGCCTTATGGGGTTCCACCTCTATATATATGGGGTTGACCCTTCCGAAGTCTATGAAGTTGCCTATGGATTCCTCTTTTGTTACACAAAGCCTCTTTTCCTTATTGTGATTTCTTCCCCTACCGCGTCTATAGAACGACAAAGGTGGAGAAGTTATAGAGGGAGGCTTTCAGAAGTCTCTACAACTATTCGTCGTTAATGGATATTGTGTGTTTGAAGACGACGTCTGTGTTGACCTATCAGGTGTCTTGGATGGGAAGCCTAACTATGCTAACTTTCCCTTTTCAGAGCTCCTTACGAGTCCTTGTGTAGATCGATCAGAGGTTGTGGATGAGGTGCCTTATTACATGTGGCCTTCTTTAGGTTCTTGTGCTAAGAGTAGGTGCCCCTAATGTTGGCGCCCTTTGGAGGTGCAGCGGTCAAGGTGCATGGCTGAGAGAAGGAGAGCCTTCAAGCAAAGCGTTTCAGACCCTTTTTTTTCTTCCACTTTTTCTTCTTTTTGTCAATAAGTCTGGTAGGGTTGCTTGGATGTATTTGTAATGTGTCTATCATGATTGTTTGAGTTTTTTTTTTTTTAACCACGTGCCTATTAGGCGCATTTTAATAAGATTTAGTTTTTGGCACACTTGTGCAACAAACTTTCTATCTTTCATTCTTTTTGTGTATGCCGGCTAAGGGAGCAGTTGTCCTTGGGATGACTTCTGAGAAGCCTTTACTAGTTGTGAATGCATTTTTAGATTTCTCGGCTTGTTGTATTTCGCACGGCTAGTGGGCCTAGGCTGTCTTGAAAGGCAAATTGTGGGGCCCAGCATCCAGGCAAACCTAGGCCCGTAAAGCTTGGGCTTCGACGGTTGATAGATCCAAAGAGTGGGGCGCTTTGATGTCCTAGAAGACAAAACGTGTTGTAAATATTAGGCATAGGCGAAGAGGCACACGTCTCCTGATATTGTGGCTGACCTGTCGGTACATTTAATGCACCTGTTTGCTTCTTGCCCTATATAGGGATAGGGGTGCAGGCTTTATTTTCTTTGTCATTATTTAGAAACTTTTCGCGGAATTCTTTGGTCTGTGACCCTCCACGAAGATTTTGGTGAAGGAGCCTCTGAAGGGTTTGGACCATTTTCACTCTCTTGGTGTGTTTTTACTTTCAATTTCGTTTGTAAGGATTGTTTTGAATGCGCACTTTTAAGTCGTTGGTAAGGTTTTGGCGATGAAATTGTATGTAGCGTTTTGGGACATACCCATTCCTGGGTGAGTCCCACGAGTTTTCGGGAAGCTCACGGTCTAGGGTATTGGTCATTAACATCGTTTTGTCAAGAGATTCGGAGTTGATCATCGTTCTTTGTTTGCTTGTAGAATGATGAAGGTTAGGTCTGAACTTCCACCCATTTGATCGAGGTTGGGCGCGCCAAGAGGGTCTGGCCAGGGGTCGCCTCTGAAGTAGCCTTGTGTCTTCTATGTCTTATGGAGGAACTAGGGTCCTTATGAAGAGTCCTAACGGCTTTGGCTTAGACTTGTGGTTGGTGGCTCGCCTACTATAGGTCGGTGGATAAACGCCTTCTACTTCATTCGAAGGGCAGGTTCGTAGTTAGTCTTAGGCTTCTGGTTTCGTCGTTAATTGAAAGCTGATTCTTGTCGCTGAGGGCTCCTCCTGTGCTTATTCATCCGATTTTTTTTTCCAGATTTTAATGGGTTTCAGTGTGCTTAACTTTTTCTACCAGTTGGATATTTCGATGGTAGAGATATATTTTATCTATACGTTGGTGGGGACCGGGCGGGCGTATGTTGGCCCACAATCCCGACTTCAGTGCGTACTTAAGGCTCCAGAGCACCCCGAGGAATATAGAGGAGAAGGGGTTGTCCTAGTTAGGGGCAGAGTCGTCTGGCTTTGTCTCTGGGGGCTCCCTTTTGATGTGAATCAATCTCTCACGTTCCTAAGGTTGGTCTTAGTTCGGTTGCGAATCATGTTTTGCTAGATGATTTGTGTTTTTGACACAAATCTGTTTTCCTGCTGGTATCTAAGTAAGCACAGGCGAGGCAGGCTAGCCATCTGGATAAAGAAAGTTGGCCTAAAGAACATCAGATGACTACTGGAGATAAAAAAGGTAGAGCGCAATCATGAGCTTCTCTTGATGGCAAGGAACTGCGAGCTAGGTAGTTGCGCCTTGCTCCTTCCCCATCATCCTGTTGTTCCCCTCTCGTTGCCCGTAGAGCTCATGTCGCGCCCCTACCCCTCGCCTAAGTGAAGAGTGGGGACGCAACAAGGGACTGGGACTCTTTAACTTGTTTTTCTGTCAGTGGTGGGCCCAATTTCTATATATTTTCATAAAGAAATAAAACTTATAACATATACATATAAAACATCCATAGTAATTGGTGTTCATAATGTCTATTACATATATCCGAGTTTCATTTACTGGTTCTTATACAATTTCACTATCACAAAACTCTACATTTACACATACAAAAACAAATCCAAAACCTACTTAGGGTGGGCTTCTATTCTTTGTGTTGGCTTATCGATGGGAATATGCGTGAATGTCCCTCTTGGTACCTACGGATGAAACACTCATGCTAGCTTATAGATTAGTGGAAATATATAACATATATGATCACTTGCAGTGATCCTAAATTTCAGTATACATATACAATAGCTTATAAATACCTTCTTTACATATCGCTATGCATCTTCGTATCACGTATTTCATGCATTCATGTGTCAGTTTCATATTATCGATATCATCTTTGTATCATTTTTATACTGTATATTAAGAAGACATGGATCACGGGAGATAGTTGTATATACTCGAAGGTATCATCACTATCTGGCTTGACCTAACACCATCTTGTATGACTAAACGGGGCCATATATACTCGAAGGTATCATCACTATACGAGACAGTGACCTATGCCTGTATTATGTAACCCAAACGGGGCCGCTGTAATGATCCAAACGGGATCACTTTAATGACCCAAACGGGGCCAACTTATAACTTGTAATCCTTCATAGGCAATGCCTACTTGTCCGTCCACTTTGGAATATATGCAGGAAATCAGGCTTATTAGGTTTTTATCCGAGTTAGGGATATCATACTAGTCATTTACATGTTTATTATTCTTGTTCTATTTCATATTTCATATATCAACCCTTCTTTTATTTATTTACTTCAAATGTTTTACACCAAAATATTTCCTACAAATAGTGCTTCACTTTAATGAATATTCTGGACCCAATGGGGTCAAAATTTGAATCCACTTAAGGGAGATTTTGTTCTCCTAGAAGTCTAGTTTACCCAAAAATTTGAATCACTCAATTTGGATTAGTGAAACTCAACCTATGGCTTAAATACCAAAACTGTATCAGAACTGAACTAGAATTGACTTGAAAACAGAGCCTCACTTTGACGAATTTTCTGGGTCCAATGGGGTTCAAGTTTGAATAAACTTATTTCAAGGAGATTTGTTTCTCCTGGGAATTCTAGTTATCTAGAAATTTGAATCACTCAATTTGGATGAGTGAAACTCAACTTATGGCCTAAATACCAAAACTGTTCAGAAACACCAAAACTATATTAGAATTGAACCAGAATTGACCCGAAAATAGAGCCTCACTTTGACAAATTTTCTAGGTTCAATGGGAATTACAGAATTTGAATACACTTATTTCAAGGAGATTTGTTATCCTAGAAGTCTAATTTACCAGAAATTTGAATCACTCGATTTAGATGAGTGATGGCTAAGTTATGACATCATCCCCCTAAAACCCCAACATTTCCTTTATACAAACATTCCTCAATTGAGGATCACAACCAACTCAAGCAACCATATAACACATTTAGAAGAGTTAGGGTTTTCCTAACTTAAACATAAACAAGAAAGGAGTTTGAGGAGTTTCCAAATCCAGTTTTCTTCTTTTGAAACAAACTTTCCTCTTCTTCTTTCTTCTAGCTTGAACCAAGAGGAACCAAAACCATGGATTGCATAAAAGCAAATGATCTCCTTTCCTCCACCATAGAATTTCTCTAGCCACCAATCTTTATTTCATAAATGAGAAAATATCTCATTCAAGACCAAAATTTGGTCTTATCTCTTTTCCTTCACAAGGCCTTGTTTGGCCAAAGCTATTTTTGGCTTTTTTTTTTTTTCCCTTTTTGCATTTTTAGTCCTTCATTTTTCTTTCTTTTGCAATTCAACTTCTCAATATTCTATTTTGGCATGTAAACTTATTATCTGCTTATGACCTTGGGTGTAATACTGACATTTTTACTATTTTACCCTTGATTCTTGCATTAATTTCGGTTTTATCATTTTAAGTTTCTTAGCAATATAAATTCCTAAAAAATACAAATTTAACTTATTTTATATATAAACATGTTATAAAACTGTGAAGGTATATTTTGGGGTGTTTCAACTCATTAAGGGAGAGGCCTTTGTTCTCGCGTAGGCTTTGTAGAATCCAGCCGGGTGGCTTTTCTACGGATTCTTCTTGCTCTCGGGAAGACCAGCGGAGGCTGCTGGTGTTGAGCCTTTGTAACACCCCAGAATGTACCCTAGTAGTTCCGGACTTGTTCAGGGCCATGTCTCAGCTAAATGGAATTTTTCGGAAATAAAATAAGAGACCCGAAATGAATATTAGAGACAAGGGTAAAGTGGTCATTTACCACTTGAGGACCTAGTGGTCATAAAAGGGAAAGACTAGGGGTTAATATATGAAATGTAAATAGAAGAAGTTATGGGATTCAAGGCAATTAGAGAAAAGATGGAATAGAAATAATAATGAGTTAAGGGGCTAAGCGCAAAAATGAGAAAATAAGCCAAAGCTAGCTTTCCAAAAATAACCTTAGAGGAAGTGGATAAGAGAAGACCGAATTTAGTCTCATTTAAGGGAGGGTGGAAGCCGTAGATAGAGAAGAGAAAAAGAGAGAAGAAAGAGGAAGAGGAAGAGAAGAAAGAAGAAGAGAGAAGAAGGAGAAGTTGTGAGCCCAGGTATGGAACTATGACTATGAGTATGGATCTTTGGTTTTGTATGGTTAATGGCTTGCCCCAAACCTAGAGTTTGTTAGGATTTCATCCTAACCAAAGATGTATTGAAATTAGGGATGGTAAAACTCTAAATAGCACAAGAAAAGTATGGAATCCTCCTTTTGAGGAGGGATTCATGGTTAAATAGCAAGTAATTGAGTTATAATTGGTTTATGTATGGGTTATAACCCATATTATAGTTGTTTTGGGAGGAATTCATGATAGGTTTTGGTGTAAAAGATAGAGTATAAGTTGATTTAGGTGGCAAAATATGGAAAAAATGGAAGAAAATACACATTAAGGCATTTTGGGAGACTGTACCAGTATAGGTGTGGAGCAGTGCAGTACACACCTTGCTCACCATTTTGACCGGTGTTCGTATTTTGGCCATAACTGCTCATTTCCTGATCTGATTTGAGTGATTCAAGTTGATACTTAAAATAGACTTCAAGGAGAACCAAACATCCTGAAGTAGCTACCTTCTAATTCTGACTCTAGTTGACCCAAAAATTCACTCAAAGTGGGGCTATGTTCAAGCAAAATTAGTTCCTGTTTTGAACATAGAGGGAAAGTCCAGTGTTTAGGTTATATCTTGAGTTTCGATGCTCCGAATTGGGTGATTCAAGTTGGAGAAGAGACCGCAGCACCTTAGATTTAAAGGGTACAAAGAACCGGTGTGTCAAATATGGAGCAAGATCTTGGAAAAATGGGTATTTAGGCAGTCCAGAGTGTAAAATCGGTAAAATGACTAGTTGACATAATGCCATAGCAGATTTAGATGAGTCAGTTGGAATGATTCAATTTCTAAGTAAAATAGATTCATAGAGGAATAAGAATACATGAATATGATATGAATATATAGGATTATATGATAGACATACCTAAATGAATAGATGAACTTTGCTAAGAACAAATAGAAATACGTAAATGCTAAGAATGATAGAAGAAGTAAAAGATGACAAAGCAATTATTGAGTACAAGTACATGAATGATAGGTACATATATGAATATATGAATGGTAAAAGCATACATGATAGGAATATATAGAGAGTACAAGAATAGCTAAATCATGATAGAAGCGTGTTATTTTTCATATCAATTTATCTTGTGCTTCCATTCTTGTAACTTTTATACTTTCATCGCATAACGAGACTAGTGCTTCTCATATCATATCATATCTTATACTTTTCATATGCATTTCCTTTGTGTATCACTTTTTCCTTTCTTTTATATTCATGCACCAAATACCTTGAAGCCCGGATTCGAGAAATAACTAGGTGTGCGAAGGTACTATCAGCATACGAGACAATGATCTACGTCTGTGGCCAGTGAAACGCTTTCGGGGCCGCAGTGATCGGCCGGGATCATGTCATCGACAGACGGTACTCGATATGCATATATGTATGCGCTCACGACAAGCGTATCTTCCTATGGGGCGTACCTGTCTATCCTCTACCGGGTTCTAAGCGGACAATCGACTTTATTCGTTTTTACGTATATCTCATAAGCATGAATAACTATTGTTATCATAATTGCTTATGCAATATATACTATCATTACTTTACTCTATATTCATATAGTCATATATATCTTTATCTATTCATATCCCTTTACTTATCATTTTATGCATCGGAACTAAGAAAAGTAATGAAAGGATCTGAAAGCACAAAGTATATGATAGATAGAATATGACGTACAATTGTATATGACGGTATATGGAAGTACAAATTGATATATGAAAAGTACGATTATATGAAAGCATTATATGAAAATCATAGGAAAGTATAGTATATGAAAGAGTACAAGATGAAAATGTAAGTACAATATGACGGTATAAGATGAAATGAAATTACATGACAAAATGCAAGTACATGAAATTACATTGCACTCTTGAATGACAAACATGTGAGATTCCCTCTTGAATATCTTCGTTAATCATTTCCTAGAGTAAGTGACTCATACTATTAAATGTGAAATCACATTTACTCTTGAATGACAAACATGGCCAGTTCCCTCTCGAGATTAATATCGTGAGATATCAGTTCTATAGTCAAAGTGAATCATAATGTTAAATGCGAAATCACATTGCTATTGAATGACAAACAAGACAAGGTTCCCTCTCGAATCTGTCATGAATGTCAATTCTATAGTCAGAGTGAAAACGCAAATGCAAAGTATATGACAATACAAGATCGTATAAGAAAATATATGATAAAACAATATGTAAGAAATGAATAGTATAGCATGGGCGTGTAGCCACTACATGGAAGAAGACATAATATAGGTACAGGATAAGAAATGATATATGTAATAGTACATAGAATGTAATAAATCATAGAACCGAAAGATGAAAAAGACATAGACTAGAGACATGATATGTAACCTGAAAAAGAATAGGAACATTGAAAGGCATGCAATAAGCGTGAAAGATAGACACATGACAAGTATAGGAATATGTAAGTATAGAAACGGGAATACATAAAAAAGTATAGATAAAGGATATGCAAAGACATAGAACATGTAACGGAAAAGATTGACATGCAATAAGATATAAGATGATAAGAATTAAAGTTATAGAAGTATGTATAGAATATATGAAATGCATATGTATGGCTTGTGACGGTCGCCATTGGTGGTTGTCAGTAGCAGCATGTTCCCACTAAGCGTAAAGCTTAGCACGGGTGTTCAATCCGTGTAGGTATCGAAGAGGAGGCTAGAGGATAGGACATTCCACATCAGCAAAGCAGGTCGACTCAGAGATAGGTGCTCACCAGCACTGCTTCCGCAATCTCTGATGTTTTGTAATAGAAATTGTACATGTATAAGTAAATGGGACTCTGTATATGTGTATAGATTGTGATGGACACCACTCCGATTGGCGATTCTTTTGTATATGTAAAATAATTTTGTTATTGAAATTGTTTGTATACCTAAGTCTGAGTTCAGCTGCGAGAAAGAACAAGGTCAATAGAGTCAGTATATAGTATAGATAGTTTCACACACCCCGGGACTTGAGTTCGGGATCCTTGATAGGGTGGATGGGATCAAGAGGGCATGGCAGAACCCCTTAGTGAGATCTTGTCTGGAGTCACTGACCCCAAAGTCCTATGACCTACCCCTTGGCACGAAATAGGAACAAGATAGGAAGGGCTGAGCAAACTAAAGTAGCCGTGGCCCGGGTTGGAAGACAACGTGGATTGGATGGACATACTTGCCAGTGAGTCTACCCAGAAAGAGGGATGTCTATGCTTGCCGCTAGGTTTGCTGCACGGATGCGAAAGCGGGTTGCAGACTCGAAGGATGAGTCCACCCCCATATCTAATGGGAAGCATCCAAGGAGGTCTTCGCCCCGGGATGAAGAGACCCGAGGTGGGCGATAATTCCCGATGGACTCCCAGATGAGCCTTTGATGATCAGGCAAATTTTGGAAGGCGCCCCCGGTAGGGTCGGCGCACCTTTAAGGAGGGATCCCCGAATAGGGGTCCTTCTAATGTTGAAGTGGGAGGTCCTTCTCGGGGGGTAGCTAACCAGCTACCCCGCTAAGCACTGCGAGATACCATATCTAGCAAGATAAGGCTGCTGACCCGAGTCGCTGCCCGAGCCGCGTACGTTTCCTACGCTTATAGGAGGATCTACCCCCCAGCAGGCATGGTTGCTCCTAATCTAAAGGGTGCTCAGGAGATCATTCACCGCTAGGCCCCTTTAACCGACGGAGCCTCGGTTCTGCATATCGTGACCTTTATCCTAATTACACTTTCGAGTCTTGGTGGCGACTGCTGTAGAGGCGTTATTCATCCGTTCCTCGTGCACATGTGAATAAGGAGGCTTTCGATCGGTGGTAGGGACGGGATGTTCATTTGCAATATGATTTTCCTTCGATCCAGCGAGGCAGGGTACATGCGCTTTACTTGATTACACTATTTTGTTTAGTAATTTCACTCCTAACTTCGTTTACGAGCTATGATGGCCATAGAGATATGGCCCGTTAGCATAGGGAATTTCAGTCACGACTGGATGCGCGAGGCTGCGGCTTTATGCTGTCTGACCATGTGACATCGAGCCTTGGGCCCTTCTTTAATGGCGAGATTCTAAGTCAAAACATTGGAGTAAGCCAAATCCGGTGCGGAGAAGATTAGTGGCGAGAAGAAGAAAGGGATGAGGCAGCAGGAGGCTAGGGTGGCTGTTTGGAAGAGTACATGTAGCGTGGAGTAAGGCCAAGCTTGAGGGTAGAGGATGACGACTAGAGGTCAAGGATGCAGCAGCGGCTAGGGAGGAAGATGGGCATGGGTTGGAGGATGAGGTTGCCCGTCTGACAGTTGAGTGAACATCGCTCTTCATTCCCAGGTCGGCAAGGACATGGAAGTCATGGTGGGAGACTACCAGAAAGCCCAGGAGTAGAGTTTCGCTTATGGCTACGGATGTTATGGGTTCAAACATGGCATCCACGGTGACCGGCAGTTCGGATGGGATGCGACTTTGCCCGACCCGAGCTTCTTCCAGTTTTGCTAATGCAGGGTGCCCCGGCCCCGACGACCATCGAGCCAAAGTGGTACATCTAGTTAAGCGGAAAGAATCGGGTGGAGAGGGTCATCGCGAGGAAGCGGGCTAGCTTTCCCTATGTTAGTTTTTGGTTTTTTTAGGGGATTTTTGTAAAGTATTTGCTGCGTGATCTGCCGCTCAATGCCAAGAGTTTATATTAAATACCCGAACTCACTCGGTTCCAATGCCAGCTGAGACATTCATCCTAACAAGTTTGGCTTATGCATAGTGCTTTTCAGAGGGAGGTTGGTGAGTCTGATGATAAGTGCGCTTGGAAGTAAGGACCAGATTTTTAATAACTACCTTGAGGGCTAGTGCCAAGCTAGCAGGAAGCGGGTGTATCGGGTTTACGCCTCGAGCAGGGGGACTTGCTTATAAGAAGATAGGCCTCTACTTGAGTGTTCATCTTATTTGAATAAAGTTCGGTTATTGAAAAATTAGAAGCAAACTATGTAAAGATAAGGCATCTCACTATCTGGGGCTAATAAATTGGTGGATTCGGTGAGATCTGTGATTCTTTGTAGAGGGCTTGGTCTCATTCATATTCCAACTAATGCCCTGAGATCCCTTTTAGAGTGGTAAGAAGCGATTTCAATTGGTTTATAAAGCGAAATGGGTCATACTAGAGTTGCATTGACGGTCGGTTTACACTCCTTTTACGGGGTAGAAGTCACAGATTCCATAATGGCCATGAGTTGAGCGAGTTGGCCTCGATCCCCATACATCGCCGCAAGGCTAGGAACTTATCAAGCCCGACCGAATGCACACTTGAGGGTTGAGTTTCATAAAGTTGGTGCGTGATGGCTAAAAGCTTCTTATAGATCGCCATTATGATTGAGACGTTCTTTAGATTTGACAAGAATATCATCGATATAGACTTCCATTGTCTTACCCATCAGTGGCTGGAATATCTTTGTCACCGGTCTCTTGTAGGTTGTCACAGTTCTTCGACTAAAGGCATCACATTGTAGCGGTCACGATTTGTGGTGTGATGAAGGTCGTTTTACACATCGAGGCGGATGCATAAATTTTGTAGTAGCCGGGAGGGCGTCCCCAAGTGTGGCGATCCGTGTATGGCCAGGAGCATCGGCGATTTGATCTATTCGCGGTAGGGAAGCTATCAACCGGGCACACTTCATTGAAGTCACATTTAGTCCGCAGCATCTTTCTCTAATTACGCCGCCTTCGGGACGACCACCACATTGGCAAGTCATTCAGGATACTTTGCTTCTCTAATAAAACCTGCTCTCAGAAGATTGTCTACCTCTGTCAGAATAATCTGATGACGATCTAGGTGAAAACGCCTTACTTCTGTCTAACAGGTTTCACCTAGGTGATGATGTTTAACGGTTTAATGAGGCGTGATGTCGAGTTTATGAGAAACCTTGATGTCGAGATTCGATTCGGGCCATGTACGAGTGACTCCAAAGCGAATACATTATGCATTTCCTAACAATATGTGTTGTAGTTGCTTTTCTCTTTGCTGGATAATAGAGTATTGACATATGTGAAGACTAGCCGGCCGTCCGGTGCTATTGTCTCGGAGGATCCACGGTGATGGATGCCTAGCCACTTGAGCAGCGGCGAGCTTGTGATTGTTATGTGGGAATGTTATCCTCGAGGGTAATTTATCGAGCACTTTTCTCTTTATGTTCAGGTATGGATAAGCTGGTAGCCTTGTCGATGCGGCTAATTTATTTGTAAGGTCAACCTGCCCTGCATTGGTCAAATAACTAACCATCGATGATATGTAGAGGGATGACCTTAAGTCGAATGCGTCAGGCTCGGCTACTATCACGGTGTAAGGCCACAGGTGTGAAGCGATACGAGAATATAAAACTTGCTGGGTGGCTGGCCCTAAAGCTTGTATAGTAAGTGCTTGATGTCTCCTAGTGTCATGGTTGTTGCCTTGTTAAATCTAGAGGATTAGGTCAATTCGGAGTTCAACATCTATGGGAAAGCTTCATACGGTTGAGGCGAAGGCGGGGCTACTGACAAATCTTTGCGTGCGGGATCTACCGACACCACAATACACATCAAATAGTTTATATCTGAGGGTGAGCACAAGCGCATCATGATGGGGCACAATGATCATGTTAGGTTTATTGGGGAAAGGATGTAAGAATTCGTCTATCGGCTTTATCTCTTCTGGTACCTTGCATGGATGATAGTGTTTTGGGCTTTGGCCAAGTGATGGTTGCTCTCAAAGCTTCTTACTGCTTGGCATTTTGATTTATCTTGATCGTCGGTCCTCCCGAGTATATAGTTTATGAATTGATCTAGACTCGAGACGGGGTAAGTGTATATCGACCCAGTTACTGTTAACTATAGGTGCAGATTCTTCCCCGCGATTAACTTCCCTGATATAACTTCTAAGGTGCGCCGCTTTGTGGAGTCTTTCCTTGCCTTTTAGGAATTTGGAAACTGACCTGTTGGTGTCATGCCGTGATCACCAGTGATAATCGCATCGTGAGCAGGTTTCTCTAAGGGTTCGTCTAGATTGGCGTGAGCGCTATTTAAAAATATGGCTAATTAGCAGATGAGGGTAGCAACCTCTCGTAGGTAATAGGGTCACCTTTGGTTCTTGCACACGACCTTTCTTGGGCTAATGACCTGCTTCCCCTCGGCTTCTTGCTCGGCTAGTTTGCTTGCTATCATGATAGTCTGAGTCGCGGCACGGATGTTGTCTTCCAGCGTTGAATATCTATCTACCCTTTGTACTGATTCTTCCATCGTGGCCGCGGTGAGACAATGAATAGAAGAAAGGGGTAGATGGCGCGAAGCTTCTTCTAAAGTTCTAAAGGACTGCGTCCATGTTGTAAACCTCTACCTGCTGGATGGCTTGCTCAAACCTCCTGGTGAAGTCCTGTATGGTTTCCTCCTCTTGCTTTCTTGATTTGCAAGAACTAATATTCCTCCAGCTGTCATGCGAAGGCAAGGTGCGAGAACGAATATAGTCCTAAAGCCCGTTGGGCAGATTTATCAAATTATGTGGGAGCTTGTGGGCTAGGCTAGCCAGACCCAGCCCTTGGAGGCTAGTTGAGAAGACTTTGCATAACAGGTGGTCGTTTCCGGCATTCAGAGTCATTGCTTGGTTGTAATGGAGCATGTGATCATAAGGGTTGTCAAAACCATCGAACATAGCGAAGGTTGGTTTGCATAATGAACCCTGCAGTGGTGGCTCGTACTTTCGAGGGATGTGTTGCCCTAGGGGAGAAGAGAGCATGTCGTTGAGACTTTGAATCGCTGCTGCAGGTGGTATGTAGAGCGCAAGCCCTGTCTCGAAGGAGGGGTACATTGGGGGCATGAGCGACATCACTCCCGCGTGTAATGCATACGCTTTCCCGGGGCATTCCGTTTGGTTGGTTCTGTCCTTGACCTATTTCTTTTCTCACTTAGCATAATGTGCCACCATGGCGTAGCTAATCTTTGAGCGTGCAGTCTTTAGCGAAATCGGGCCATACTATTTTGTTGGGAGATGGCGAGCGAGATAACTTGTCATCCGTTGGGGTATCTATGTTGTTAGGGACGATGGGCTCCTTTCCTTTATTGCGGGTGGTCGAGTGTTTTGCTTGGTTGCTATCTTACGCGTCTTTTTTTTCCAAGATCGCACCTTTTTTCAACCTGGGCCCACAAACAGTCGTTTTCCCACTGTTGATGTTCAGCGCAATCCTGCAATTCCCTCATATGTCTTGTTTCTTCTCCATGTCTTAACGCTAATGAAGAAATTGGTCTTCGAGCGACTAGATCACCGGGTTGCTGGTCATTGCACCCATGTTAGAGAAATCAAATGTGGGTATGGGAACAGTCAGAGCTACTGGTGGTGAAGGGCTACTGGATAGCTGTCGGAGCCAAGTCCTCGCAAGTCGTCGATGAGACTTTTTATTCGATTCCCACAGACGGCGCTAATTGTAGGTACCTAGATCGCTTAACCTCCGGGGCATCAGCGACATGATATAAACTTGCAAAAAAAGGGTCCGGAGGCGGTGTGCTGGCCGCCTCTCCGATGATTAAGTCAACAAAAGGGTGGAGAAGAGGAATGAAGGGTTACTTCAGGTTGGAGTTGTCTACCTTTCCCTCGTGGGAGTCTTTATTTTATACTCGAATTTCTCATGATTATAGGAAATATAATCTTGTGATTTTGGTGATAAGATTTCTCTTTCCTTATCAAGGACTAGTTTCTCCTTATTAAAAGTTAATGCTAGGATTATCCTTTTGAGAATAAGGGATAAAATATGTTTTTCTTTATCAAGGATTATCGCACGACAAGCAGTAAGGATTAATGCTTTTCGAGGCGTATGGGATTTGGACATGGGAATGCGTGGATAAATGTCCTGTGGGTGATCTCTTCCCTAATATAGTCATCCACAAGCACCCTTTCCATATGCGGTAGAATTTGGCGGTTGAGACTCGGGATCTGGATAGGTTCTAAAATGCACCGTTTGTAGGTTCCCATGTGGTTTTTAATATAGTGGGCCGTCTTAGCCACTTCATGAGGTGGAGCCAGAGTGATGGGCTGCTCGGTATTTGGGCCTATTGAGGTGGTAAGTCTGAACCCAGGCCACGGTATTCACAATACCCCCACGTTTTCTTCAATTGGAGGATTATGCTTTGCCGGTCGGGAAAAATCACGTGTTTCGAGACCACAAGTATGGAGAATTGTAGATTATTAGTAATGCATATGTTCCAATGCATCAATGCCATGTGGTGTCCCGATGGTGCATTCCATCTCCATATATGGGGTTGGGCCATACGAGAGTCTATGAAGTTGCTTATGGTTCTCTTCTGTTACACAAGCCTCTTTTCCTTCTGTGATTTTCTTCCTCCGCTGCGTCACATGGAGCCGGCGAGAGGGTGGGAATGGCCTGAATGTCCTGGTGAGGCGGTAGTATAAAGCGAGGAACTTAGCACATTCAAGTCCACACTTGCCCACAGTTTACATGAGGATAGGTACTTTTAATTGCTTTTGTGTTTTTTGGACTTGTGCAGGTCTTTTCGGGTCTAATGCGCCAGTGTACAAGATTTATGTCAGGGGCTCGTATGGATCATTGAGGATGTTGGCAACGATTGGTGAAGAAGTTTGGGAACTACAGCAATCTTTGGAAGGCTGAGAGGGCAAAGTGTCTGGTACACCTTCAGCATGTACCGGTACACACCAATGCTGAAAAGTGGCGATCGGAAAAGTGTGCTAGGTACACATGACGTGTATCGATTTTTACTTGTGTAGAAAGTGACCAGTGGCAAAGTGTCACCGATTTACACCACTAAAGTGTATCGGGCTACACACTGTCAGAGACTACGGGAATTGAGTAGGAATCCGATCTTAACGCAAGGGCACACTTATAAATCAACTTTTAATGCGGGATCGCATTGGAGAGGGGTATAAAAATACGACACAAGAGAAAATGACTTGATTAGGGTTAAAGGTTTTCATAGGAGAAGAGTTCTTTTCCATAGTTGGAGGTGAAGACTTGATTAGGGTTGAAGACTTTATTTTTGGTTTTAGATTTCAAGCACATGTAATCTTTCGAGTGGAACTCATATTTACGTTTCCATTCTCAATATTCTGTATTCTTCATCCTTAGGTTTGCAATTGAATTCTGATTTTCTCAAAGTTCTTTTTATGAATAAATTCTCTTCAATTATGATTGTCCTTATATGTTCCATGGGTTTAAACTTCTATGCTGGGGTTCTCTTGTGGAAACTCCACCACGATCAAGGTAAATTCCCTCGAATTCCTCTTTTTATGCCTCAATGGATTGTGTGATGCTATTCTCTTTGTTGGCTGTGCTTAAAAACCTTGGATTGGGCATCCTCTTGACAACGTGTGAATGAAGTCCACCGATTTCACGTTGTGCTTGATTACAAATGCAAGCTAGAGTGAATTAATTGGGGAACAAGTGCGTAACATCATTAAATCATCTTTCTTTCAAAAAGAGCATTTAAGGATAAATCTTCCATCGAAGACCATTTATCAATGGCTCTAGATGAGGCCCCAGTAAAATAAGAGGTGGGAATTACATGATCATAAGTGAGTGGAAACCCTAAGAATCCAATAATCATCTTTCTATTTTAAAATATTAAAATCAATCAATCATTCAATCAACGACACAACCAGTAATTCTCTTTTAAATTACACTTTTGTGGAGAATAGCTCCCTACGAGATCAGCAAATATAGACCCCTCCACAGTGGAGATGACTGTGGATTCCACGATTATTACAATCACTAGACAACCTTAATTCCTACGCTTGGGAATAGAATTCATACGAATAAAACGAAGCATTTTTGGCGCCGTTGCGAAGTGATGTGACTAGTTGATGCGAAGAAGCTAGAGGTAATTTGCAATTGCATTGCAAATCGATCGTTCTCAGCTTTTCTTTTTTAATTTGTTTTTGTAAGAAATCTCGGTGGGGTGTTTTCTTGGGCTGAAGTGGAGTTTAGTGCATGTCGGTTTGGGCTGCATAGAGCAGGCTTGTAAGGAGTATCTGCCTAGATTCTGAGGAGTCCGTAATAAGTCAGAGTGTTTCAAGATAACATTTTACCTCAAATGGATCATCCGGAAATCGGCAACATCGTTTAATGAACATACTCGAGTTCACGGCATGTGAGGGCCCACAAGGACTCCATGAACCTCCACAACATGGAGATGATGTTACACTTCCAGTAGCACCAGTAATAGGAGGGAAATATAGGTAACTATTGAAATCAATATAGAATCCCCACAACTCCTTTACCTAATGGAAAGAACTCAGAGATCTTGCAACCTCAGCAGACTTTCTGACAAACTCATGTGTTCGCCTGCACGAAGGGGCCCAATCAATTCCTCATGAAGTCGAGTAATGGTCAGTCTTTTACACATATCACGGGATTGAATCGAGAACCCCTACTCATTCCTTGAGAGACTTAGGATGTTTGCGGTCATTTCTCTCCTTGGTTCCTCTCCACATAATTTGTTTGGTTTATTTCCTTTTGCTCTAAAGGAAAGCCAAATTTTGGTTTCATTCTCTTGCACCTAATTCAATCTTCCTTGGGAAAATATGCGAAATGAGGTTCCTCGACAAATTTTTCCCTCACCATGCGTACCAATGCTCTCATGCAAGCAATTCAAAATTTTTTCGAAAAGCCGGGTGAACCTTTTGCTGCGGTATGGGAGAGATACAAGGATCTCCTCCATGCTATCCCTCATCATGGATTGGATGTAGGACAAATATGTGCGTACTTTCATCAAGGACTATCCTTGAATAATAAACAATACATCCAAATGATGAGTGCAGGCGAATTCTATGAAAAGAGTGCTAGGGAGGCAATTCAACTCTTTGACACCATAGCAGAGAATGCTCGAACATGGGAGACTAACACCTCCATGAACCTTTGCTAAAGTGCATAAAAATACGCTATGGGGAGGAATCCATCGCGAAGAAAATGATGAATTCTGGCTTGAAAATTGCTAATTTAACAAGGAAGTTATAAATTTATAGAAGTGAAAGGTGAGCAGGGTAACTAGTGTACCTCACGTACCCTCTACCCATTGTACGAGTGGAGGAGCCATGTATAATATCACGATGACCTACACTCGACTATTAGCTGTCAGGCCCATAGTCGAGGGGGCAATTCGGATAGAGCAAGCTAATGCTCTTAACTACGAAGAGCCTTTCAATTCCCCATACTCTAAAACATATAATCACAGGATGGGGTAAGCATCTAATTTTAGTTGGAGAAATGGGGAGGCCACATAACGCCCAGCGACCAAGGTCCCCATTACGGAAACCAAGGTTTTCAAATTGATCCCTCCATTTTAGAATCAAGGCCCCCATGGATTTCCTATGAACTCTAATCAAGGGTTTTCATCCCACCGAATCAAGGAATCCAAACCCACATCCTCTGCCTCCATAAGAAGTTTGGAGGATATAGTAGCAGTTTGTACAAACCCTGACAATCCACAAACCACGGAATTCGGCTGCTCACGAATGATGTGAGATCCCAAATAACTAAGCTGACCTCTTCTATGGGTAATTTTCAACAGGAAAAAGGGAAACTCCCATCTCAACCCATCCAAAACCCCTAAGGTCAAAATAGTGTGGGAGTTTCAGGTCCAAGTGAGGGTACTTTTGAACATTGTAAGGCTGATACTACTCTTTGAAGCAGTAAGGTAGTTGACAAAACCATCCCAACCAATGAACCATCACCAGAGTCTCAAAGTGAATCGGTCAGAGATGATGAGGTCTCAGTCAAGCCTTATGTCCCTAGGACAAATGTTATTGATGGTGAGCCAGAGGAAGATAAGGTTACCCATATTCCTCCAGCTCCATATCCTCATAGGCTGAGAACCCCAAAGAAAGTAAATAACCATTATGAGATCTATGAATTATTCGAGCAAGTGGCGGGTGTATTCCATATTAGATGCTATCAAGCAAATTCCATCATATGCTAAGTTTCCTAAAGTATTTGTGCACGGTAAAAGAAAGGAAACTAGGTGTATTAAGGAGGCTCATGTTGAACAATCTACCTCAACGATTTGAAACAACTTGCTTTAAAATACAAAAAGATCAGGGAAGCCTACTATTTCTATAGTAGTAGGGAATTCAAGTTAAGGACATGCTCTAGTGGATTTAGGGCGAGTGTTAATTTGTTGCCATACTAGGTATATATGGACCTAGGGTTGGGAGGAATTAGAGCCAACCGATATCACTCTCGATTAGTGACGTAGTGTAAAAATTCCTAGAGGGATAGTGAAGGATGTATTGGTACAAGTGGACAAGTTCTACTTCCCTGTGGATTTTGTTGTGCTCGACACTTAACCTGTAGTGAATCAAGGAACTCGGTTCCCAGTGATTCTTGGTAGACCATTCTTGGTAACTGCTAATGCCATTATACATTGTAGGGGAGGCCTAATGACACTATCATTTGGGAACATGACTGTTAATCTGAATATCTTTAATGTTATCAAGGGAATGGGAGATGAAGATGAAGTGTGTGAGGTCAACATGGTTGATTATGTAGATACAAATACTTAGACAATGTCTTACATGATGACCCTCTTACGTCATGTTTGGTAAGCCCGAGTTGGGATGAGGAAGTGACCACATTAGAATCGGAGTTTCTACACTCCATAATTGAACACAAAAAGTCTTGGGAGTGAATGGTGGGCCCCTAAGTTGACCATTCTGCCACCAAATGAGGACAAGGCATTGCCAGCCGAAGAGGCCACCTAAAGCTTGAGTTGAAACCCTTACCATCACACCTCAAATATGCCTTCTTAGGGGCGGAAGGAAACTTTAGGTAATCATATCTTCTTCATAGAGATGAATCAAGAAAATCCTTTTGGAATGTGAGAACCACGAGCTCTACGATGGACAATTGCAGATGTGGGGGTGCCCATTGATCTGCACACATAGAATTCATTTGAAAGGATGTTAAACCCTCTAGGCAACCACAGAAACGACTAAACCCAATAATGAAAGAAGTGGTAAAGAAAGAAGTCTTAAAACTCTTGGATGTATGTGTTATTTACCCTATTGCAGACCTTGAAGTGGGTTAGCCCGACACAAGTGGTTCTAAAATCTGAGTCCTTTTGGTACTTGATGAAATAATGAGCTTATTCCTACTCATGTCACTTCAGGTTGGAGGGTGTGCATAGATTATAGGAAGCTTAACGCGGGGACTAGGAAAGACCACTTTCCTCTTCCATTTGTTGATCAAATGTTAGAGAGAGTTGCAGGGCATGAATTTTATTGTTTTCTCGACGGGTACTCAGGTTACAATAAAATTGAGATAGCTTTGGAAAATCAAGAGAAAACTACATTCACCTGTCCGTTTGGTACTTTTGCCTTTAGGAAAATGCCCTTTGGATTATGTAATGCACCCGAAACTTTCCAACGGTGCATGATGGGAATTTTCAGTGACATGATAGAAATCATTCTGGAAATCTTCATGGATGATTTCTCATATTTTGGTGACTGCTACGAGTACATCTGGAGAATCTATGTAAGGTTTGGAGAGATCAGAGAAAAACCTTGTGTTAAATTGGGAAAAAATGTCATTTCATGGTGACACAAAGAGTTGTCTTAGGCCATATAGTGTCAAAGCTGGAATTGAAGTTGATAAGGCCAAAGTTGAGGCGGTCTCAATTTTCTCTAAGTGTGTTAGAGACATCAGATCATTTTTGGGACATGCTGGAGTTTATAGGAGATTTATAAAAGATTTTAGCGCTATAGCTCGTCCCTTATGTACTTTACTTGCTAAAGATATCCCTTTTGCATGGTCACAGGCTTGTGAAGGCCTTTGTAAAGCTGAAACTATGTTAGTGTCGCCCCCGTCATGCGGTACCTAATTGGAACCTTCCATTTGAAATCTATGTGACGCTAATGATTATGCTAGGGGCATTTTAGGACAAAGGGAAGACAAAAAAGGCTTTTGTAATCTATTATCTGACAAGACACTAGACTCGCTCAAGCATTACAACCACGGAAAAGAGTTTTATTGTCGTCTGCCTAGAAAAGTTCAGGTCTTACATTATAGGGTCCCTTGTAACCATTTTCATAGATCATGCAGCACTGAAGTACCTGCTCTCTAAGCAGGACACCAAGCCTCGGTTTATAGATTTAAGTTCTACTATGTCAAGAACAATCGACCATTAAAAGATAAAGGGGTCGAGAATGTGGTGGTGACCGTTTATCTCGATTAGTTCAGAATCCAATTCTGGCATACCCGTAGGCGGCCAGTTTTCTGATGAGCAACTTTGCTCTTGTTCATTGCCATGGTATCGCGACATTGTAAACTACTACAGTCCTTTGGTCAAATTCAACACAATGGACTTCTCAACGAAAAATTTTTAAACGAGATATTAAAATATTACTTTGGCTTGATCCGTATCTCTATTTAAATCTTTGTCCCAGATCAATTAATGAAGATGTGTACTTAATGTTTGACCCATGTCGGGATCCTAACCTTTTGCCATTCAGAAGAAGCTTGTGGGGCATTTCTGCAAGAAAAACAGCAGATAAGATTTTGCAATTTGGTTTTTGCGCTACACCTGCTATTTAAGATTGTTTGAATTTTGAAACGTGTGCTCAATGCCAACAATTAGGAGGGTCCCTGAAAGCGAAAGAAACATGATGCCTCTTACCCCCATCTTAATCATTGAAATTTTTGACTGCTGGGGTATAGATTTCATGGGGCCTTTTCTCCCTTCTTGTGGGTATCTTTACATTCTATTATCTGTTGATTATGTGTCTAAGTGGGTTGAGAGGCTATTCGACGAGAACCAATGACCATAAAGGTTGTTTTGAAATTTATAAAGGAACACGTTTTTCTCATTTGGAGATACCTCGTGCAATTATTAGTGATGGTGGACTCCACTTCCTTAATCCCGATCTTTTGAAAATGCGGTAAAAATGTGAGTCACCCATAAAGTTTCAACTGACATACCACCGAGACCAATGAATTCAAGGCGAACTAGCTAATAGGGAGATAAAACATATTTTGGAAAAAAAGCGGTTGCCTAGCTCGCAAGAAGATTGGTCCTCCCAGAGCTTGTGCTCTTTGGGCCTACCATACTGCCTTTAAAATTGTTCTTGGTATGTCTCCTATAGAGCTAGTTTATAAAACTTGTCATCTACCGGTTGAAATGGAACAGAGACTTCTTTGGGCTATTAGAACCTTTAATTCTGATCTAACTCAAGCAGGTAAGCAGCGCTTGTTGCAGCTAAATGAGCTTGATGAATTGCGGCGAGAGTCGTATGAAAGCTCCCGAATTTACAAGGAGCGGCTCAAGTTGTTCCATGATAAATCTATTGCTCGGAAAAGCGTTCGAGACAAACCAAAAGTCTTGCTGTCTGACTCGGTTGCACTTATTTCCAGGAAAACTTCGCTCTCGTTGGATTGGCCCATTCATCGTTAAGGTAGTTTATCCATACGGGTAGTGGATTGAAAATACGGATCTTTGGAAAGTCCTTCAAAGTCAATGGTCAGCACCTCAAATTAAGTTTCCTCGAGCATTTCAATCTTCAAGAGCATAGTGAGGACTTGGTAGATCCGCTCTACCTAGGATTCCCCCTTCAAAGTAAATTCGTTCTCAACTTGTTGTATATAGTTTTGATTTTGTTTTATTTCGTTCTTGCATTTTATTTCTATTGTCTCTATTTCATTTGCTTTTCATTAAAACATAAAAAAAAAATAAATAAATAAATAGGGGACCTAATTTCTATGTTGCCTCCCATTCTGTTGTGGGGGTACCCTTAGTTTTTATGCATTGAGGGCAATGCTTGTTTCTATTGTGGGGGTAGGCGTACACTGGTTGAACCTAACTATGCGCTTGTTACATGTTCAGTGTATGGTCAAAATTTTCAAATTATGGCTCTTTTAGGTATAATACTTGACCTGCAATATACATAGCCGCATGATCTCATACACACTCCACATCATCTCATTGCATGTACACTTTAACAAGCATGCAAAATCTTCTATTCATTTGGACTTTATCCTCTTGCGTTCTGCCCTTATTACTTACACAAACCACAGACCTAATGTCATACTTTTATCTTGCCTGCTTGTGCTCCCATTTGTGCATCAATTTGACATGTCATGTTAACTACATGCATCATAGTCTTTGAGGAACATCTTGCATAACTAGAAAATGATTAGAGGCCATTATTTCTATGTACACTGCCCGAACTCGTATTATCTCACCTTGCACCTATTTTGAGCTTTAAGTTGCCAAGTTAGTTGAACCCTAAGAACCACGATCCTTTGGAAGCGGTGGACCCTATGGAAAGATTGAAAGTATCCAAAAAAGGAATTACAGTGACCAACTCCGTGAATACAGTCAGTTTGGGTAGAATATGAGCAAAAGAAAAGGTGAGCATGCAGTGAAACCCGGGATGGAAGGCAGTTGACAAAGACAAATTTTACATCGGCACCACTGTTCCCAATTTGCAAAAATACATAAGAAAAAAAAAGAAAAAAAAAAAAAAAAGGAACAGGTGTACCGGTACACCTTAGAGATGTCTGCATTTATATATGAAAAGATAGTAGTAAGAAAGTGTCTTGGATTACGCATTGCGATGTCTTGGTACATGCCAATGAGGACGGGTTTAGGGCAAAAACGGTTTTTAATCCATTTTCTTGCACCTTTTGGCATTCACAACCCCCTCTACTCTCTACAAAAGCAAAACCCTAGCCCCTTTTTGCCTCTCACACAAGCAACCCAGGGTTATGCCTTGCGCGGAGGTTTCCATCGCTCAAGCCCGGATTCTGCTGCACTCATCGTACAGACGTGGTAAGCATCCTGTAATTCCTTGAGAGCATTTTTGTGCTATTCATTATTATACATGGACTTGTTTGGGTGGTTTTGGTTGGTGGTTTTCCTTACTTGGTGGTTTTTGGGGGTTTGGTGATGATATGGGAGAATTTACGTCGATCTGGGACCGGCCAGATACTTCGAACCAGGCTTTTTGGGATATTGTTTTATATGCTTGGGCCATCTGGGGCATCATTGCCATTCTTGCCATATCTATGGCAAGATCAAATCTTGGAAAGGAGAAGCGCCCTAAGCTCTTCTATGGAGCGGGTTGTGAAGAAAAGAAAATCGGATTCCTCACAGCCAGTAAAGAAAGGCAAAGGGAAGCAGATAGATTCATCTTCTGAAAGTGAGGAAGTATCAGAGAGTGATGATGATGAGATAGAGGCTATGTTTGTCGAGGGCTCTGAGTCAGAGTAGGAAAAATGGGCCCAATCGATTGCGAACAGGGGATTTCACTGCGAGAGGGGTGTGAAGTTGGAGACATTTTGTACTCGTCCCATCGAGGAGTTATTCAAAACGAGAATATACGAGTTCTTGTGCTGAGGTTCAGGGATATTTACCTACTGTGGTTCGGGAGTTTTATACCAATATGAAAGAAAATCAGCGGGCCGAGACCTTACTAGAGACCACGGTGATGGGTGCGATTCACGGATCACCCACGATTCGATAGCTCATTCCGCTACGGTGTATCGCCTGGCACGCCTCGAGGTAGGCCTTACCCGCTTAGGGTTATCAGCGATTTTGATGCCCAATTTGACCATTTGAGGCTATGTGCACTCACCCGGTGACCATGAATGGCTTTGTGCGTAAAGAATTTGTACCAGGGAAGCTTAAGCCGGAATATGCATTGATGAATAAGATTATTCATGATAGAATCGGACCTAAGGGCAATGAGAAATCTCCCAGTAGAGAACAAATTCAGTTCTTATATGAGGTTATGACCGGGAAACTTATCGATTATGCTTTAGTCATATGGTGTGTGATGAGGGATTTCTTGTAGTTCTCACATGAAAGTAGACATATTCCATTCCCATCTCTTGTGACGAGTCTTGTGGAAGTTGCGGGGCCCAGGGAGCGTCAGGAAAGGGTGCTTCCTAGGTTGGGCCTAGCCACAAACAAAGAACGGAGACGAGCCGGGCCGCATCCACGAGACCCCGACCTTCCCACAGCCTCAGTGTGGCTATTCCGGGTCCCTTCATCTACGACACCAGCACCTAGGCTCATCCCCATTGAAGAAGAATGGGCGTCGCATAAAGGGTGGTTCAAATGCATTTTGGGGAAGCGAAGCAACTTGGCCGCGGGCTCTCGGCTTCAGTCATATTTTAAGAAGAACCTGCGTTGCGGATACCACTTCTCGACTTGGGAGAGGAGATTTAGAGTTGGATGACTACGTTGATGAGGACGCATTTCTTTGTAGATGATGAGAGGGCCAGTGTAGTTATTTGTCGCTAGAATAGGGTGGTGTTGGCAATTGGGTAGCAGACCTCAGCCATGTCATTACAAACCTTTAAGACCTCTTTGATTCCAGTTGTGTTCGTTGTTTCTTTTGACTTTATGCATAGTGGTTATGTGTTTATGTTAAATGGTTGCTTATAATATCAGTCATTTAGTTCAATGTTTGCATGACCACCTTACTTTTCTTCAATTTCATGGTCCTCATTTGAATAGGTGATCTTGTGTTAACACTTGTTGTTATGTGCATTGCTTAGTGTGGTTAGTTCTAAATGAGTCATGCTGGTGCATACTAAAGTAGGTGAAGTATTATGTTTTATATTTGCTATTTTGAGGAACTTGCAAAGCTTAACTGTACCGAGCGCACTTGTTGGAATTCATAACCGGTGGGTATCTCCTAGTCAAAATCTTGCTAGGGACTATAAGATGCGAGGATGAGGGTGTGTTGAATACACAATTGAGCGGTAATTATAGAAAGACAGCACATTAAAGTCACACTTTGCCCACCAGTTTGCATGAGGATAGAGTACTTTTAATTGCTTTTGTGTTTTGGACATGCGGAGTCTTTCGGGTATAATGCATAATTGTACAAAAAGATTTATTTCCGGGGAAGCAAATATGGATCATTGAGGATGTTGGCCTTAGATTGGTGAAGTTTGGGAGGCTATAGCAATGCTGGAAAGGCACCCCGAGAGGGCGAGTGTGCCGTGCGCCCATCAACATGTCTCGAGTACACTGTGCAAAAAAGTAGCGATAGGCAAAGTGTCTGGGAGTACACCTTCAACATGTACCGGTACACGTGAGAAAGTGTGATGAAGTGTGGAATTTTTACCGCTAAAGTCAATAAATTACACTGGTAATTATGAAAGAACTACGGGATTGAGTGAATCCGATCTGTGCAAGGGCACTTGTAAATCAACTTTTAATGCGGGATCACATTGGCGAGGGGTATAAAGCTACTCGACACAAGGAGGTAGCTTTTGATTCAGGGTTAGGTTTTCATAGGAGAGGTTCTTTTCCATAGTTGGAGTGAAGACTTGTTGATTAGGGTTGAAGACTTTTATTTTTACAGTTTTTCGATTTCAAGCACATGTAATCTTTCGGTAGGAACTAAATTATTTAGTTTCCATTCTCAATATTACGTATTCTTCATCCTTAGGTTTTGCAATTGGTCGATTTTCTTAAGTTCTTTTTATGAATAGAATTCTCTTCAATTATGATTGTCCTTATAAGTTCCATGGAGTTTTTAAACTTCTATCTTTGAGGTTCTATGGTGAAACTCACACCCGATCAAGGTAAATTCCCTCAATTCCTCTTTATACATCAGTAAGTTGTGTGATGCTATTTGCTTGTTGAAGCGTGTAAAAACCTTAGTTGGGCATCCTCTTGACAACGTGTGAATGAGAGATCCTCGGTACACGTTGTGCTTGATTACAAATGCAAGCTAAGAGTCTGAATTAATTGGGAACAAGTGCGTAACATCATTAAATCATCTTTCTTTTCAAAAGAGCATTTAAGGATAAATCTTCCATCGAAGACCATTTATCAATGGCTCCTAGATGAGACTGTAAAATAAGAGGTGGGAATTACGTGATCATAAGTGAGTGGAAACCTAAGAATCCCAACAATCATCTTTCTATTTTAAAATATTAAAATCAATCAATCATTCAATCCAAATAACACAGCCCGTATTTTAAATTACACTTTTTTGTGGAGAATAGGCTCCCTACGGATCAGCAAATCTAGACGCCACTCCATGTGGAATGACACAGTAGTTCCCACATTATTACAATGCTAGACAGCAATTCCTCGCTTGAGATAGAGATTCGACATACGAATAAGAACGAAGTAGGGAAGTTATGGAGGGAGGCTTTCAAAAGTCTCTATAGTTATTCGTCGTTAATGGATAGTGTGTTTGAAGACGACGTCTCTGTTGACCTATCAAGTGTCCTGGATAGGAAGCCCAACTGCGCTAACTCCCTTCATTCTCTTCTCCACCCTTTTGCTAACTTAATCATCGGAGAGGCAGTAGGCACACCGCCGCTGGACCCCTTTTTTGCAAGTTTATATCACGTCGTTGATGCCCAGGAGGTCAAATGATCCAGGTACAGACACATGACTAACAGTCCTGAAATTAATTAACAAATGATTCTTAGGGTTTATCACCAACTTTCTTTTATGTACGGGTGTCATCTTCCTGTCGTTCCTATGCCTTAGGTGTTAGTGGGATATGGAGCGATTGTTCTTTTTGTCTTG